>JAPMOQ010062422.1:22993-146269 GCA_026543055.1 Argiope trifasciata
TGTAATCCTTAAGAATACGAAACGAAACGAAATAATAAACATTCTTTTGTTAAACGATTTTATTTCGTAAAAAAACAAGTTTCACTGGTCACTATTTCTATGATGTGAAACATCTTCAAAAGTAAATTATCGTTTCCCTTCTTATTTTTAATTATTAATTTTGCGTCAGAAATAATTCCGAGAATGTCGTTCGGCGTTTTCGAACTTTTTTATGTCTCATTTAACACACTTTTGTAGTGCGCAATATTCGTTTATTGAATACAACTGCAGAATTTCTATTGCAAAGACATATTTTTATTAAAAAATGTAAGTTTCCCCATGTATTGAAAAGTTGCATCTTTCTCTCTCTCTCTTTATATATATATATATATATATATATATATATATATATATATATATATACTAATACATAAATGTGAAAGTTTGGATGATTAGATGGATGGATGTTTGTTACTACATCACGCCAGAACGGCTGAACAGATTTGGATGAAATTTAGCACAAAGATAGATTATAGTCAGGAATAGAACATGGGCTTCTTTTTATTCCGGTTCATTGAGTGGTTAATTTTCTATTAATTAAAAACTAACTTTCGCTCCAAAAAGGTTAGGTCAAATCCCTCCAAAAATTCCAGATTTCCCCCCACAGAGTTGAAATTAGGCTTAGAAGAATTCAGACCAATTATTTCAAACGATTCTATTAATTTTCTTTCGGTTTGATTTTTTTACAATCAAATGTTTTTAATTAATTGGTCTTTCGGATTCATTCTGAAGAACTCTTGAATTAAAAGAAAACAGAATAAAGGAAATAAAAAATTTCTCATCTGCATTGCATTACCGCAGCTGGCTTAAGGGAATCCATGCTTAACGCTGATGGGCTGCTGATATGACGCCTCTTGAAGATCGGCAGCCATAGAAGGTTGGCAAGCAATTCATATAGACGTAAAAATGGGTAGCCATTGTCCATTTCTATTTTTGTCTTCGATCTTACTAACGTGAAATGGATAAAAATTGCAAATAATATAACGCGCATTTTTTTAAAGTATTTAAATACATTTTTGTTCATAAACAACCGTCCAAATCGTATTGCTAAATAACCAATGAGCGTTAAGATTGACGCATCCCAGATTCGGATGCTGACTCCTGTCAAGTTCTCGCGTGATGACAACTGTGTTTTCATTTAAATTAAAAGTTTAAAAATTATGTATATAATACTGTTGTAGCTATCTTAATCTCGATCAATAAATAAAATGGATTTGACCTGATTTTAAAGAAATACGCACTTGATTTGCTGTTTTGTTTTATTTTGGGTATACAATGTAAAAACTTTTTACGATAATTGTGTGTTTTTGTTATTAAATTGTATTTGTGTTACATATTTTTCGTATATATATATATATATATTGGCAATTTTCTTTATTTAAATCAGAAAAATGCTCCACTTTATGATGTCGGCTACATTTAATAATATAATTATGAACTATTCATAATCTGTTGCCTTGACTTTCC
This sequence comes from Argiope trifasciata, assembly GCA_026543055.1. Lineage (NCBI taxonomy): Eukaryota > Metazoa > Arthropoda > Arachnida > Araneae > Araneidae > Argiope > Argiope trifasciata. The sequence goes on from JAPMOQ010062422.1 coordinate 24,500, forward strand.
CGCGCAGTGTGAAAGATTATAGACATAGCTTATAGGCTCCGATATAACATCCAATTACTATGCCACTTGAAATGCTGGCTTCATTTTGTCCGTCCGAATCCCTTTTATTCCAGTCGCAGTACGGGCATTGAGCCGGAATTTAAGCGACGTGATTGAAGGCGCTATAAAAGGAAGAAGACGCCGTCTTTTGTCTGAAATCCGCTCGCTCAATCACGTGGCGAGTAATTAAGCGTCTTTATCACCATTGTTCAAATCCGCACCATCCTCTACTAATCATAATTAAGTAAAACTGCAAAATTAGTTTTCTTTATTTAATTTTTGTCGGAAGACTTATTTCCCTTTTCTTTTCTTTCCTTCTTTATTTTTTTTTGTTTCAACCTATTGCGAGAATTGGAAATTTGTAGGATAATTTTGTGAAAGTAACTTTATGCGTATTTACTTTTACTATCCAGGAAATATCTCAAATTTTAGACAGTTCTTTGACGGAAATAAAAATAAATTCAATTTATATTACTGCTTTGTACTTAGATTTTTAAGCTGGGTTTTAATAATTCGGCTTCAGCTTTTGGAAAAACAACTTATGTGGAAATTTTATTTTATTGTTCCCTAATTAATTATTCCATAAAATTATATCTGATAGCAGAGAAACAATAATTTTCGATGCACTTATGAGTAAATAACATGTTAAAATTGTTGAAATAAAATTACAGCTCCAGACATTCTTTTACGAATGTAAGTTATTGTTATACACATTTGTTTGTGAAACCCCTTAGACATGGCATACTAATTTTATTCTTTTAATTCCGAATTTTCTTCTAATAATCCCATGCAAATAGTAGTAACATTTATACAAATATTCGTTAAGAAATTATGTCTGCCGATCACATCTAACCAAAGGACTACTTGTAAAAAATTTATTTTCAACTGCACATGTATGAATTTATCACACAAGAAAAAATAATCGAATTAATTAAAGTGCTAAAGTCTTTAGAAGCAGCAAAGAACATTTTATTTCTAATTTCCAATTTAGATCCATTAAAAGAAAACGCACTGTAACACTATTAAAAAATTAAAAGGACAATAAAAACAAATACAATGAAGAGTATTTTATTACAGAAACAAAATATTTGTACGAAATTGCAGAGCACCTTAGTATTCAGAAACAAATCTCTCTCTCTCTATTCCTTGGGTACTCGTACTTTACTAGCTAGAACATTTGACTTATAGCTACCAAATTTGTTCCTAATATATATTGGAGGCTGGAAATGTGCACATCGGAGTGAGGTTTTTGAAATTTTGATTAATATGAATTAAGCTATGTTTCAATACTTTTCTATGAAAACGTCCAAAAATAACATTATACACTAAGGCATTTTACACCGTTCCAGAATTTAAAAAATTGTACTTTTAATGGATATTGGATATGAGTTTTAACGGCGGAAAAGCCAAACATGGCTAATTTGCACGATCTTTTTAATGATACCAATTTAAGAGCTATGACATTTTCTAAAGTTTTAACAATTTTTAAAAAATAACTTTTTGCATAGTTTCCGAAAAAACTGTTGAATTAAAATTTAAAATATTTTGAGTGTTTGACACAGCTACCGCACTTCTACCACAGAGCATGAAGCGACTCTTAAGATGAGACATCATTTCTTAGATGCATAGATTATTAGCCATCATTGATGATTGACATCAACCATCAATAGCATTGCCTCCTTATTATCAAATATCAATTCTTTACACCTGTGATTAGAGGGCTTCCTGAACAATAATATCTATTATCAAATGCCAGAATTTGTACTAGCTCTGAAGGACATCAATATTCCAACAGTTTACTTACGCCCACTGAAGAAAATATGGCTCTACGATTAGAACATATTGTTAAATTCGAAGAAGGAGATGTTGAGAAGTTTTATGTTACTTTTTAAAGTATTATTCAACATATAGAGAGTGTTTTTCTTATTTTAGATGTATTACAAAGCAAACTATTGGTGAATTTTTGTAACAAAACTTTTTATTTAATAAATGTTAAATGCATTATTTGAATTATTGATAGTTTAAATTTTATTTTATTTGAAATCAATGGAGCGTTTTCTTCAGTTTAGGGAAATTTATTTAATGGCAATTCTTTAGCTACTCATTTTTTTAGATTCGCTATTGCTATCGAATTCTGCAATTGAAGATTGAGAACGTGCTAAATAATTCCACAAATTCTTGAGACATTGTTTAGAGGATTTTAATAATGATAGTTTGGATATCTTCGATGGCATTTGTGGTTGCCAAGAATCTTATTCCTTGTCTAAACAGACCTATATTCTGCTTGTCGATTCAATCCCTCTCTCCCCACCCCAGAAAAAACGATGAAGAAGAAAAAGTTAGCAAAATTTCTTCTTTGTGTAACAAGATTAATTTCTCAAGAAACAAATCCAAGATATCCAACGCAATTAAATTAAAAACGACCCCTTGTATTAAATAACCCAGCAAATTGTCAGATTTGGCGAAAACATTTTCTTGTCATTTTGAATCAGATTCAGAATATTTAAGATATTTGTCGACAAATTTTTTTTTTGTAGAAAAAAAAATGTTTCTTCTTCCAAACCATCATTTGTTTTAAGAATCTTAGATGCGACATTTTGTATTCGATCAGAAAAGGAATTTTATATAATTCTGCTGTAAATTGAAAATCGGCATGTCAAAGATTGATACTGCAGATATTTTTTATAAACATCTAACTCGTCTATTCATTTAGATTTTTTATTTTAAAGATTTTATGGATGAGGTTAACTTCAACATTTTCTTTTATTTCTGAATCATATCCTTAATAACTCCCACCATTCCCCTCCAAAGAAACTGTTTTTTAGAACCAAAGATATATACTTAAGAATTCGAATAATTGTAGAGCTTTAACTGCTAAAATAAAAATAATAGTATTTTTTAAGAGATTTAAAAACAAAAATTTTGCCTATATTGATTTCAGTTAAAAAAATGCATATTTTATTTTTAAATCAAAGTAGCTAATGAATCTGAAGGTGAAATAAAACAAAACGATTTCAAATGCAAAAATGAAAATATCAAAAAGGCTCTGAAAATTTGTCTTATTCATTTTTAAATGTTGATCTTCAATTATCTCTTTCTGTTGCCATATGGTTTGATTTCATTGTGTTTAATGCATTTGATAATTAATTATTGTCTATTTTTCGTAACAATAAATTTTTGAAATATTCTTTTTTAACAGCGAAAGAGCTATAAAAGACCACCAGCTTGTATATCAATCAAATATCAATCGAACAATTATTTTAAGAGTATAATACACTAACAGAAAATATATCCTATTTCAATCTGTGAAATACTGAACACTTTAAAAAAGTAGTTATCTTGTGTAATGGTAATGTAAATAAAAGCTGATTAAATTTTTGCTTGTTCAGATGTTTAAAAAATGCAATTTATAGTTTTATAAGGATTGAAATTTCATATCAAATCTTAATGAAATGAATTTTAGTGAATCATTATTTCTTGACAATGAATATTATTCTAATATTAAATTTATTTGATAACCTGTTAAATTACACGTATGGAGGGTCATGAGTAAAATCAAGCATTGATTTAATTTTCTGAAACTTCTTCTATGTTTTTAAATTTGGACATTTTTATCATTTATGTAAATTATAAATTCAGATGATTTTTTTTTTGAATTTTAGCAATTTTCTTAGTTTGACTTTTGCTCTATGCTTAGAAAATAAAATAATTTTAAAAATTAGCAATAAAACTTTTTTCAAATTTAAAAACTTTTTAATGACAAATAATAATGACATTATCAAAAGGCTAGACGTCTGGAATAAGCTTTCAAAAATTTTTATGTTTTTCAGATGCATAATGCATCGTATGCACTTATAAGTTCATACGATGAAATTTCAGGCAATCAGAAAATTAATCAGATCAAACTATCATCAGCTTATTTTCTCAGGGTAACGAGAAACTAATTATAAAAAAAGTAACCTTTGCGTTTCTTTTTTTGAAGTATCTTTGAATCGTAAAAAAATGAAGACTTTTAATATAAAATTTCAGAATATTCTTGCTCTATCAGTAAATCCTTAGCATATTTAAAATCTACAAGAGAAAAATATTGAAAACTTATGTTTTCCATTGAAAATATGATACCATTGGTCTAGGTTTCATGGATGATAACATGATCGCCAATGTCATTCAGGTAAAGAAAAATAAGTGTATTCTTCCACATTCGATGCTGCCTTTCACTGTTTAGAAATATAATATATTTAACCTATCCAAAATAATACGGAAATGTAACTCTATAAATTCAATTTATTCTTTTGATACTAGGAAATTCTCTTGTGCAGATATTCAAAATAAGCTATTTTTGAATATGTATATTTTACGATATACGGAATTGCGAATTTTTTGAATACCAAAATTTCATAAAGTCTCTTATTCTTCTATATTCCTGAAGCAATTCTGTTTCTTTTCGAATTTATTGCTGAAAACTTAGTGAAATGTCCCCTGCAATTCAAAGAATTTTAAATGTTTCTACGAAATAACTACTGGAAAGAAAATTCTACTCTAACCAAAAGCTGAATTTTTAAATAAATTATTTTGGTTTATTTGTGTTAGACAAGTTATTTCTTTATATTTAAACATATTTACAAATATTACTTTTGATATAAATGTATGAGTTTGCTTATCTCGAGTAAATTTGCTATTTTTTTCTAGAATTTTTTATAACGTTTTCCTCTAAAGCGCTCACTATAGCTGAAATTTAAGGGAATTCTTTTATTTTCATTTGAACTCTATATATTAACAAACTCTAAATAGTATTACTTAAATAATAATAAGCGTATATTTTTAAGAAAAGTTTCGAGGACAGAGAAAACTAATGAAGATGACACAATAGAGCATGTTATTTATTATCAAATAAATATATAAATAGATAAAAATGAAATCAAATAAATATATAAATAGATAAAAATAAAATCAAATAAATATATAAATAGAGAAGAATAAAATCAAATAAAAAATATAAAAATTGAATGTTGAAAACTTCAATTCGTGTGAAATAAAATGATAATAAATTAAAGAATAATTTTTATTGTAATTTAATTACATGGTAACTATTAAAAATGTCGATTGATTCACTTTGTCATATATTCCTATTTACTTGAAGTATCTTCAACTATTTTATTACTCTGTAATTATTAGCCAATATTGTTTAATTAAATGATACATTTATCTTGTAACTGAAGGAATGTTTGGTCCCTTTCTTTATTTGATGTTTTTAACTACTTGTTTCTCAAGAAAATTTTAAAAAGGAAACAAATATTCTGAAAACATAGCTATTTTCTTGTAAGGTATTATTTTCACTTACGCACATTTTCATTAAGAAAAAATGATTGCAAAACTTTATATACTATGATTAGAAGCTTATAATTTATACATAAAATGCAATCGACAAACTATGCTTTCAATATTTTAAGAACATAATTAATACATTTTCTATCCATTAAACAGACAATTCTGCATCATAAATAAATAAATTATTGCAATGATTTCTGAAGTAAATTAATTGAACATATTTTATAAATTTCCTTTTCTTTGAAAATATTCCTTTTATTATTTAAAAAATTGCCGTTATATTTTTCTTTTGAAAATTTTTGGTGATATTTCACTTTTCTTTTCGGAGCAGTCGACATGTGATTCATATTGATGTTAAAGTCGTAAAAAAGGTCATACATCATATGTCGACTAAAAAGTAACATTTGGTGCCGTAATGCTTTTAAAGGATTTTTAAAAGTATCAATGCGAATAAAAAGAGATAAAAAATGTTTATAGTTGAAAGTAGCTTTAACATATATACAAATAATTTTTAAATTTAACGTTTCTAAAGAAACGAATAAATAACTTTTAAAGAATAAAAGAAAATTTATTTCTTGAGAGATAAAATTAATCATTAAAAAAAAGCTGAATAAATAAATAGGTTAAAAAACGAATTCTAATGTGAGATTACTTTCAAAAATGTATGCTCAGAAACATTACTGAAATGGGGATATTCGTGCGTGTCTTTTCGAGGAAGGGAAAAAGCTCACACAACGGTGCAGAAGAAATTCAGACAAATTTCGTTGAAGGAGAAAATAAGTTTATATAAATTAATAGAGCAGACAAAATGCGCGACTGGATAAACTTCATTAAAATGCAGAATCTTATTTTTTCCTGCTAACAAATTGCTTTCTTGGAAAAAAAATGCAATCTTTTCTGATTTTTTTTTTTTACGTGGAACTGTGTGAGTCTTACAGTTACTCACTTAAAGGCATACATATTTTTTATCCTAAACTGTTTTTAGATGCGCAAAACCTTTGAGACTCAAACAATGCGAGTGAAAAAAAGATTGTGCTGCTCAACTACTCAATAACAAACAGATGGAAACATCTTTTGAGAACCTTAAACATTTTTTTTTGTTTGACCTATGTAATTATTAAAGGAGGGGAGCTGAATGCCTTCCAAGGTAACATTTGAATAAATGAAAACCGATTCTTTTATTTGAAAAATATATTTAGCGAGGTTCTTTTGAATATGATATAATGCAAATGCTTTTGTTGGCATTTCATTTACTTTTCTGTTTATAATGACCACAGAATTCTGTTTCCTTTTATATACAAAAAAGATAAGAATTTAGAAAAATAGAAATTTTGTGCCAGATAAAGCAGATCTTAGAATTTTTTTTCGCTCAGAATTTTTAAAAAATCAGAAATAATAAATTATTTTTTGAATTCATTGCTATTACATATTATTAAGATAAAAAATTACTTTCTTCTTTAAAATAATGAACTATAGTATAATCTATAATAGATTATTCTATAATAGAATATCTATAATATTCTATAATAGAATCTATTATAGAATCTATCATGCATATTTATATAATTTCATGCGAAGTTAAGAAATATAAATGTGAATAATACCAAACCTTGATTAGAAATGTTTTCACCTATGCATCAAAACTTTAACTACTATTTTAATATTACCTTTTAGGATCATTGACTACTTTATATATTGAATTTGTGAGCATAATTTACATTTTTCGAATTCTATATGGTAAAGGTATAGTTTGCATTTAATAAAATCCTATGTATCTCTTTTTTTGAGAATCAAAACAACTATCTACAGTAACGCTGTAATAACCGTTTCATTCATAATTTATTATTATTTTACTTCTTATACTTGATGCTTATTTATTTCTTACACAATTAATAAAAAAAATCGGCCATCAATCGCAATTTTGTAAGTATAATTTACTTGATATATCATATAATGCATAAATTTAAATTTAATGTCCAAAACCTTATTATTGAGCACAACTTAAACTTTTATCTTTAAAACAAGAATTCTTCTTTTTGTATGATGTGAGAATATTACATCTGACAAGCGGAAAAACTTACGACCCTTCCTGCTTGAGTGAATGTTTCGCCTGGACAATTTTCTTTTAAAGAACATTTTTTTCATACAATTCACTTGTTTTGGTTTTAGATTTATAAATTCATTCATTACCACGCTTTTACCAGTGTTTTAAAAAGGAAAAATAATTTTCTATAATTAGAAAGAAGTCTGGAGATATAAACAAAATTCATAAACACATGAGAAGGTGATCGAAAAAACCCTTTGAGGTGCTAGTATTATATGGTATTTTAAGTATGTTGGGGAATATGTTGCTCCCAACCAATGACATTATTATTATATTTATTAAATTAATCATGCTTTTACGAATTTTGTTTTGAACTCCATATTTATGATAAAATATTATCCCTTTCTCCCTTATCATGCTTATATACACTTTAATAAAATATATTCTAGATTTAGCACTTTTTAAATTTTAATCTTCATTTTTTTTATATTCGTTGTACAAGAAAAAAACCTAAACCTTACCCAAGAACCAAACATAAGAGTTTGATACAACAACATCTTACGGAAACGAATAGATAGCATTCTATAAGTTTATTGCCATATTCTAAAAAGTTGCATTAAATTTTCTCTCGTGAAAATGATATTATCTTTTTAAATAATTCTCTTTCTTTATTCCAAAAGAGCATTATTTTTCTACAAGATTTGGCAACACTTACAGTATTTTGTTCAACCAGAATGCAAACAATTATCTAAAAAAGGAAATGTGTTTTGATAGAATTGTATTTAAGTTCAGATTTCTTTTCAGGAAACGAAGTTTTCGTTTTAGTTGAGATTTTTTTATATCTTCATGGTAATTTAAGACTAAAATTTTTGAAAATTTTCGTTTTGTCCACGAATTTGTTCTTTGCTACTGTTATTTACATTCCAATTTAAGTATTATTTCCATTGTTTGCCAATGTTATTCAAATATAAATGTCAGACTGTTGCTAAATATTATCAAAATATTGAAAAGAGTATGAATATTACGAGCAAATGAATTATTTGAAGAAAATTTTGAAGGCTTTCACAAAAAAGGTTGTAAATTTTTTCTACATGCTCACCTAGCTTGTACATCTGTGGATGATCAGTGTAAATATTGGCGATAACTTTATTGAAACAATGACAAAAATTTATAAGCCTTGTTTGGATTTATTTTTGGAAAAAGGAATTAATTTCCAAAAATATATTTAAAATACTATCATGTCGTCATGTTGCGTTTAGGTTAGGCGTTATTGAACACTCCGGAATTAATAAAAGAGCTTTCATGGTCCATTTCACCTGATATCGATAATTATAGGCTATATATTTGTAAATATTTGTAATAATGTGAAGTTAGTTTCCGCATCTGTGCTAGTAAAAATAATTGCGTCAAATGGAATTGGATCTATTGCCTCAAAATTCATGGTCAAATCTACATCAAGCTTCGCCTTTATATTGCAAAGTCAAGAGATATTGGCTATAACTGACTTAAAATGTTTGATACAAATAAAATCAATGCTGTGCATATGTCAGGTGTAGTGTTATTAACAAAAAATAGTTAGAAATATTCTTAATTTTCTGGATGCTAATTATTCTGAATACAATGACAAACGGTAGTATGACTTTTAAGTTGAAAGAAAGTCATTTCCAGTAAGCTTAGACTCTTGAATATCATAAATAATCTCAAGGTCAGAATGTTCATGAAGTGGTGTTAGTATGAAGTCTATTTCACACCTGGCCAATTTTATATTGGTTTCTCTAACGCCAGATCATTCTAAAGTATTATTGCAGTTTTTCTAACTAAAGAGGGATGCAAAAATTATGCAAACATTCCTATAATTCTTATGAGGTAACTCATTGTATAACTTATATTTTTAATTATGTCTATAACAATTTCCTAAATATTTAGAATTATTGGAGAATTCTATGAGAGATCAAAGCATCATTATTTTTATCTGCAATTCTGTTGTTAATATGGAAAACAGTTCTACACTATTCTTTTAGATTGTAACAATTTCCTTGGATAATTTCATTACTGGCTGAATTTAGCTTATTAATGTTTTCGTTAAACTACGAAAGGCGCTTTTCCAAAGCCAAAAAAGTTTTATTTTGTATTGATGTAGGTTAAGATTTCAAGAGAATATCAATTTCGGATTTTCATTATTTTATAAAACCGTGGTTTTTAATAATTGTGATAAGGCGCCAGATTTTAAGTTCTTAATTTATAAATCTAAATAATTTATTTTAAGATAATCTTTAAACGATATTAAAACCTTTATCTCCTTTGTTTAGCATTTTTAGAACTTTCTTTGTTGGTGGCATACAAAAATCAAGAATACGACCATTTGCAAAGCCAAAATGCTTTTATACAGTTCTAATTCGAATTTAAACATTAGCAAATGAGCTACGGTCAACGAAAATTATGTTTTATTGCAGTTTTATTAGGATGCAACGTGCTCATTGTAGCGAGCGAAGCAAGTCGAGTTTGCTTAGTAAACACTGGGAGTATTGTTAAGCAATCCTCTAGGGCTGGTGACGTAAGATATATGGAAGCAGGAGACTGAGGTCTCTTGTTTAGAAAATCCTAATGCTCTTAATCTAATAATATTCTTAGCCTTAATGAATAAAGGCTTTAATTAATACATAATTTATAGATTCTAGTAGAATAGTAAATATTCTAGATAGTATTAATAATAGTATCAGGGTGACCAAGCTTTGCTTAGATACTTTTCTTTTCTTTTTGTAAAATCTTGTTGTTCAGGAAAAAGTATTTAGATACGATTCTCATACTGATTAAGTATGAATATTTTTCAATCTTACCTAAATAAGAATCGGTCATCTAAATAAATAAGTCATATATGCATTTAGTTTAATATGTTATTTGAAACAGTCTATATACAGATTAGTGATATATAATCTGTATAAATAAAAATGAATGTTTGTCTGTATGTCTCTTATGCCTTCCTTAACCATTCATTCGATTGCGATGAAACTTGGTCAGTTTATTTTTTACACTTCCGGAATGGTTAGAGGGATAGTACAATTATCTAAAGTTAAAAAATGAATCTCAACCGCATCTATTTGACAAGGATTCATATCCAAATAACTCGCCTAGGAGACAGTAGATTCTGTAAAAATGCTAAATCTAAGTTAGAGTTTAATATTTTTAGCTATAGTATGCAAATTCATGCAAGTCATTGTCAGAGGTAGCGACTTTATTATAGATAATACGAGAAAGTGTTGGGGAGACCAATCCTGAGGGTTTTAAATTTTACTTACATTTCATTGTTTTTTGTATTAACTACTAAAAATACTGTAGTACAAATAATTTCGCACCATCCTAATTTTCAAAAATTATCTTTTTTACTATATTAACGATTTTTATGGTATAAATATATTTTCTGTGCTTAATCAAATTTAAAAGAAAATATTTTAATCACATTTTCTAAAATTAAATTTGGTAATTCTGAACGAATATAAAACGAATCATGAGATACAATAATAGTATCTTTCACTACCATTCTAAAAGAACAACAAGTTTTACAAATCTAAAAGAATGCACAAATCTAATAAATAAAAATGAATATTTGTTTGCTCGTATTTTATATACTGTAGTATCGTTCATCCTACTTCAATAAAACATTGCCTAATTATTGAACGCTTGCACTTAATATTATTTTTTTTTGGCGGCAGCAAAGCGCTGGGTACCAGCTATGATCTATATTATAGCATTCATTTTACAGTTTAATTTATCATTACTATATCATTCATTTTACAGTTTAATTTATCATTACTATAGCATTCATTTTACAGTTTAATTTATCACATTTTTGAACTTAGTTTTACCACCGTGAAATCTGTTTCGGGAAGCGTTCGAATATACTATTAAAAATGTTATTAGATATGGTTATTAGATTAAGTCTTCAATATTAAAGTAATAAAAACGATCACAAATACATTTCAATGTAAAAATTATCCTTTCTCAAAATAAATACTCCTATGAAATCTATTTCATTTAAATTAAGACATGAACTGGTAATTAAGAACTATAAATTTATTAAAATATTATTTTGTGAATTAGAACCAATACAGCACAATAATTTTGAGTTCCAGCATATGACGAAGTGAGAGAAAATCACTTACAATATTCTCTCGTTAAAATCAAGAAACACATCAAATTAAACCAAAACATTTGAAAACAGATTGAGCGGAAAAAATGCAAGACTCAAACTACTCCATATTGCTGATTTTTCATTTCAGAGTAAGTTAATTGATTTCTAAAAATAATAATTTAATACATTTCAGAAAGTCCCGAAGGTGTTATTCTGTAGGTTATTTCTTTCTTCAAAATAATTAATTAAATGGAACGAATCCGTTCATCTTAAATGCCTTTTAAATGTAAATTACTTTTGCGACGCAACTACTTTGAAATAACGAAGGTTGCGTTGGGAAATTAATAAATAACATGTAATTGAAAATTCTTCTGAAATACTTTAAAGGAATCCCTATAGTATCCCCCTTACAATGAAAGATATTTATAAACAAGTGAGAGAGGAAGCTCTTCAAAGAAATCTTTTAAAATTTTAAATGGAGAGCAGCAATTTCTGTTTCTTGAAAGGGTCTTTTTAATATAATGAAACACAATCGCTTTTGTTATGGTCTTTATCTCTCTTTGAGTAAGTGAAAACTATGAGCTATAGTTTCTTTTTATATCAAACAAAAGTTAGAATCTCGAAAAACAGAAAGAGATACCTCAGAAATGAAATGTTTAAAAAAGTTTTTGGTGACAGTATTCAAGTAATTTCCGTGTTATTAATGGTATTTTTTTAAAAAATTATGCTAGAAATATGTTTTGCAGCAATAGTATTCCAATTAAACAAGTGAACACTTTCTGCTATTTCAATTTTTATATTATTTAGAGCATTTCTATCGGGATTCAAGATTGTGATATTTGTAAGACACACACACCCACACACCCACACCCACACCCAACTAAATAGTTTAAATTCTTGAGATTCCATAATGCAAACTATAAAGTTTCAATTTTTAGAACTACATTTTTTGGAACTCTATAATTCTAAATTATACGATTTTATTATATTAAATCGAATTATAGAATTTTATTATATTAAATTATGAACTAATAAAAATTCCCAACTACTTACATAGCCGCAAAATATATAAAGTCTTTTATTAAACTGGCAAATATTGAACTGCTTAAATATTTTTAAAGCAGACTTTTTATATGTATTTTTAAGCGGTGTAAAATTTGGAATATATTATTTACTACTTATAGAATTTATTGGAAAACTTTTTTTCTCATTTCGAATAATCTTTTTGTTAGGAAATTTTTTGTTTTATAGATTTAAAGGCTTACAAGATTGCCTAAATATAAAACTGCGCATTTAATGTCTATGTTTTCTCATCATTTTATGTTTTATACTATACTGAATGTGAATTGAGATTTGTATTTAACGTGCAATTTGCATTTAACTAAATCTGAGAAGTTTGTTGTTAGCAAAATTAATAGCAAGCTTTATTAACTATACTATCCTATATTATTTAAAATATTAAATAACTATTTTCATCTAAATAATTCCATAAAACTGAAGTCAAAATTTTCTGACAAATGTATTGGTCATTTTGGAAGCAAATTTTCCTTGATAAACGAAATCTCAACTAATTTTATATTGATGAATACGCATATTATTTATTACAGGTATTAATGAATGCCAGTTATTATAATGCTACACCAGCATATTTATGAAATGCTCAACAATACATATTCATATTAATCAATTAGTTATGAATTAATCAACATCAGATAAATATTCCAGTTCCTATTCTGAAATTAAATAATAGGCGTAGTATCATGCTAATCATAGTTTGGGACTATGTAGCAAATTATAGGTTTATCACTCTATGATCATCCTTCGTATTACGTTTAATAGTGCCATTTGAAATTCTGGTTTCATTCCTATTAATAGAAAAATTCCTAAAAATAGAAAGAGATACCTTAGAAATGAAATATTTAAAAATGTTATTGGTGAAAGTATTCAAGTCATTTCCGTGTTATGAAAGGTAATTTTTTTAAATTATGCTAGAAATATTTTTTGCAGCAATAGTATTCCAATTAAACAAGTGAACATTTTCTGCTATTTCAATTTTTATATTATTTATAAAAATTGAATAAATTAAATTAAATTAATTAATTAATTAAGTAAATTGAAAAAATTATTTAGAGCAAAAAAAGGCAATCAGGCAATTAGGAGTTTAATTTATTCTAGTTTAGACACCGTAGATACTTAACTAGTGTAAGGGAGACGTGATTATAACATTCTAAAAGAAAGGAAGTATCTTTTGTTTAAAATTTACTCGTTTCATCTAACTGACAATAATTAAGTGTCTTTATTACTATAACCAAGAAACTCGCATTAGCTTTTATTAAGCAGAACGACGTAAAACTTTTGAAATTTTTTCATTTTCTTATTCTTTTGAAATATTTTTTCTCTCCTTTGTTACACTGTTGAATAGATCTCTTCTGAGAATTATTCGAGCAATTGTACAGAATGGAGGTTAAGACATCGATTAGCTTGATTTGTTCTCAGAATTTTGTCCAGCCATCCTTTAATTGAATTAAAAGTGGAAGAGTTTCCAATTCCTTTTTCTCTGCTTTCTACTGTTTTAAATTGTTCTGATTCTTAGAATTAATTCGGAAATGTTCAACTTATTAATTCTGAAGTTTATTAGAACAACCTTAGAATAATTAAGATAATTATTATTCTAATATTTATTCATTAGAATAATTAGTTATTTTGTGAATAGTTCATATATGAGTTCTTAAATGAAATTTGAGCTGCAAATTTTCTACCGCTGAGGTAGTGGGCAAAGGAGGTCTGGTGATGAAGTCTCGGCTTCAGAACAGGAGAGTTTGAAGTTCGAGACCCAATCCCGCCAAAGAATCGTCATGTAAGCAGGTCAGGCGTACGTTAAGTTCTCAAAGACCAATCGTCCTCCCACTGGTGTGGAGTAGAAGTTTGGAGAGAGAGTATAGTCCTCGTCAACTGAATTGGATTAAAATTAAGAGGGCTGTACCAAGATAGTCCCAATTTTTTTAAAAAGCGAGACGTTCATGTAACTAAACTTTGCTCCTATGAGGTAGTTTTTATTAATGTTCTTTCTTTACTATAATGAAACATTATTTAATCGTGAATTTTTTTTATATTTAAGAACAACACCAATTAAAATTGTATTTACACAAATTTGGAAATAATAATTTTAATTTTCAATAAAAGTTTATACTGTATGAGATGCAAAAGAAGAAGAATATCCCAAAGAAACTATTTCAAAAATTTGTATCTAATATTTTAACAATTTAAGTATTCGAAAACTTTGAGGCAAATGGAATAAAAGTTTGGAAATAACTAAATTTTGAGATGGTAGTTAATTCTATATGCGAGTGCTAAATTTTATACAAAAATTTAATTCTGAATCTCCATTCAGAATAATTTATTGGTTGCAAATTATAAATCTATGAAGCGCATCTGGCAATATCAAAGTGTCTGGTGATTAGCACATCAAATAATATAAGATTTCCTAGTCTTCAGGTGCAAGTATTTATTATAAAAGAAAAACAAACAATATGTTCATTGCATGCTCAAATGAAAATCCTATGACCTGCAAATTTGATTAAATAATTGCAGAAAAAATGCATTTAGCTGCTAACGTAAAGTATCAATGTATATAGATGTTAAATTTATGTAGTAATATTTTATTGAAAAGTTTAAAAAAATGGAAGTCAGCAAATACTATTAAGGTTCTTATTATAAGAAAACTTAACTCATATTCTCAAAACTTTTCAATAACAAATTATCTGTGGATCAATCAACATTGGTAGAATTTCTCACTTTACTTGATGAAATCTAATTATAGTTCGTAACTCTTTGAAATAATTTTCTTCGCGTTCTGAAGGAATGTAGATATTTGCTCAGAATAGGATCTGTGACATTATGCATCACTATAATTTGTCTGAATCCATTTTATTTCTAGAGAAGTACTGCAGACGCATTGTCAGAAAAATAAAAACAAACGAAGTGGAATTGTTAACTTCAATTTGTTTTAATATGTATAGATTAATCGTCTTTACTGCCCTAGACTATGAAGCCCGCATTATCTAATAGTAAAAAATAATGTAAAAGTCAAAATTTTTTTTCTTATGGCCTATTTTTGGAAGAATTTATTTACTCCTTTATTTCAACATTGTTTTAAGGTTCATTTTGATTACTTGGTGGATAACTGTAAGGAAAAAAAAATTATATTCAATTAATGTCGAGGTTGAAATATTTAATTTCTCTCGTAACTTTTTCATGCATAAAAAAGTTATTGATAATTTTTCAAAACCTTTGTTTTATACTCTTTTAAATTTAATTATTCGAACTAAATGTATAAAGGTTGATATTGTATTATTAAATAAATTTTGGCCAATAAGCAAAAAATTTCAGTTTTGTGAGACGAAGTACTTTTTAAAGTAAAAAAATCTACTGCTGCTAAAAATAATACAAACAAATAAAAAGAATAAAAAATTGTTACGAAATAGGATAGAACATTCTTAAATGCTAACATGAAGTAAGATATAAGATGAGAAAAGTTACAAGAAATGCAATAAATATGTCACATTGTAATTGTAAATATATACAAATGTAATAAATATGTGCATAAAATACACTGAAAGAATAATAATGGATATAATATTTATAATCCTTTTTGTATAGTCTGATAAATAACTCATAATTTATTTCACAAATATTAAAATAATTGATATTCATTATTTTGTATAATCTGTTCGATTGGCAAGCATTCAAAATATTTTGAATCTCCATAATTTTAATTTAGTATTATTTTTTCTACATAATTTTGTACTAATGAAAATAAAATGTTGCGAATTCGGTAGATGTGATTCCTTAATTAAGCAAATTAGAACCTCTATAAACATTACAGATTTTCCTGATTCCTTCCAATACTCTCCTGGTGTTTTCTCCGGGACAAATGACATCTTGAAGTAGGCAGTGAGACTTGACTCAAAGTTGTTGCATCAAATTGTGTGTATGAAATTACAAATGAAGGAGAATAAATATATTTCCAAAAACTTAACATTTCTCAGATTTTGTGTGACTACGCTATAAACAATATGAAATTCTGTTGTTTGAGAATTTTTGTATCGTAAGAGACAACCTTGACTAAACTGCATCAGTCATATGGTTGGATTATTAACAATCGTGGAATAGAGACAAAGTTAAAATAATTACATCAAAAGATCTTTTAAAAGTACTACATTGAAAGATTGAATTACACATAGAAAAAAGTTTAAAATGTTATTAGATAAAATGATAAAATCTAGGATGGATGAATTGTGTGGTTAAGTGTTAAAACATAGATACAATCGTAGAAGCCAATGGCCCTTAAAAACTGAAAAAAATTTTTTCATGGGGATTTACTACCACTATGCTTGACATTGTTAGTGACGAAGTTTAAAAAATGAGTACTCTGAGTACTAAAATTTGGGCATTCAATCAATATATGATTAACATTTATAAGCAGTATTGCATGTAGGGCATGTAGGAGCTCTTTTTCCAAATAATAAATATTTGTACGTAAAACGCGTACGTCACTTACTTATAAGGCACTTACGTAGTGAAGAAACATTACTTTCAGTGTGATTAAACTTTAGTTAGTAAAAATCATAGTTTGAATAGGATTATATATTAAGAAACGAGCAGACGATCTCATTCATGTTTTTCACTTTATAGGTTTTTTTAACTCGCATTTTCTAGCAAAGATCATAAATACTAGAATCTGCCTCCCCCCCACTCCTTGAATATCTTGAAAATATCTTTTAGAGGATTTACTCCCTTACCTTTAGTTGCTATTCGCTCAGCACAGGAAGATAAACTATGAATTTTAAAGAGTATTCACTTTACTGAAACTTTATTTATTATTTTTATTAAAAAGTACATGAAATGGTGGTGTAAAACAAAAACTATCAATTTAATTAATCAAACTTAATCTATCGCTTCAAAAATTTCAAACTCAGCATGTGAACTAAAATATGAAATATAGCTTTGAAGTATTTGAAAAAATGTTCAAACTCAGCATTGAAACTAAAATATGAAGCATAACTTTGAAGTATTTGAGAATTTTTCCAACTCATCATTCAAACTAAAATATTTCTGATGATATATTTGACCAGATATATCGAACCAAGAATTCTCCGATTCCAGAAACTTATAAGCTGTCAAATTCTCTAGTGTAATTTAAAGAATTCCCTCATTCATTTGCTCTTGGATTTTCTACTAAAAAGTAGGCACTAATCTACTCCATCTACTGCAATTAAGACAGCCATTTTCAATGATGTGTAGGCTGAACTCATTCCAAATGGACGAAGAAGGAAATTAAACACTAAGCGAAAATAGAATCTGTTGACAAGACAAATAATTTTGACTCAAAGTTTCTAGTTTATCGGAAAATGAATTATCAGGATTTCTACGGCTCATTTCTAACTCCAAGAAAAAAATCCATACTTATACTTAACGTTGCTTCAAATCTATAGAAATGTGTTTCCAAACACTTTTTTAAGGTTTGTCTATGCTTGTCGTGAGTTATAAGATAAAACTAATGCATTATATATTCTTCCAAACATAATTCTATGTATCTAATTAACATTTTTACAAATGCTTGTAGATATTTTATTTTTGTTTCTAAAAGCAACAAAATTTCATATTGTTATGTGGCTAAATGGGTTAATTTATGAATATCATAAAGTTTGTCAAAAAAAAAAGGAAGATGAGCACACAAAGTGTAATAATCTCAAAAAATGGAAAAGAAAAAAAAAACTCATTCAATTTTTAAATAAATGAAAAATAAAATAACTGAAATTTAAAGTCTGAATTTATGTCATGCTTCATCACAATTATAAAAAATACCAGCTATAAATATCACATTCTTTTTATTTTCCTGTATGCAAAAGCATTATCTTTCAATTTAAGAAAGTAATAATAATAAAAATATTAGCTATTTACATCTAATTATGTAATATTAATATTATTATGTAATTCGATTGGTTTTTTTTGTAAATTACATAGAGCATTGTCAATGAGTTCTTTCGAACTACTTTGGACCTCACTTTGCATAAAGAAGTTGTAATTTTGAGGTTTCCTGTTTAATATTTCTTTTTTTTTTTCATATTATTCAATAAGTGCTAAATGAATAGGAAATGCAATCATACGTCTCTGAAACGAATCTACGAATAATTTAACATATTTCAGAAAGCAAAAATAAGAATTGTCCAATTAATTCGAATTGTATGTTCAGATCTGTTTTCATTTGAAAATGCTGATCATCCTAATGCTTTTGTTTCTTTACGCTTTGATCTGTAACAAGTATTTGGATTTATGACAGAAGTATTTGTGTGCTTTAATTCTTTTATCAAAAATTCACAAAACATAACCATGCTTTAATTTTTTTAAAAAAATTATAGAAATGCAAAGATTTTATATCACATGGATAAAAATAATTTCTATGAATCCCAGATAGTATTTCTCAAATATCCAATAAGAAATATAAAAATTAAAAGAAAGAAATAGATAAAAGAAAAGAAAAAGAAAAATTCAGATTAATAATGTACAAACAGCTTACAGGGACTTTTTATTCTACTTGGTTTTCTTCTCACAGTTTAATGTACCATCAAGTTTCAATTGAATGGAACAGACTATAGCCCATGTTGATTATTTAAAATAATTACAGAATTAATACATATTTAAATTGCCAAATCTGAAATGGTAATTCTTATAGATTTATTTTCAGAAAAATGCAAAATTACGATGCTGAAGGAAAAAAAAAATATTTGTGCAAAGGGAATTTCAGATAATTTAAAATCTTAAAATCAACTAAGAACGATGAGCTCCACATAAACTTTACTCCAGTCAGATTATAGTTTCACAGAGAAAAAAATACATAGCAGCATTTTACTTAGTAAGAATATATCACCATGTCATGTAAACAAATATTAGAACAGAAAAGAGAAACGCTAGATGGATCGGATAGAAATTTGAAACATCGGTTTTTCTCATTGAAATAAAAAGTAATTTAATTTAATTCTAAAAAATTTCAACGAAAAAATTTGTAGCATGCTCTATAAGATTAAGATATAATTTTAGATTGGAGAATTATTATTTATTTAGAACGAAGGAAATTGAAAAGACATTATGTTTGATGAATAGCTGCAATGTCTTTTAACATTTAGATTAAACTTTTGCGTTGCTACAAAAGTAAATGGTAATCTACAGCTAAGGCCTTTGAATCAACAACTACATAATTCTGAACGTATATAACTTGGAGAATGGAAATGTAAAGCTAAGAGTGGAGGGTTAAAAATATTAATTAATTAAAAATGAAATTAAATTTGGACGTTTCTTCGCAATACCTTCAAAAAATACTGATCCTCAGAAATGAATTTTACACTGTTTCAAAGTATAAACAATTTATTTTTAATTGTATAAATTTTATAATTGATGAAATCTGTGCCAATTTTTTACCATTTTCAATTTTCTGTACCTTAATCCTAACAACAGAATACATTGTTGTTCTGAAATTCAAACCGTTTTCCCTATTTCATCAAATATTTAATCAAGTGATTTATATCAAAGATAGAGAATAAGGATTTTGTTTTATCTTTGTTTCTGGGTAAAACTGATAAGAAAGGGAAATTACAATAAAAAGAAATTTGGAATATAGATGACTGAACTCTAAAATTTTTAATATTGCTGTGATATCATGGAGATGAAATATTTTTAGAAAGGTTCATATGGATAATGAGCAGAAAGTAGGCTTGGCACTTAAACGTTTGTTACTGGCTTAATGACTGAAAAGTGGATCCTTTCATAGATTTAAATTTATCTCCAAACGATTTAATAAAATCTAATGAATATCTTCAGATAAATAGCTGGTCTTGAAAGGTGGTTAATTGAAAAATAAATGGATTTATTTAAAAATCGGTATCGTTATTACGTTTTTTTTTATCTTGGTCTAAAAAGTCTTTCAAAGCAGAATCTTTTAAATGCCCATTTTTTGTCTTTCCAAATTAGCGATACTAAAAAACTATTTAAAAAGATTGTAATATAATTTAAAATAATTTCATATGAACAAGTGAAATAATATACGAAAATATGTTGTAATTATATCTGAAGTATAGATCTGGATGCATTTTCTACATTAGGTATGTTTTTTCAAGTTACGTGTAGCAACAAGAATTAGTGTAACTACTAATTCAATACTTGAGGTAATAAAAATGTTATTATGTTGTTTTGTTTTTCTTTTTATGCTTTTGATGATAGCCTGACTCCGGTATATAAGCATCGACTGGAATACTATATATCTTTTTTTAAGAGATCATAACGTATATATTTATTAGGAATTTTGTGAGAAATATGAAGCGTGGAAACAACTACTGACATGTTTTTAATCCTTTTATTATTATTTTCTTTTTAGTAAAGGGAAGGGATTATTACTTTTCACGGATAAAATAGATTCTTAAGAAACAGGAGCTTCATTTTCTCGAAAAGAAATGAAGTAAAATGAAAAAGTGTCTTAAAGTTAAAAAATATATATATATTTCGAGAAAAAAAAGAGTTAAATGGATCGTATTTTTCTGCCTAAAATGGATGGCAAAATAAGGAAAAAAAATGAGATGAAATCCAGGTTTCAAATGTACCTGAGCAGAAAAGATTTTTCTTCTCTTCAGGGTTTACTTCCTGTAAGGTAATATGTGTACAGGTCTCAATTGAACATAACAAATCGTACTCCCAGTTGAATTGTTAGAGTATTTAATTCTTAAAAAAAAATCTCATTAATAGGGGAATTAAACTTATTTGTGGCGTTGGAAAGAGACTGCCCAAATATGATTTATTCTTTAGTTAGTTTTTACTCGAGTGCCGATAAAATAAAGAAACAATACAGTTTTTCATTTAAAAAATTTAATTCCTACTTTGATCAACAAAGAAAATTTTGTTTTATTTACTTCTAATTAAATAATTATAAAAATTATGATGAAAAATTATTGATTTTTGCAAGAATTGAACTTCTTTTCTTATCCTTTACGTAAAAAATACTGATATCTTTGCAGTTTACCGAATAAGCTATTGTCCTTTTCAGTTTTCATTGCAAACTGCTAAACCTCTATTCAAAGTATTAAGAATTAATTAAATTCTGTTAATGAATTTATATTTGGAATAAAAAACTGTATTAACATCGAGTGCATCCTCTATAAGTTTAAAAAATGTTATTGAAATCTAGTGGATGAATAAGAAGTATTTTATTAACGATTGAAAATTTGTACAAGGCATATAAATATATATAGGAAGATTCTGAACTAATTGTAAGAATTGAAAAATATTTGGAAATAGAATAAGGCAATGATCACATTCCTTAATGTACCATCTCTTTGGTTTTGACTGAAATAAAAACTCAATTTACAGATGTTTATAGAGTTTTCTGAAATTCTTTGATTTAATAACAATCTGAACTTTCTATAAATTCTTGAGTATTAAATGTTTTATTTTAATATTCAATATTTATTTTATTTTTAAATAGTTCTCTACATGATAACAAAATTCTACAACAAAATTGGATGCTGCAACTGAACTGAATTAGTAACAAAATTGAATGTCTACGTTTGCTCATACCTCTTGTAATTAGTCCAAACACTCAAAGCTCCTCGTCCGTCGCTTGATTGAACAAGAATGTGAGTTCAACCTTTTCAATTGATTTTGGTCACTTGTTTCCTCTTTTAACTGCAAATTGCAGCCAGAGCAGATTAAGATGTACAGTTGCTTACTTTGACTTGGAATTCTACAGTTTGATATATGTGTTGGTAAAGTCATGATACTTCTTTCTTAAATAATATATTTTCACTGATTAATTCAATTCAATTAATTTTATTTGTTAATAATATTTTTTTGTTGATAAAAGCAGTCGTCAGAGATGTTAGCCCTCTACAACTCAGACTGTTCAAGTCAGAGCTACAGAATTTTATACGGGTATGTTTAAGAGAATGGGAATGTGCACCTTGGAGTGATGCTTTTGAAATTTTAATTAATTAAAAATTAAACAGTCTTAAAATTAAAATGTGTTTTTTTTTCAATAAAAAATTTAGTTATAGGAAAATCTTTTCTTTCATTTCTAATAAATTAAAAATGTTTTTTAGTTTAGTAAAACATTTTAATATCTGTCTGTCTATACTATGAAAGTAAACTATAACATACTTTCTCATGTTTGCTTAAAGTATGCTTTTGATAAAACCTTCGATATTTTTGATACTTTTGATTATTTAATTTCAGAAGTAAGCATTTAAGGATTTTTCTTTAAGATCGATCATTCTTAAAAGTATTACTCTTTGCTATAATGTAATTGTAGAAATTAAACTGTAAAACTTTTCTAGATCTTAAAAATTGCTGTATAAAACTGCATTCTGTAGGGAATTAGAACTACTAATGAATAATTTTCGAAGGTATCATGGAATTAATAAAACCATACAAAAAGTTTCAATATTAAACATTTCTACTGCTTTTTATATTTTTAATAAGTGTATTTAGTTTCAAAACAAAATTTATTACCTTAATTTCACTTTCAAGTTAAAGACGGTGCCTTAGATGACGTGACAAATAAATCTGGGAATAGGTCACCAAAAAATGACTAAACTGTTTTTTCAGGGTCGCTCCAGAAAGCCACTTATCTTTACCAAGCGAAACCCCAACACAAAAGCCCGAATCGCGCTCAGTTACTCGCCAAATCAGGAATAACTAACAAAAATACAGAGTTTTATTTCCATCAGATACTCATCTCCGATTTTCTCGTTGGTGAACTTGAGCCCCTCATTCTTGAGCAATGCTTCATCAATGGTCTCACCTTGATATAGGGCTTGTCTATTAAGGATCCTTATTTGTTGCTGATTCCTCTCGAATACATATTAATTAGTATCAATTCACAGTTAACCCCGGCTGAAGTACACCTGGGTTTGACACTTAATGACAATGGTTGCTAGTGATTGATCATTTCTCGATGACTTGAGGAGTCTCTTCAGAAGGAGAAAAGTCTAGAATCTGGATGTTTTGACATTCATCTCATTTGAAGAAATTATGGACATATTTGAAACGACGGGGCAGACATTTGATTTGCCACATCTGGTTATAGTAACAACTAACCAAATACAATGATTTTCGTAGGGAAAAGGATCGACATTTGGAGGTACGTATACATTTAATTATGTGTAGAAAAACGGGAGACGTTACATCTGCTTGGAATACCAATTACTATGTGAGAAAGGAAAAGCGTTACAGCCTCTTTTAAGACAAGCGATGATTATTTTTAAAAAATATTAATAATTTTGATCCTTTATCAGAGGACTAGAACAGGAAATCTGCTAGGACCTTTTTCTCTAAAGCCTTGCTTGGCATTGCACACAAATGGTGTTGTTAAAGGAAACATGTTTTGAACACGAAATCCACAGATCTCGATGCTGAGGTCTTATTTACTTTCTACCATTATCCAGTTCAATAATTAGAGGAATTTATTTAAACAGTTTTTCGTCTTACTTTATTTTAAAATTTCCCTAGTATTGAAAATCGGCAAAGATAAATCCCTGTCGAGAATTTTTTTTCATTTGAATCTGTTTTTAAAACATTATCCCTTCTACTTTATGCTGGTAATTGGATTTTTTTGTAGCAAATATATCCCAGCTTCGATGAATTATAAGCATTTTTAATTTTTGCCTATTGAAGAATTCATTAACTTTGTTAGACATATGGCTGTATTTATAATTTTTGCAGAATAATTCATTCTGTCAGAGCTGAGGAAAAAAAATCAGTAAAACTTAATCTTAGAATTTTTAAGAATTAAATCACTGTATTCGCTATTTAATTTAAAGTCGAAATTTTAACGTTAAGGATTTATGCATAGTTATTTAAACTTGTAGATTTTATTTTTGAGTTAAAAATCTTAATTTCGAAATTTTAGCTGAAGTTACTGGTTAATAAAAATATTTTTGTAATCGCTTTGTCTGAAGACTGAAATATCTTATTTACTTTTCTTTTCTTTTCAATTATTCTTAGTCTTCTTTTACATAAGAACTAATACTTAAATATTACATGAGTTTTAAAGCATTCTTGAAATGCAATATAGCAATATTCATCTGAAAAACGAAATACCGTCTTCGACTATTTAATTATTTATGAATACTATTTTGCAGGAGAAAGAAACGATGCAATAACGAATCTTATGTCTAAAATGTGAAATTTTTAGAACCACATTTGATATTTTTCTTTAAACTGCATTTTATATTTTCCTTTATTTTCTCAATAGTCGTTATTTCAGCATGCATTGATAAAATTCCAAAATTCTAGCATTTTGATTAAATGCTAAACTCCGATAATATTAACAATAAATTAATAAAAGATTTATTTCTAAAAGGTCAGAGAAAATCCCTATATATTTTAAAAGCAAATGAAAATTTTATTAATTATTCCGTGAATTTTGAGAGAACTTAGTAAAGAATCCACTCCGGAAACTAACAATTAAAAACATGTGCAATGAAATATAATAGGTTATGAAACAACATAGCAAGATGAACCAAAAGCACTAATTGTGGAAAAATGGATAATAATAAATAAATAATATTTAACTGTTCATCGGTTTTCAAAAACTGGATTTTCAATAGTATTAAAAAATACGAATAATGGCGATTAATTATTTCATGTTGGAGAACAAAATTATTTTTTAAACGAAAATAAGTTAAAAGTATCTTGTTAAAAGGAAGAACAAATTGATAAAAATAAACTGAGGAGAGACAACATGCAACTGCAGAAAGTTTATGATGTTTCTAGTTTCTGGTTTGCTACAGCATAGCAAACTGAAATGCAGAAAGTAAGAAAATAACAAGTTTAAGAAGCTTTCTTTCAGAATTTAACGAACAACTTATTATGATTTTTTTCATATGCTTGTTTAAGAGAAGAAGGTAATTTATATGCCATTTAGATGTAAATCATCATTAAGGAAAATTATATCATGAAAGATTACTGTTATATTAATCTTTTAAAAATCTATTGACAATGGTTCTAAGCTCTTTTAAGCGGAACTTCATAATACCTTTTTTATAATTTCGAAAATTACTGAAAATGGAGAGTAAGACGATAAAAAAAGAGTATGAACTAAAAAATTAATCATCACAAAATAAACTGAAAAATCTGCTGCTATAAAAATTTATGTTCTCTTAAGTGTACGAAATACTTCTTCAAGTAAGAGGTCATATTCATATTCAGATATAAAACTCCCGCAACTTCAGATAATATTTGAATTCTCCAGATTAAAACAGCTCGAATGGATGCGATATTTATTAATTTTGAGTAAACGGATAATAAGTTACGAGCAACCGAAAATTTGAATTCATGATATAAATGAGAGTTCCCATTTAAAAAAATATTTCAAGATGTAGTGAAATCTTGTAATTTATTCTTATTATGCTTTAAAATACTCAAAAGTTAGACTAAAAAACACGAAGCTCTATTTTATGTTTTAATTAATTAATAAATATATATGTCAAACATTTTTGATTAGCAGTTTATTAATATTTTAATTCCAATCAAAGCCGCAAGACTTAAAATGTTAATTTTCAAAATCTTATTCATTTCTGTTTAAAGTTTTTGAGATAATGTGTTAAAACCACCAATTTTCAGAACAATATGATACTAATTTGGGAAGGGGATAGGGATGTAGAGCATTCCCATAGTAAAAAGATTTTTTGGCAGGATTAAAGATTAGTCAAAATGCAATAAAAAGTGAAAGAAAGTCTTTCCAGTGTTATAGATTATGATTTTATTTTCATTTTTAAGAAATTCTAAGATGGGGAAAAATTGAATATGTAACAGATTCTACTCCAATTCCATTTCAAACCACCTTTTTCTTGGGCTAAATATTAGTCAATTACAGTTATAGAAATAATTCATGAGATCTTTATTTAAAAAAGCAAAAAGGCAAAAGAAGCAAATTATGAACAAATTACAAAATTTATAAAGTGTGAAATATAGGAAACATTATTGAATGGAATACAAACGCAACGCTTTATGTATGGATAATGTAATGCCAGAAAACTTTCGCAAAATACTATGTTTTTTAATAAAAGAAAGAAACAAAAGTTTATAAATGTTTCGATGATTCTTCATTTGACTTATTGTTTCACGAAAACAGGATAGCGCAAATCAACGATATAGGCCTTTGTAAACATTTAGCCAAACTTTCTTATTAATATTAATTGGTAATTTAGATTTTTTTAAAATTTTAAATAATATTTTTCAAAAATGCCATTTACTTAACATTTATTTGTAATTAAATGTATTAATAAAATTATAGTTTTTAAATGCGTTTTGAATCATATTTCACTGATGAAAGTAGCAGACATAAGAAAAATTCCATTAGCTCTCTTAAAATAAAGTTACAGCATTAACGACTAAAATGATAATTTGAAATTTTAAGATAGTACGGTACGTTTAGTAATGGGTGTATAGTGTGAAAAAACACAATCAGCTTTTTTTAAACCCAAAGACGTTTATTAAACACAAAGATCATGAATACACAGACGATAAGTACGTAAGTATATACAGCCGAGGCGAAGACAGGACAACAAACAGCAAACCACTACAGAGAGCAGTAGCTTACAATTCGTAAACGATAGTAGTAAAAGCCACAGTGCACAAAGCGGCTAGACAGAATTCAGCAGAAGAGCAATCTTTTTAGATTCAGTCTATGCTTACGTAGGTTTCTCCAAAGGGCCGAACTTTTCCTGTCTCCTCTCATTAGCTGCACATCTGGCTGCCCACTCCCTTCTTCTCACAGGATTCGATGCTGGTTGATGGTTGAATCCGCTTCCTTGATGCAAATTCAATTCTCGACTCCGTTTCAATTCCCCACCACCCGTGCCGGCGTTCCCGGGATGCTGGCCAAGAAATTTCGGTTCCTATTGGATGAATCGCTAAAATTCTTGAATTTCTCAACATTATCCTTTTGTCGTTAAAATCGCCAAATTCGTCGCCAAGTCATCAAATGGTCACTAAATTTGAAGATCACTGACACGACACCCGATAAATACCTATAGGGCCGATTGTAAAACAGTCTTTCTTACTTTGATACTATTCATGCTGAGATGCAAATTACAGGTTTGTTACATTAGTGACCTATATGTTATTTTCCGACATGCTAAAAACAGTCCCAGATTCTGTTTCTTCCATGTCTCTGGTTATTTTGGAACTATTTGTCTGACATCTGAAGATTTTTAACTGTGCAGAATCTATAAAAAGACCAAACATTAGGAATTGCAATTGCAATCCCTAATTAAAAAATTATACGAGTATAAATATGTAGAAGATATCTAATGCTAATGTATTTTGCATAATTTTAAATGAAACCTCGTTACAACAGTATTTTAGGGACCAAATAAATATTTTGTTGTAGAGAGGTATATTGTTACATCGAGGGCCCACATATTTTGAGCATTTAATAAGAGTTTTTTTTATTATTATTAGTTTAAGGTGCATAACATACTACTTTTAAGTCTATATTTAGAAATAATAATAATAATAATAATAATAGTGGTTAAAATAATAATAATAGTGGTTTAAATACTAAAAAAATAAATAAATAAGATAAACTCAGAAAATAAGCACAGAAATATTCACATACCAGAAAACACTTTTTATTGAAAATAATCCAGTATTTTTGTTTGTTTATTCATTTTTTTAACTGTTAAGTTCACCAATACTGTATGCATTGAGTCTAGTGCACGAAAATGTTCTTCATTTGTCGACGGAAGGCTTGAAAAAAATGTCCGCAGGGAATTCACAGATTGAAGAGCTTCCTGGGATGACAATAAGGACTGCGATGGACCAGTATTATCATCTTCATAATAAGTTGTCGATTATGAAACTTGCTTGACCGATTTTTGAGGGTAGAAACGGAAAATTGCTGGCGACATTTCACCGTGTGATAAGGCCTTTAGGGAACAATATCGCGTGAAAGAAAGAAAAGTTTAAACCAAATGTTTCGCGTAGAACTCAAAATCGTTAAAGACTATAAAACAACCTTTGAACTCACTTTTCAGACGTCACTTGACAACACCCCGCCTCCATATCCCTCTGTTCCTCTAACAAAGGGCACTTGTTCTTTGACAAGGTGACCAGACAGGTCTAGATGTCCTTAAACCTTATCAGAATTCCAAAGCTTACTGGGAAATGAGACTAGGCATACATTTACACTTCACCCCCCCTCACCAACTCCAATTCCCAAAAGGGTGGTCTTCATCTGTTTTGAAATCTGAACAATAGCTATTTATTCAGGGATAAGTTGAATATCCACAATGAGTCTTAATAGACGGAAAAAATAACAAAAGAAAACGAAAAAAAAAGCATTTGAAAATCAAAATATTATTATAAAAGGAGAAAATAATACTGAAATTTAGATTGAAAAAATCGTTTTACAGAGGTTTATTGTTCTAGAGAATATCGTAATATTGAGGTGAGATTAACATTAGTTTATATGCAAAATCACCGGGACCACAAAACATTATTGTAGTAGAGGGAGTTATTGTTGTATCGGGTATCGTTGTAGCGAGAGTTTACTGTATTCCTTTGCATCTAACTACATTGCTTTGTTGAATTATAACTTCGTTGAAGTTTTCTATATTACAATCAATAATAAGTACTCAGATAATTTTTTAACATATTGTATGCACCATCTAAGAAACAACTTAAAAAATACTTAAACAACTTAAAAATACTTAAAATAACTTAATCTTTCCTTTAAAAAATAAGCAAAGTGGGGATTTTTTTAAGATAGGATATTTTTTTCCAAACTTTTCCTATTTATCTTTTTGTAAGTAGTCATTATAAATTTCTCTTTTGCTTGCATAAAATTGAGTCGAATCTCGAAAAATGCTCTTTAAAGGAAATTTTGTAGAGAAATAAAAAGCTTTCAAGCATAAAATTGCTCAAGTAAAAATAAATGAAATATTAATTGGAATAATAAGGAAAGAAACGATAAGGAAAGCTTAAATGTATTTTAAATGAAATGTTCAGTCAAAGTATAAAAAGAATCCATCCAGCTTTGTTTCTGCTGTCGATAATTTTTTATTGTTTAAAAGGAATATTAATTTTAGTGTCAAAGATAATATTCTAACGACATAAAAAATGAAAAATAAAAAAAAACTTATTTTTATTCTTTTGTGTTTTATCCCCCCAATATTTTTTATTATTATCTTATATACTTTTTTCCATCGTCATTGCTCAGTACTCATAAATAGGATGCGACAGATTAATCGATACATTATTTTATTTTATGAGTATATAAAAAAAAACTAGCGCATTTCTTTCATTTATACATGTAAATTAAGTTTCTTACTTAAGTGTTTCGATTGCAAAGAATTTCATTAAATGAAGACACATTTCATTAGTAGATAATATATTCTCGCTACAGACATGAAATGCAAATTTCAGAGTATCATTTTAAATATTATTAAATTAGTCTACATTACTTCCCTTTATAAATGCTCTTTAATATCTCATTGCATATTTTACTGCTTCTGATAAGAGTAAAGATTTTAAGCCAGTATAATGAAAGGAAAAATCACTTTTAATTACAAGAATAATTATTATACACGTAATTATGATAGCAATTATTTCATATGATTTTTAAAAAGAAATTTCCTATTTAGTAATCGAAAATTTTATATCAGAGCTTTTTTTGATTAAATAAAACAAAATAAATTCAATTAAACTGGCATTTATGAACAAAATATATTAAAAGTATTAAAAAAATTCTAAAAATAAAGTTACAAATCGTGACAATAGATATAAATGTATTTTGTTCAAAAGGGAATAATTATACTTAAACGTTTGACAACAAATTATGCTTAATTATTGCATTCGTTGTTAAAAGTTATAAATAATTTTAAAAATATGTATAAGAACAGAGTTTTAATGCTCTTAAATTATTTAACAAATAACAACTGTTTATATAATTAAGGTCATATAAAAATGACTGCGTATAAAAACGTATGCATATATATATCTTACTTGTTAGTATCAAACTCTTAAAAAAGTAATAATTTAAAAATTAATATCATTCGAAATTTTTTGTAATGTTTTCGTTATAATTTTTTTGTTTATAAAGAGAAGCATTAAAATATTTCCTTTAAACATTCATGGAAATTAAAAACCTATTATTTCAAATTTTTATTTACTCGGCTTTGGTTCTTTACTAAAATACGAATTAAAAAAATGCATATTTTTTTTACTGCAAAGGCAGTGGTAAGCTTAAAAATTATTTTCGAATATTTTTATTTATCAATTTATCGTGAATCAATAATGTTATTTGAAATTTCGTTTCCGCCTATGTAGACATACAAAAAAAAAGTATTAAGTGCTTTATTTAAGAATGTTTTCAAACCTGAATTTTTTAAATCCTTTATGATTGTATATAATATTATAATTATGGCAGATCTATTTTATGAAGTTTGAGCATTTTATAAGAAATATTGGGTAAATAAAAACATCGATATATTTCAGTAAACACAAATGATTATTTTCTAGTAGCAAAATATGGAGTTCGCTGTACATTGATTATAAAAATAAATAATCGAGCTTGTAAAATTTAATTGCTATAATTCTGCAATAATTTATCTGGAAATAATAATTTTTTTTTGTGCAAGTGGATTTGTATAAGTTTTTGAGTAAATATTCTAGCTTGCCACAAAGCCAGAGAATATTTTCCATTTTTGAAAATAGTGACTGTTACAAAAATATCGATGGAAACGTTTTTTGATAGGATTTTATACTTTTTTACAGATAAAATTCTTTTTCTTAAATTACACCTATGTTTTAACTATACTTTATTCAAAAAATGTGTTATTAGTAGTATTTGAATGTCAAATAAATTGCCAAAGGCATTTTGAAATTTGTGAATGTGCCCCTAAATGCATCATTTTAGAAAGAAAAATAAATATAACGAAAGCACTGCTCATAGAAATGAACTGAGATTTTGTTTAGTTCCTTAAAACAGCCTTGCCATTGCTTTATGTCCAAACTTAAGCATATTGCATTTTAAAAATTTAAAACTTTCGTGTATGAAAATTTTGAAAGTTCTTTTTAATGACAAACATATATGCAAAACTTAGGATATAAGGATTTTATACCAGTAACTTGATTTAAAAAATATAAATTTTATATTAATATTAGAAAGCAAAACCTTTGTTATTTCATAATTTCTAAAAAAATAGATCTAGATAAATGAAATTTGTTTCCAGGGTGAACTTTTGATGTAGTGTTTAAATCTAAACAGAAAAATGGGTATTGCTATTGATAATTTTGAATTTTGCCCTTATTTCACTATTTGGAAATTCTTCACGTAATTTGAAATTCAAAAATCTCTTGAGGTGTATTAATTCTCCTTGAATGATGCGTTTTTTTGTGATTGGAGGGTAAATGAGGCCAGAATAAAAAATAGCTCATCCTTTTGGCTTCTTTTATTCTACTACTTCACATTAGGGTGTCAATTAGGGCCAGGAACACGAACTACTTCATGAGTCACATTCGCAGTACAGTCTTTTTTTATTAGGGGAGGGGTCACATTCACACTCCTCAAAGATAAATCAGAGGAAGAACAATCATGGACAAATCGGGACTCGAATTCGGGACGCCCAGATCATGGTGAAGATGTGATGCCAGGATGCCAGCTTTGCTTGAATTGAATACACTGCTGACGAATCTAATGTCACTGTTATATTAAACATAACCTTAAGATTGCTTCAGAAAAGGATCCTTTTATAAGCGAAATATGTGACACTAGAGTTCCCATAATAGAACAAATATGAACAAGAGATTATATTCCCTTTGCTTCTAGAAAAAGAATTTCACAAATGAAAAAAGTGAATAAAATAATAAAATAATACAAAATTAAGGAATTTATTAAAGTTTTATAGTAGAAAAATTCAGATAAGTTTGATTCCAACTTCACAGAATATAGAAAAGAAACTAGACATTTATTTGGTATAGCTAACTTATATGAAAGGAAAAAAAATAACAGTTTTAGGATAAAAGTTTCTGAACGAACTATTCTCTAACAAGAAAACGGTTATAGGAATTATTATTATTGTTACCACAAGAGCGTTGTGGACGAAGGAAGCAAGAAATAGTAAAGAATTACAGAGAATTGTTAAGTTTATTCAAGAACGAGCAAAAAATTCTAGTGTATCAGAAACGATTACGAGTCTCAATGACAACGCTGAAGAACAATAGTATTCTTTACAAAATGAGGCAAGCCAACCAGATCCATCAAACAGACAAGAAACGATATAACTACTAAATGTTTAATATTAATTTAAAACTTTATACAGAGGGCATTTGAAACTGATCTAAATAGTTTAGGGGATTCCGTTATCGACTTTCCTTGTCCTACTGGTCAAATGTAAGCAGTGGAAACAGCAGTGATTGTAGTGGCAGAATCGGCTGAAAATATTTGTAGTTTAATCATAAGAGAAGGATACATAAAAGCAATAATTGGCTCACATGTGGATATGCCAATATTTAATTAAAAAGTTTTAATATGGAAATGAAGCAGAAGCAAACAGTTTTCAGCTGTAACATTTGAAATCATTAAAGATATAGAAGTAAGAAATTATTTCTGATATATATAAAATTATAGAAGTAAGAAATCTTTTTATTATTATACTTTGCAATAATTTTTTTTCCGATTTTAATAGTTATATATGAAATTTACAATAATTTTTTGTCATATTATATGAATGAAAAATATTTTATCAGTGCTTATAATTTTTCAATTTTTCAAAAAATTTAATCTCTCTGCGGCCCCTTGAAATATTGTTGTTTTGGAGTTAGAATTAAAAAAAAATTCTTTTTGAACTTAAAATTAACTTTTAACTACTATTGCCAAACTAAAATCTAAGAAAATTTTTTTAAAGATCCCTTTTTAAAAATTTCCATTTTTTTCCATTTTTTTTACAAATTTCAAGCTCTTTACGACACATCAAGATAATGCAATATTGCAATTAACTTTTTAAGTATTGTTTTTGAATCTAAGAAATTCGATTTTAGCTATAAATTCGAATTATAACTAAAATCGAATTAAAAAAAAATTAAGTTCATTTACGTTCCATCTTACTGTTTATTCATATTAACTAAAGAAGATTTAGATAAGATTTAATAATTTTAATCTAAATAAGATAAGATTTATTAATTTTTATTAATTTTGTTTCTTTTATCTTATCGATTCCGTATTTGTGTAAAATAAGGGAAAAACTTTTACTTTGAAGAATATAAGGAAAATAAGGATATTTATAATTAGATCTATAAAATATGCAAATACCATGAATAACTGTTAATATGGGATATAAAATATATATCGCAAGAAACTACTCCAATGACTGTAATCTGCAATCGTGTTTCTTCGCGAGTTTACAAATCTAAAAAGAAACTTAGACAAAACACTAGAATTTATACATGATGAACTTTAGAACTGTGCAAAGCGGATATTTTAAATCTCAATAATTTATTAATGTTTGAAAAAGAAACTCATTAAACGAAGAAGCAAAAAACTTTGGTGCATGTATATCTGAATTGGCAATTTAAAAGTCATGAAAAAATAATAAATCAAGGAATTTTAGTTTTAAATATTATATTATTACTACCCTAAAAGAATAGCTTCACATTTTTTAGGATTTACAAATATATTTCGATTCTAAGATGTTATGATAAGACATTTATACCTAATATTTCATATCTTGGAATGAAATTTGCTTTTAGAATCTTTAGAATCGTTTATTTACCTTAGTCTCACTGTTTTAGGCATCCAGTTTACTTTAAGAGTTATAGTAAGGCTTTATTTCTGACATATTAATTGACCTTCTGTCGTTCTTAAGGTTGATGTATTGAATTTTTAACTTGATAATATAGCATAAATTTACTTCTATAACACTTTAACATTTTTATTGTAAAATAATACTCTTGTAAATTATTTGCAAAAGTACTTCTTTCGCAGTTTATCATATAAGTTTAATTTTCTAATTGCTTTGAATATACACGAGAGAAAACTATTCGCATATAAAATTGGCCGATGTTTCGCATATAACTCGCGTTTTCATTTTCATGTATGTCAATGATGAGATGAAGGGCAATTCATTGACCTTTCTCTGCTCTGATGGGCTTCATAGTCAATTACTCTTTCTGGTTCGGATGGACGCATTATGAGTATTTTTAATTTCCACTTCATATCCATGCAAGAGGTAATATGGTATGAGTCCGGTAGTTGTTTTGCAATATTATATGCAAACGTGATAAATATAAAAATGGCTTTTCAATCTGCTTGTTAAATGTCAATATATTTCTATAAGATATTAGCCAGTGTTCCAGTGCGTCTTATTCAAACTATTTATTCGAAGATGAAATGAGTCATAATCCGGTGACCTACTTTGCCGAGTCGTAAGAGCTCTGCATTCGCCTTCAAGAGAAATCAATTCCTCGATCTGATTTCATAACACTTGGAGCTCATTGTTTCGAAACAGGATTTCTTGCTATTACTTTTTATTAACCAGAAAGCCTCTTGTTATTATTTTGCTCAAGTAAGTACTTTCCTAACTGCGAAGAAAACTATAATCCACTTATTTTCCTGCAATGATTTTGGATAGAAGGTGTCTGGAGGTGGTATTGATATCATGAGAGCCAGCAGTAACTGTGGAATATTTTTCCATCTTCAAGACTCTTACAGTGATTAACATATAATCTCACATTTTTCCAACGTTTAAGCGAATTCAAAACCACTGGGTAAGGAAATATTGGAGAATTGCTTTATGCATTTATAGAAGTGATTTGGTAATCATAATTATCCTGTAGAATCATAATAGCATCAACAAAACATAATAAACAAACATAGTATAAATATAGTTAACAAAACATAGTATAAATTCCCGAATTAGATTATTTTGATCGATTCTTTTATTTTGTGATCTTCATACTCAACAGGGTGATCAAAAATAGCAAGAGGTATTCAGAGATCTGTAATGTGTTACGTACAAGACAAAATGTAACAAAATTTGTCCACCATTCTCATTAAAGTGTGCAGTTTCGATTTATTAAAAAATTAGTACCACAAATGCCAATAGGGGAAATCCAAGAGCTGCGATTGAAAATTTTATTATTTGATTTGCTTATACGGATACTTTGTGACATGGCATCGAGGATAAATGGACGGATTCCGGGAATTCAGGTTTTCCAGCAAGAATTCGCCCTTCGATTGCATTGTCACTACGTGAAGTCTGTCAAGCTGTTTTATCAGCAAGCTGCTCTTCTTGAATGCCGACAGCTAAAAAAGTTAGCAGCGAGAGGAACTAAAACTTGTCCTCAAGTAACTTGATGACAAGTAAATTTCTTCAACTTGTCATTAAGCAAGAACAAGTTGAAGAAGTTAAAACTGTAGTTTTGGATAAAGCGAGAGCTGATAAGCAGTACTAGCAATGTTCCTTCAATAACAACAACAATTACGACAAGCATATATCCCGTTCTCGAATGGTGCAGAAGATATCGTGTAAGATCCTGAAATTTTATTTGCATAATATAACACCCATTAACTGATGACACTGATCTGAATCTTGGGGCGGTTCTGTTTCAATTGAAACACATTATGTACCAAGTACATGTTCCTGAAATTCCTAATTTAAAATATCAAATAACGTTATGTACGAGATAAATAAATGCCGATATGTTGCGAACCATAATCGAAAACCCGTATGTCGCATGCCATTATTGGAAATCAAGTTGGTGATCACCTTGAGCCAGATTTGTGAGTTGCTATAATAATGGTTTTTCATTGATATTTGGTATGTTGCTATTTGCTGTTTCCATCGGCAGTTATATATTCTTTTTCCACACATTATGCGATTACAGCGAGAGAATTTCCCCTATTGGTGTTTTTTCGTTATTAATTTTATTAATAAATCGAAACCATATACTTTAATGTGCGTGGTGGCCAAATTTGCTTATATTTTGTCCAGAGCATAACACTCTACAGGGCAACGAATACCTCTTGTTATTTCTTGATGACTCTGTATATCATTTGGAAGATTGGTCAGACCTTTTCTCTCTTTTCCTCCTTATTGATAGATGGCAGTGAATATCGTGGCAAACAATCAATTTCATTTGGCCAGGATTTATACATTATGGCTTAGTCATAGTTTTGTAGTATAGGTATTCAACGAATAACTTTTCATATGCACTTCTTAGTCCTAATAACAATCATGAAAAGTGGTCGACAATAAATATGAAAAGACTCCTGAACAGGCAAGAACAAAGCAGGATTGAATAAGACTAGAGTAAAACATTCCTACTCCATGGATGATTAGTTTCTGTTAGCTTTGTTAAATGCAGTATCCTTTGTAGAATGTAGTATCCGTTAGCTTTGTAGAATGTATTTGCACCAATGTTGATTTACAGGAAACTATTGTGGAATTATACTGAAACTATACTATAGTGAAACCTGAAAACTATAAAACTGAGAGTCATTTGCATACGATCTCGCAACTACAAAGTATGAAAAGGCAATAAGCCAAGACTTTTTTTTGTGGAAATATTATTTATAATTTTATAGAATAAATGAGCCATTTTGTCTTACATAAATTTTACTGAATCCATATCTAGGCTATTAGTTTATTTTTCTACAGTATCTTTCTCTTTAAATATTGTTTTTACGACTAATTTTTGTGTACATTTTTTCCTCTTTTTTTAAAGATTCTGAATCAATAAATAATAGCTAAAGATAATAAGGTGTTATTTGTGTTATATATGGAGTATAACACAGTTCATATAATTTACTTTGGTTTTTAAAATTGGTTCATATAATTTATTAATTTATTATTCATCACCAGAAGGTTACTATAAAGAGGTGAAACTGAAAAGTTTATTTATAAACAGCCTACTTTGATGAGAACTGCTTTATTAGGATTAATTGTCGGTAATTTTTACAATTATACATAGTATATAATTTCGGATTTATGGCTTCTTCAGCAAAATATTTGTAAGCTTCAATTTTTGATAATTATTAATTACTTCCGTTTTAGGAACCGTAAGCAACTCTGTTCAGTATATTTTTTGATGTAAACATAATGTGCTTATGCAGATTAAATTTTATAATTTTGAGTGAGATACACTGTTAAGAATGCGGTTCAAATGTATTTTAAACATCACATAAAAATTTAAATGTGAATTCTAGGGTAAAATGTTAGATATTGGTAAAAATATATTATTTGAATTTCAAGATGATGTAATTTTTTTACTGTAATAAGTTTGAAAATTATTACAAAAAAAAACCCCACTGAAATTTTGTTTAATTTTTAATTCCAATAATAAAATTTCAAAAAAGAAAAAACTTCGAATATGCATATTTCTATCCTCTAAAATTTTATATACTAAGTATGATAGTCCCAAGTTAATCGATATGACCTGTAGAACGCCAACGCAATTAACAAAATTTGGCATATAATTCGTAGCAATTGAGTAATTGATGAAACACAATAAACTTTCTTCCATTTGACTAATTGAAAGTATGATTTGTCAATAGTTGAATCTGCAAGAATAATAATTAACCAACCCATTATTTACACAATCTTTTAAGATAAAATTCAGATTTAATCTTAATATACATGTAAGAATGCTTAAAAATACTTATATAATAAAATAATGACGCTTTATGTTTTCAATTAAATTTCAGCAGAAAAGGAGGGGATGTTATGCAGAAACAAGTATTCACAACATATTTATACTCAATAATATAAATAACTGGTGTCATTATTGATTATTACTATTAATCCAAGTGGATTAAAAGATCGGAAACTTTCTCAGAAATTTTAGGAAGGAATCTAGTTAGATGCTCCGCGTAAAATTTCCGAAGCAACCTTATTTAGCCCAATTTACATCCTAAGTTTATTAATCTTCTCAATTAAGAATAAATGCCACTTTAAATCTGTGGCATTTTCTTTCCAGGTGAAGCAACTTCTGAACGCTTGTTCATTCATCCTAGTCTGAAGGATTCCAGATTTGTTAGAGAGATGTTTGAGATTAACCTTGAAGTGAAAGTACATTCCCAGCATTTTTTTAATCATTAAAAATACTTTTATGGTATTTTAATTGATACGAAATGACATTGAAAAGGAAAGTCCTCTCTATATCTTTAGTTAAAATTTTATTATTTTTAAAATGTCCTTTAATATTTTTGAATAAAAATAGACTTGTTTAAAATTCATTTGCTGACTAATTAAAAAAAAAACGTTTATGCACTAAAAATGTTTGAGACTAAATTATTGCAGCATTTTTACCGCAGTAAGAAAACAATAGATAATGAATTATTATATATCTTGAATGTAAAAAACATTAATTGCTTAATTTTATTGAATGCACCTTTCCATTTTAAAGTTATTAATAAAAAAAGCAAAAAATTTGCAAGCCCTTTTTAAATTGAGAATCAAATTCTTAGCTATTTAAATTATGATCCTGAAAGAACAAGGAAGGTGAAAAAAGCATTCAAATTTCTCGTTTGCGTATGCATTTTATTTTTTTTATAGAAAATGAGCATTTAAATAAGTTCCCCTTGATCTGGGCTTCCCGGGTTCGAGCATAGTTGTTCTGTGAAGTGTGTGAATCTGCTCTCCCCCCGGTAAAACGAGGTTGTGCGAAAGAATATAACGCATGAAGTGGCTAAGTCGTACTCTTGTCCCTAGTTGGCGGTACAGAAAAAACAAGAGAAGCTCACTCGGCTTTAATCGCTGACAGGTAACTGCAAGCAGTTTGTAAATTGCCATAAGTTACAACATTTAAAAATTTCTAAAATATTAAAGGTGTGGATTCAAAATTTTGATGTAAGATGTAAAGGAATTTGAAGTAAATTGATAAATTAAGATAGTATTATTGTTACGGATTTCCTATACTAATCCGTCGGGTTCTTTTACCTATATGGTGGGTGTGTATGGTGTGAGGAGACAACAATGACCAGTCCTAAAATATACAACACAACACAGATGCTTATTTACAGGACGAAGACAGGACAGCACAAGATGACAAATATTTACAACACAACTATGTACTGGAGACAACTATATACAGCCGAGACGAACACACAGGACAGCACACTGCAGATAGTAGTCCACAGGCAGAAATTCCGTAGTGACAAGCTCCACACCGTTTGCTCCAATTCCGTAGTGACAGTCCACAGCTCACAAAGCGGCAGGACAGGATTCAGCAGGAGAGGGAATCTTACAAGGATTTTGTCTACACTCACGTAGGTCTCTACCGAAAAGGCTGAAACTTCTTCTCTGTCTCTTCTTGCCTTCGCTGTCGACTCACTATTTCACACAACGGGACTACTCCTCAGTTCAGGGCAGGCTTCGTCAGAATACGCCACACAGCAGTCCTCCGTTCAGGACTCCTCAGTTCAAGATCTCTCTATTTAGGTCTACTTGGTCGGCAACCACCGTACTTCGTTTAGCTTCCAGTACCTCTCAGTTCTGGCCTTCTCGATTCAACTCTGCAGCTCTTCTTGTCATCTCGATTGCACCAACTGACAGTTCAGCCTGTCTTCTCCCTCCAACACCGCAGATTGGCTGCCTTATATATAGCGGCGGGAGGAGGGGCTATAATCTTCTGGACCAGTCAGGAGCATTCTGAATGTATATCGGCTCCTAAAGGACGGATCGGTAAAATTCTCGATGTTTCGGGTGTTATTCATTTTATTGCCAAAGTCGTCGCCAACTCGCCAAGTTTGTTGCCATGTTCTGGGACCTCTGACGTCTCAACTAGGCAAGATTCAATACAAATTACTGTAAATCTGTCTTACTTACGATGACACTATTAGAGCGGGAAAGCAAAACTACACGTTCGTAACAATATTTTTATCCATTTTTGTTGAGCGATCCTGAAACGTTGCCACAACATAGGAAGTTTATAGCGAGAATCCATATTAGGAAATGAATATTTAGTTCATATTATTAAAAGTATAATATTTTACAAAGTTTCAGCAGTTTAATTTAAGTACGGAGACAGATTCTTGCATTTATAGAGACAAAAAGAGAGGCAACTGAAGGTATTAGAAAAAAGCTATTAGTGAAAAAGTGCATTCATTTTTATATCTGCTCCTATCAAAAAGAATAGAAGAAACGAATATTTACTACCTATTAAAAATCAAATTAACGTTGATATATATCTGCCATTAGAATTGAAAAGTATATTGAATTTTACGAAATCGATTTCTTGGTTTAACATGAATATGAAGTTGGAATTTATAAAAACACGCTGAACAAATTGTTGTTATCTGAATCAGCGAAAATTTGTTCAAATAATATTTCAATAAAAAGAATGAAAATTTTAAAAATATCATTTAGTAAAGTTCATTACAATTTGAACGAATTCATATTTCCAATAATTATTCATATGTAAATGTACGTGGATCATCAACTGTAATTTAAAATGTCAAAAGGAATAACTAAATGTGCCAAATTTTTATTTCATATTTCCCTTAAAATTAACAAATACATTTTATAACTTTTTTCTTTTGTCTGACATTTAATATTTCTGGATGTGACTGAATTCTAATTATCATTCTTGTATCAAATATTTGTTATTCATTAAAATATAAATTCGAATTGGGCCCAAGTGTTAATTTCTCAGATCTAGTGATACGCATGTATTTTGAATTACAAAATGTAAATTACTCTGTCTAGTTATTTCAGAATTCTCTTAGCCATAATTAATAAAATTCATTGATCAGACAAATAATTTAAAGAAAAGAGATTTTATTCTTCTATGACCAAAACTTGCCGAGTTATGGAGATTTAAATTTATTATTTTATATTATTTTAAATTGTTTTAATATGTGCTTCATGGAAGTGGGACAGTTGATTAAATCTTTATTCATAATACGTTTTTTTAAATCAATAAATACAAAATCTGTATACATTCGAAAGAAATGAAGTTGCATAAAAGTATGTAAAATATACAAGAAATAAAAATCAATAAGAAACTAAAATGTGAAATTACGTATTCTGTAATATAAAAATAAAATCTTATCCTTAAGCTTTAAAAATCTACGAAATAAGAGAAGTAGCAATTGTTTTGATACTAATGGTGAGGATTTTAAAATTCGTTTAAATATGAAATATATTGATACTCAAGATTATCAGTGGATGGTGAACGAATGTAAAGCTGATATGAAAATTTGGGCTCATAATTCTGAAGTTATGAGAACTATTGCTTTTTTAATGTGCGATATCCTCTTGTAGAATGAAAAGTTCCGTTATTAATACTTTGCTCTTGTTAAAATGGAGTAAACTTTTTATGGAGAATGTGGGGTAGATTATAATTCGTATTAGAAATTAGTACAATGTAGTTGTGATTAAAATGGAAAAGGAAAACAAATGTTCATTGAAATAATTCATACATTTTCTTAATACGTAGGTTTGTGATACATTCATTTATATCTTTTTTGAAAAGCTGGAAATTTTAGTTTGACAGAGTAGTTGTCGCAATTCTTTAAAGATTCATTTACTCTATACCAGAAAATTTTTTAGGCTCAGATCTTGATGAAATTTCAAATTCTATGGTGTGTGTAGCTAAAAATAAATGCTATGTTGTCATTTTAAAGTTAAAATAATGATAGAATCAACTAAAATCAAATCAATCTGCACATTTTAATTCGATTAATCACAAACTTGGAGATGAAATCCATTAAATAATATATATTCTAAAAATAACAATGTAAATAATCTAACAAGTAATTAAAAAAACTCTTATCATATATTGCGTTGTCGTGTTTTCAATTCTGTCCCTTTGATTGAATTATATTATTTGTCTGTTTTGGTATTTTGACTCTCAATTAATTACCAAAAATTTTTTCTGACGTGAAACAGTGCACATTTTTCAATCTAACAACATTTATATGTAAAATTTAATAAAAATTTAAATAAGGCTGAAATCGTTAGCGTTGCAAATGATAATGTCTTAAGTTTGATTTTTCTGAAGTTATTTTTAAAACTTTATTTTCAGTAATGTTGATTACGATTAAAAATGATTTAATATCTTCATTACGCCTTCAATTATAAATGACAGAACAATGAAAAATATTGTTCTAAAATATATTCAAATGCATGCTTAAATGTATCTGCGATTAAACGGAAATTCTCCCAAAAAAATTTAATATCATTGAAAAAGTCATTTATTTGAGTTTTTACGTTGTATAAAATTATTTTTTAGTTTATTAGATTCTGCAATTACGAAGGAAAAAAGAAAGATCAATTGAAAATCTAACTCAAGTTTTGAGTTAGATTCCTTTTTTTTCATGAGAACCTACTAATCAAGAAAAAGAACTACTTGACAAGCATATTTTTACTTCAAGCATGCTGTGTCTCATACGATGTGTAACTCTATTATCAGATAGTATTTTGCACATGAATATAATAGAATTAAAGTGTATCAGGATGAAAGTTAGAGTTTGACTTCAGTCAATTACAAGATGTGCCGTGAGGAATGTTAGTTAGAATTAAGTTTTTCTACACGATTCTTTCAAGAAACTAAAAGGAATGATGAAAAAAGAGACTGGAATATAAACGAGTAAAAATTCTAATATAATATAATATGTACATAAATAAACTGCAAACTTTCCTTAACTTGATAATAAATAATCCCGTATAAATAGAATAAAATGCTTTCTGATATTTAAAAACTTCAAATTTTATATTTCAGTAAAAGCAGGGGGAACTTTCAATTTGCTCAGAAAACTGGATTTTAAGCTCTTAATAAAAGAAAGCAATCAGTTTATTGCATGACATAAATATCCTTCTGCAAAATTTATGCTTAGCAACAGGAAAGAAATAAAGTTCGAAAAGAGTAAGAAAAGATACCCGTGATAAGAGCAAATAACAACAACCAAATAATAGCAAAGAAAAATGACTGAACTAAATCAAATAAACATTGTACCTATCCGGATCATGATTACCAAACCACATATAAAAGCCACCAATTGAAGGGGGTGGGGAGTTCCAAAAGTATCCAAAGATTCAGTTAGGTGGCGCCCTTGCTGAAAAGTGCCACCCGAGTCGGGCAGCATTCGCGGCATTTCAAATCTTCTCTGCCGCCGGAAAATGCCGGACGCCGGATTTAACGAGAGAGATTAAAGAGCGCGACTTTGGAAAAGGGTTTCACAGGAAATGAGCGACTTATCCTCACCAAGAAGTCGACCAGAAAGGGATTATTTAACCCACAGGGAAAAAAGAAATTTCTTTTACTTTGCGTTAGAAGATTGGGTAATTTGTGCTGTTGTTTTAATAGTTGTGACATTTTGGATATAATTGAATTTTGAATATTTGAATGTGAACTGAGGAAAGGGGTCGATATACCTAAAATTAAGTGTGGTATTTATAAATATTTTACTGACGATTTAAAAACTTTTTTTTTCTATCGCGTTAAAATTTAGATTTGATTTTATAAACTTTTTTATATTTTGACGGGAAAAACCCATAATTCTTCAAACGGTACGTTTAATGTGGTAATTTTTTTATGACTGAATTATAATAATTTTAATCTTTCTTTTGAAAATCATAGTATTGATATTATAAAAGAGAAGCAATAATTTTCTTCACGAATATTTATTGTTCCGACTATTACATTTAAAATATCAATATATTTTATTCCAGTAACTAAACATATTAAATGATCTTTTTTTTTTTAAAAAAATTAATCTTTGAAAAAATTAATTTATAATTTGAAATCTTCAGAAAGTTTTTTTTAAAGAAATATTATTTCCGAAAAAGTGCAATTATGTTTATTCTTATAGTGTTGATTTCAGCCATATTGCT
Organism: Argiope trifasciata; assembly: GCA_026543055.1. Lineage (NCBI taxonomy): Eukaryota > Metazoa > Arthropoda > Arachnida > Araneae > Araneidae > Argiope > Argiope trifasciata. The sequence continues at coordinate 68,922 of JAPMOQ010062422.1, forward strand.
AAACGGACATGGTAACAATATCAGAAACGTTTCCGCAAGTCATATATTTATAAATGACTTAAATACTAATTTGATTAAACAAACTTTCTTCAGTGAATACGAACATCACAAGTTCAGATCTAATTTGAAGACGGCTACAAATACTGACAATGATTCAATAAAAAGGACAAATAGTGTCATTACTTCAATCAAAGACCAAGATAAACAATTGCATGACCTTGATAATATGAAGATAAAACTATCTCTTGAAGAGGAAAACCTGAAAGACCAAACTGGAAGTCAGGCCGGAAATACGGCATCGAGACCATTGTCTACTAAAAGTGGACCCAACTTTAAAACTATTGCAGCAATTCACAGCACTTCAAAGAAAGACCATATAGAAGAGTTCTTTGTACCACAGATACCTCTTCCAGGTGAAGAAGTTTTTGTCGTAATGGAATCTTCCAACAACAGTCAAAAATTTCAAAACTGTACGCCTAATGGTACAGAAACTTGTGATGGTGGCCAGCCTTTGAAACATGCTCCACAATTTGAAGATTCAACTCTGATTAAAGTTGTGATATTGTTCGTCATTGCCGGATTTTCTTTTATCGGCAACATTGCAACTTTGACCTCCATCTTACGAACAGGCAGACAAAATACATCAACAGTGTACATTCTTTTGGTGCAACTGGCGATTTCTGACATCTTGGTGGCAGTATTTTGTTTGTTGGTTGATGCTTTGTGGAAGATAACTGTCCAGTGGTACGGCGGCAATGCTCTGTGCAAGTTTGTCAAGTTCATGCAGATGTTTGCTCTTTACTTATCTACCTACATTCTGGTACTCATTGGATTTGATAGACTATGTGCTATAAAGTTTCCTATGGCAAGAGCCAGAGCAAAACACTACGTCCGGAATGGCATCATCTGCATTTGGATTGTCAGTGCAATCTTCAGTGCTCCTCAGGTAAGTCAAAGAAAGACATAGCATGCTGGATAAAATTAATTATAACTTAATTTACCGAAAGTTATTTTTTATTATTTAAAAGAAAGAAGACGAAACTTCAGAAAAATTTATAAAAATTAAGAAGCAATATTACCACACATTTATTCAAATTTCAGTTATAAAAATATTTATATTCCTCCTTTTTATTACACATAATTTATATTTAAAAAAGCTCTTTTTGATATTATTTTATAGGTGCTTCTTTTCATTTGTGAAATTTCATAATGAAATATATAAGTAGACTTTAAAATTTGTTTCTCATATAATTTATAATATTATTTGAATATTAATCAATAATTAACTGAAAGGAAATAATTACCTGAAAAGGAATAATGCAAAGCTTTTTATAAAAAAATGTTCATTGTATAAATATATTGTGAGTCATTTAAATATTCTTGAAAAGTAAATAAGTGCAAATAGGTTTTATTAATTTTTAGCTTCCTTTTTTCTATTTATGTAGTATTATTCTTATCATATAGTAATACTATTTAAAAATGCAAATTTTTAACGTGATATGACATTTCACCATATTAGAAAGACACCAGAGATGGGCATAATGACTTTTAAAATTTTATTTTTTAAAATAATACATGTATTTTAGTATATTATATATATTTCTAATTAAAATCTAGCGTACTTTATAGAAGAATTTTAAATTTGTTCAGTCTAATTTAAAATTCAAATATAATGTTTTTTACGAAATAAAGATACATTATCGCGTATGCTTTTGTATATCAGTTCAATTATTTTGAAATTTGTTTCTACTATATTTTCAAAATTTTATTAATAATTATCTCGGGGGAAAAACAAAAAATAATCAAGAAATATGAAAATGGATGCTCTTCTTTTACAAAAAAAAAAATCCATCTAGATTAATTGAAACAGAAATTGGTGATCATATTCATCAAGAGCAAACGTAACCAGGAGGTGCAAATTGTTTTATCCGAAAAGTTTGAGGATAGATCCGAAGTTTTGATGTCCCATGTCTGCTTTGTGTACCTTTGTGTAAATATTACCTTATCACAAAGCAATTATTTTAATTTGTTAAATCTATTCTTTTTATCTGAAATATTTGATTTTCATATTCTCTAAATGTGTTATAACATATTTTGTTAAACTAATCAACAAGTGAAAAGCGAATTAAAAAATGATAATTTTAGACAAAAATAGTTTCTTACTAGAAAAAAGAATTCCATATGTGAAATGGATTCAACAAAAGTTAAATCCCTTGTCAACAGGTAAATATTGAAAAATAATAAGTAATCTTCATTTGATAGAGAATATTATAAATATTTTTTTCATAATTATCTTTTCTGAAATACAAAATAATTGAATTTTTTTTTAAAAAGAAATGTTCAAAAGAAATTTATATATATTTCTCAATGAAGGAATGTAATTTATGTGATTGATATTCAGAATAATATGTAAAAAATTTCAAATTCTATTTATTGACATTAAAAAAACCTGCATCAGGAAAAGGTAAAAATTTTTTTTAATTATTTATAAAAACCGAAACATTTCCAAATTTTTATACCGGTATCGAGAAACTTAAAAAAACTCTTTTTGATAAATTAAAGGAAAATTATGTGAAAACAATCTTCGAAATGTTACTGAATATAAAAACGTAGAAACAATTTTTTTGAGTCTGTTCTTATCTTTTAAATTGAAGAAAAATCTTTTCGAGCGAAGTTATTGTTTACTTCATAAAATAGTGAAAAATAGAAAATTTTTTAAATGAAAAGATAAATACGTATTTCCTAAAATACAGAAAAATATTTTGAAAGAATTCGAAGCATAGTGCATGATAAAACTATCACGAGAATGTTCCAGTTTACCTTATGTATGTTCCAATAGTTTAAAAGATAAAAAAAAAGTTTTAACAGATATGTTAATAACTGGAAAGTATTATTTAGCATTTTACAGCAAAGATATTTCACTAAAGAATAAAATCAGGCTGCATCAAACTTCGAAGCCAAAATGTGACCATATAAAAAAAAAGTGAAACATGACCATATAAAAAAAGAGAACGATGTTCAAAAGATTTTGGGTACTGATAAGAAATTCTAAGGTGGTATAAAGTAACAAAATCAGATAAAGTTTTTTTAAAATATCAGATTTCACATGAAGGAATTTTGCCAGATGTGTCGAATAACTTCTGACTTGATTAAATATTTCTAGGAGAAATAAAGAAACTCTTCTCTGTGTTTTCCCTCTTACTAGAAATAATTTAATTAGTTACGAGTTTCAATATTTTTTTTATAAAAAAATAAATTGATGTATATTTGAAACCTTCAAGCCATTAAATTTTTTTACAGTAATAAAATTCCCCTACCCTCTTTCCGTTAGAAAATAAAGTTTATTCGACTCACTTTTGGCAAAGAAAAACATATTTCATATCATTATGTTTTAGGAAACTTTTTTCTGTTTCTATTTTGGAAAATGTTTTATATCAGATCCAAGATATATATTATAGTAAAATTTCTAAAATTCTTTTAAAAACATGAATAATATAAAATAAAAACTAAGTATTCTTTGATATTTAGGATATTAAAAAATTATACAAACACTTTTTCATATTATTTAATTTTTTTGGGGGGAAGGGTGACAATTCTGCGAGATATTAAACTGTAAATGACTGAGTGAAATAAAAATTTCAAAGATTAAATTTCTGTCCATATCACACTCTAATGTTCTTATCAGTCATTTTTATAATTTTAATAAACTAAATTGCTAAATTTATTCAAATTAAAAATAAAATCTGCCCTTCCTCCTTCTGTATTCGAATTAGATTTGCTAATTTAGCATTTCTCCAATTACATCATGTGCAGTATCTGGAAATTCAGTAATATTTAACTTTATCTCATCGATTTGTCAAATGTTTTGATGTATGAATTGTATGAAAAAAATTCATGCATTTGGAAATTTTTAAATTGCTAATTGTTGTTAAGATGCTTCGTTGCTACGTACGTTGAGCCATTGCACCTTTTTAATGACTAATTAGTGGGACATAAAATTATATTGCAAGAAGATTATTATTATTAAATTATATTATATTACAATAAAGATAATTTGAATTTCGAAGGAAATAATAAATAATAATAAAAAAATTTAACACATAAATTAAGGAAAAAACATAAAAATACTATCAAACTACTATAAACTTTTTCAAGGAAGTAAATAAAATATGAAATGCATAATAGTAGTAAATTAATGAAAAATATCAGAAAATATACTTTATAAATATTACTAATATTAGAAATTGTTAAAATGAAAATGTCAATTTCATATATTAAATTATTTTCAGTAACGGGTATGAATATTCAGAGAAACATGCATTAAGTACATGTATGATGCAAGGGATTATTTTTATAGATGAACAATATGAAACATTAACTTATGGAACAACTTGGAAGTTGTTCGATAAGGGAAAGCATCGAGATAGAGGATCAAAAACGTCAACATATATCTCTAGAGTCCAAATATTCTAGATGAGATTCAGGTTCGTATATACAGCTGTCACTTCTTGCAGATGATTGTGTTATTACTGAAAATGACCTTATAGAACATAAATATACATAGCGTCTAAATGTATTCCTTATGTTATATAAAAATATATAATGTATAGACGAGAAGGTACTAAATTGCAACATATATCTCTAGAGAATTCAAATATTCTGCATGAGATTCAGGTTTGTACACAGACTTGCCATCCCATGAGTTGATTTTATTATTACTGAAAATAAATATATGTGATATAAAGATGTATAGCATTATTATTTGATTAGAAAAAGTTATCACATATTGTGTCCGTTTGAGAGCATCTAATATCATCCATTCAAATAGGAAAGGTTGATAGACTCCTTGTACTAGTACCCATTGATATTGTCTGTTCCGTTTGGATTCTTTTTCACTCATTTTTGAAAGGTAATGAATACTTCCAAGATCTCTGAATAACAAGCAACTTTTGTTATTGTTCAGAAGGTTAAAATTTGGAAACATCACAATTTTTCTTATCACAACAGACACTTTAGACCGGTCTGTCTCAAACCAATGTCCTGCTACGTGAGTTGGGACAGTAAATGATCTGTCTCATACAAACTTCTTTCAAGGAATTCTTACAACGAGCACATTGATATTATGTAAATCGTAGTTACTGAAGTTGAATTTTAAGCAGGTTTGGGGTTGAAATTTTTGTTTCTGCTATAAATATCGGATATCAGAGTTAGAATTAAAACTTTCTGACTCTAATATTTTTTTGAAGTTACATTGCCAAATACAATGTACCTTATGTACTCACTGGGATTAATGAAAGAATATCAGACCAAAGATTACAAATTAATGATGGATTTAAAAAATTCTATTTTCTTTCATTGTATCTTTATAGAAAATCACTATATTTTTGTATTAATTTTAAAAAGTGTGAATTTTGTAGGAAACATTTGTTTATTTATTGAGAGTTATTCTGAAGGGGAATATGCTAAGAACTGGAAGGGAGTATCGTAAGAAAAAGAATTATCTTAGTCTTTCAGGCTGTTAAGTTAATTTATCCTTTTCCGCTTATTCGGTATTCAATTCATTTTCTTTGAATGAAATAATTATCTAATTGTTTACTAGAACAAGCCGCAAACTCTTTTACCCCAAACAAATGCTCTATTTCTTAATTTAATTGAGAAATGATAATAAGATAGAAGATATTATAAAACTTTAGCTCATTGATACCACATAAAAGTGTTCAATCTCGAATTGCTTTGGTATCACATTTAAATTTTCTACTGATTCACAAATTGGAGTAAGCAGAATCTTTTACAAACAAACCTTTGCAAACAAATTATGCAGATTTTCATACGGCAGGTTTTACTAAAAATAAATAATTTTACAATGAAGATTATTTCTACTTTAACTACATGTGTTTCATCTAATTTTATAGCATTAACATTGCAACAGGCCTCTCATCGTAATTTATCAAATTTACTTGCATTCTTGCATTTTTTAAATACTTGTTTTAAGCAATACTTTTTCCTTGGCGGTTGTGGCTTGGTGGTACGGTTTCGATTTCGGAATCGGAGGCTTTCAGGTTCGAGACCTGATTTCCCCGAAGATCCGTCGTGTGCACTCTGAATTCGTCGGGGCCAATCATCCTCTCACTGGTGTGGGGCCGAAGTTTGGAGGTAAGCGTACCAGCTTTGGTGTCACCCTCATCATCTGACAGTGGTTCAAAAGTGTTAGCTCCAGATTATTCCAAATAACTCTAGAATTACTTTAACCAAATTTACTACTCTACTACTAACACAATCAGATCAAACATACTATAACTGAATCAAACCATAACTTGAAATCAGGCCTCAAACATCAAAGGAGAAAACTAAATTTTATGAAAGAGAGTTTATTTGACATATTCACCCTGGGATAATGAATAAAAACTTATCTCTTTAAAAAGGTGATAAAGTGAAGATTTCCTGAAAAGGTAATAAATCGATGACGATGACATTTGAAAGAATTAATATTAATTTCTAACCTATTTGATACAATGATATTTATATGTTGGCTCTCAAATTATTTGAGAATTGTATAAATCAGATCAATTATATAAAAAGAAGGTTATAAAATATTTTGTTCATCAGAAAGATTTAAGCTTATTTAAATGAAATAAACTAAATGAATATTTTTTAATAACTTTTTAATTAAATACAATATGATATCTTGATATTTGACGCGATTTTTTATTAATGTTTTACAGTTTATATTTGATATATACAGTTTTATAGATAAATTAAATGATGAAATAATAATAATAATCTAATATTACCTTAGAAATAAAAATAACTTCAATACAAAATTAGTCTGTTCCGAATAATTAATTAAAACTTACTTTCTGATGAGGAAAGGGATATGAGTAACATGGGCCCTATTGCCTACTTCAAACTGAACCGAAGAGAAAGCAATTTCGCAAACACAAAAAAAGGAGTGCCACTTTATATGCCGATTACGTTGTCTTACCATATTTCAAAAGAATCAGTCCTCTGAGTGCTAAATCTTCTGGGTGCGGATTTTGCTTCTGAGTGGACTGTTAAACTTACATATTTTTTCAAATTTATACTTGAATAAAAGCATTAATTATTCAGTGGAGTAAATTAATTTTGCTTTTTAAAAGTTCAATCTGGTAGCTCATTTTGGGAAAATTTAGTAAAATGATTAGTATACATAAAAGTAAAAACATTAACTAAATATCAACAAAAGGTAAATAAAAACACTATTTGATTGTTGCTTGATAAAAACGAATAAAGTATTTTAATGAAAAAATGTCCCTTTTCTTCTTTTTTCTGTTATTAGCTTTCATATTCAGAAAAAGGATTTGCTTTCAGTTTTGTCTTGAATACGATATTTTGTTAGAATTTAAACTTATTAAAACATGATTAATTTTTAATAAAAGAGGAATTAGCTCCTTAGAGCAGTTTTGAACTGCAAACAATTTCGTATTTTCAAAAAGATAATTTCAAATAGAAATAACAAATAATATATAGTTGAGTCCAATTTCGTATTAAATTTTGAATGTTGTTAAAAAATTATCATGAGACAGCGCAAATGAATTCTACCCAGAATAGACTACATATTATAAATTATTTACTTCATACATGAAAACTCATTAATTATGTGAACTCTGTTAATATTTATCTTTTATGACAATATGCAGGACTTAAAAGGATTGCAAAATGTCAAACTTTAAAGAATTTTATTTTCAAGCAATGAAAAATTATAGATTTTCTAAAGTATACGTCATTACTTAATTTAAAACGTTTAGTTCAAAATATACGATATATCGCGTGTTTAGGGTTTTGTATTTTCCTGTAGTATATATTTTACTGTTTTTCCATTCGGTAGAAGAACAATTCTTTTCAGCAGACGTATACTTTTCTCTTGCGAGCATCCAAATTACTTTATTAACGTTCTTCGTCGCAGGAAAGAAGATCGATTGAGTGTGGGCAGTAAATGCCCCTTTCTATTAGCCGGATGGAATAGAACTGAGTGACGCCGTATTAATGGGCAAAAATCAAATGGGCAAAGGTGAAATGGAATTTAATGCTTCAATGAAACATGTCTGATCGGGAAAAAGGATTGATCGAACCATTGAGCAAATGCATCCATCATGATTGTTATTGTCAACCTTTTTGATGTTCTATGATTGCATTTATTTTGTCTATGTGGCTTATTTTCCATATCTTTAGTTCCTCTATCAATTTCCTAGTGAAAAAAAAAGAGAATTAAGTAAGGAATTTTTATTGATGATTAGGGATCACATTTTATTTACAGCTTTATATTTGATTAATGTAATAATTTCAAGAGAATAAAGCAATTATATCTTACAAGAGGATAAAAAAACCTTCTTATGATGGGACACATGGTATAGTAGCAAAGTTTTTATCCCTTCATTGCCGTTTAAAATTATTGAACCTTTGTTTCAAAACCGTTAGAGTTTTGATTTCCTTATGGAATTTAACCGTAAGGCAAACGATTGTTTCCTTTGCCTTATATCTATTTTATTTCTCTGCATCACTACATACAGGAAGGCTAGACTCGAAGCTAATGACTAAAGAATAGAATAGTATATATATATATAAAGATTTTACCGAAATTTAAAATTTTAGTAAATGGATTTCAGATTGCAGAAGAGTATTAAAACATGTGTAATGCAATTATAAAGAATGGTCTAATTTCCTAAAAAATAAACATGGATTTTATAAAAAAGAAAGGAAAAATGTAGAATAAAAAGTATTTGATATTTTTGTCAAAAATTGATATTTGAACGTAATTACTTTATTGCTGTTCAGACAGAATGTCTAATCAAAATAAATTAAAACATCTTTTAAAAATATCTTAAACATTAAAAAAATATTTTGATATAAATTATTACACAAAATATTAATGTCTACAATGATATTTTTAATTCAAATAAACTATCTGTAGCTCTAAACAACTTTTTAATATTTTTGCTTCTTGAAAATGATAGGCTGAAGTGCAAGTATTTTAGAATCGGTTAAAAAATAATTTTTTTTCCATGTTAGTGTTCTTATACTTCAATATTTCTACGCAAATCAATTCATTCATTAACATTTGGACAGCAAATGTCAATCTCCATTCGCCAATAAAAGAAAATAACCAGATTTTGGAATAATCTTTGATCAATAGAGCGTTTTAATATTGTTTTCAAGAAACTAGAAAATGAATTTTTTTTGTTTAAAAGTGAACTTTCTCATATATATATTATTTAAAAATTTAGTTACGAATCAAATATTACATACCATATGCTACTCTTTGTTAGATACATATTGCTCATGAACAAAAGACATAATTTTTAAATAAGAAACAAAACTAATTTCCATGGAATCTTGACTAAAGCATTCCTTATGCTGCACCATTCTTAAGAATAAACTTCGGAGAAAATCCATTCTGTAATTTTCATTTCAATTGGCAAAAAGTTTTATTTATGTTATTTAATTCAAATGAGCTAAGGTTCATTTTAACCTCCATATGAATAGGACCATTTGTAAAAAGGGACTTCAGTAGGAAGAAGCTGAATTTCCTTCATTTTCTTATTTTCATTCTTAATACCCTTTACTTTTATTTTTAATTATTTCATTATTTCCTCTGTTCCTATTAGTTTGGTATTTAAAACTTTAGAAATTACTTAAATATCACGCCTGTTTAGTCATAAAGGTTGCAAGAAGGAATTAACGATTTTATAAGAACTTGTTTTCTTCAGCAATGAGTTTCTGTAAGTAGTGAGGCATTACAGCAGGAAAAGATTAAAAAGTAATTAATTTTGCATGAAACGAAATGCAAAGTAAGATCTGACTTTTATGTTTCTATGCATTAATTAATAATAATAAAAATTCTTTAACAGAGTGAATTTTTGTTTGTGAAATCTTACGCCTTTAACTTTTTTTTTTCAAAAATGAAGAGAAAAAAAATGTAATTCCAATAAAAAAAATATTTTTGCAAATATTCTTACAAATTCGAGGTATGATAAAAAAATTGATTAAGGTAAATATGCTGAAAAATTATTTGATTATAAATGTTGAAAGCCAAACTTAGAACAATATTCAGCTAAATTAGCGCCCTTTAAACAAAAAAATATATAGGCTAAAAAAATACTTAACATACGCATGCAGCTACTAATGAAAAAAATTGAATGTAAGTTTTAGAACAGTTTAAATTACTGACTAGTACGAATTCAAAATCTGACTTTTACGTAAAATGTCAACGTAAAAATTGTATACCAAAATTCATGTAAATAGTATTTGAATAATCGCATTCACAATGAGGCATACACACACTGTCTAATCAATGATCGATTTTCTCTAACAGTTGTTCACATATGCAATTTTCGACTTAAATAATATGCCGAATTTTATGTATACAACTTCTTAAATTTCTAAGATATTGCGTTCGCATGTTCATGCACGTGCAGACAATAAAGTACTTTTTAATGGATTTCCTTCAAAATGAAATAAAACTTTACAAATGTAAAGTTTTATTAAACTTTCTAAACTGTTGCATTTTTTTCTATTGCAATTATAAACGGACATAACTACAAAAATTTGGGTTTCGGCCACAAGAAGGTCCAAAAACGAGGAAATTTATCAAACTTTATAGATCGTATATTTGGATAATTGAAAGTTTTTATGCATTTTGAATGAGAGAATGAAAAACTTCTTGTTTTTGTAGTAGTTCCAATTTCGCTTGTCTAAAAAAATCTCATAATTAAATTAAATTTAGAAAGCATTCTTTGTCTAATCATACAATATTTTTTTTTCCGTAGATCCGAAAATAAAAGCAGTTTTCGTAAATGGAATTAATTTATTTGTAAATGATAAAAGATGGAAACGAATAGATTTTTCCAAAAATATTAATTACTAGATTCCAATTTCGTATTGAATCCTGAAAGAAATCTATTTTTCTGCTTACGCGTTTTTTAAAGAACCATTTCTTCTTTCATAATCAAGATTTCTAAACAAACTTTAATCTTCTATTTCTGTTTGGAGGGATATGAAACAAAATGTTATTTGGAAATCTTATGCCAAAACAAAAATATCATCTAAATGAAGTATTACCTTTTTTTTTCTTTTCTAATTACATTCAAAATATGACTACTCAAATGAGTGAATTCATAATAATTGAATTTCCATCGCTATTCAATACTCTTTCTAATTACGAGTCAATCCTTCAGTGTTGATCTTCACGGATGATTCCTTCTGCTATTCCATGAGTAGGGCTTTTGAATGAATTATATCTATTAAAAAAGAAAAGCATCTTTCTTGATTGAATTCTTTTTAATCGCTTTAGTTTTATTCTCATTTAAGAATGATTTAACCTAACTGAAATGTAATTTTCTTTCAAACAAGGCTTGTTTATTATATGTGGTATAAACAAATTTTTATTTTTCATTTCATTTTTGTTTCAATCTTGAACAAAATAAATGTACTTATTTTATATGGCAAATAGCGGAAAATTACATAACCTAAATATTTCCGAATTTTATTTAATTGACATGTTCCATGTTTGTATAAAATTATGAAATCGATTTTCACAAGTTTCTTGATGTATTAGTATTTTAAAATATTGTATTATTATATGTGTTCGATGAAAATAAAGAATTAAATATGATTTCTGTGTATACCAAGTCAGTGACACTATCTGGTAGTGAATTTGAGAAAAGTGGAGTTCAAATTTATTATGTAAAATATAATTAAAATGAAATATGTCTTACTTTTTAGTTTATTAATACTTGAATTTAAGGTAACCGACTACGTTAAAGGCACTGGTTATCGACATGACTTTCCTCTTTTAAAAAAAGTTTAACTTTTCCAGGAACAGTAAAGCCTGACCTATCATCCAGGTTCCCACATTTTTTAAATCTAAAATTTGTCTTTAACTTCAATTTTCTCAGAATTTTTCATAAAAAAATTCCCCGCCTTTAACATGATATCTCAAAAGCTAATAGAGGTATATACATAAAAATTTCAGCGTGTGTTTTAAATGATATGAACTAAAAGTGTTATTGTTGGTGGAAAACTTTTTCATTTACAGATAATTTTAGAAAAATTATGTTGCGAATTTATGGAAAAAATCCGTATATGCGTATATTTTTACTCTTCACTTCTCTGTATCTCAAAATATCCCCCAGATTATGGTTTATTTCATTCCTCATTATATTCTGTAACTTGTGTTCAACGAAAAATAGGTTTGCTTCATTACAGTTTTATGTAAAGTGTAAGCCGTTTTGGTTAGATTTCTTTAAAAAATACTACGAATTTTTCGATTCTTCAAAATTTGTTACATTTTCAAATAATTTTATTGAATTTATAGTATTTCTTATTATAATCGGCAATACATCTAAAAACCATAGTTTTATATAGTTTAAAAAAATCCAATTTCAAAGAAATTCCTTCAAACGCAGTCGGTACCTTAATTTTTTTAAAAATTAAACTAAACGATAAATAATTACACTCTTATTTTAAATCCATGAACTGCTGGAAAAAGTTTTTGAAGTTTTAAACAAATAATGAAATATTGATACTTATTCAGTTATTATAGATATTTTTATAGATAAATACATTTTTAGGATGAGTTTTTGGTGCTCACTTCTCGAAATAATATGGGCCACTGTAGCCTGGTTATAAGATGGTTTGGAATCAGTGGGTTTCAAGTTCGAGACCCGATTCTATCGATGAACCGTCATGTAAGAGGGATTGCTGATTGTTAAATCCATCTGGCCAAACGGTGAAGAGAGGATGAAAGCTCACATGTCATCTTGTTCATCTAGCCGTGGTTCAAAGTATCGAGGTCCATCCCAAAATAGCCCTAATATTGCTTTTCAATGGGAATTAATATAACTAAACCAAACTAAACATCTCGAAATAATATCATTAGCGAAGGCTAACATATTTTAACATTAGTAAAGTCTTTAAATTGATTTTGCTGCTGATTTTTTTATTTTAACATTTTGATTTATGTTTATGATGTATTTAAATGTAAAAATATACATTTTGCTAAGTAAATATATGAACTTATCAATTTATTCTAAACCTAAATATTCTACTCTTTTTTTTATCAGTCTACGAAATTTCGAAATGATTAATTTCTTTTAGAATATTGCGTTTTTGGACGTCCACATTATCAGCCTGTTTCATTTTATTAACATTATATAAATAATGATATACTTTTGCAGCTCAGTGTTTTATCAGATGAGTTCCATTCAATTTCATTAGAATGTTCAGAAATATTTTCAATTATAAAACATTAATGAATCAAAAATTAATATAAAAAAGTTTATTTAAAACATGCATTGGTTATTGCAAAAGTCGATATATTTTATATTTTTTCTACTTCTTAATTCCAAATTCATAATTCAGTATTGTAAGTATTAGATAAATGAAAATAAATTTGTGCACTAATAAGTGATAAAAATCCAATTTAGTCTATCGGCTGACTGATAATTAATACCTCAAAATAATAAACTAATGAATTGCTCGCAAAAATATAAGGGCCCCAAGTTTCGTTGGCATAAAGCGTCAAAACGTGAGGAAAAAATCATTACAAAATTCTTTCTTTACAAAAAAGAAATGAAATAAATTAAGTTTAAGAAATACTTTAAAAACATAAAACAGGTCTAATAAAAAAAATGGACCAAAATAAAGTTTAGTGATGATGTTTTCAGTGATGAGTTTCAATGTAAATTGATGACTTGTGAAAAAATAAATCAATGACATTTCTGCTATAACATGAATTACATTTTTATATTATAAAGTAAAAATACAAATTTTGATAATCAGTTTCAAATTCTGGATATATATCCTTGAAAAAGAAATAAAATTAACATAACCAATTTTATATTTAAATAAATTCTTGGGAGAGTGATTTAAAACTTTCATTGAATATTGTTTCTATTTCTATTAAAGAAACTTTTCCTTCTAAAGGTGAATAGTAGAGTACTAGTTTTAAAGTCTGAATATTTGAATTTTCACACTAAACTTAAATTATTTGTATTTTTTAAACTTTCTGAGAACATGAAGTTAATATCAATACTACTTTCATTAATATATAAGAGGGTGACTTAATTTTTCATTTTCCCGCATTGCCGCTTTGAAAGAAAAATGATTACCGTCTTTGATTTAAATCTGCCTTTGGGAAACTCGTGAAGAAATATTGGAGGGTTCCTCATTGTATGAGGATTATATATGTTTGTTTGCTTAAATATTAATTGCTTCTGATGTCATTAAAAATAATAAATTCTGAGTAGAAGGAAAATGATTAGATGTTTTAATTGAAACACCGTAAGGGAGGATGAAAGTTCTTTCAGCGTGAATAACTTTCTAAAAGAAGTTTTCTTTATTACACTTTTATGAACTGCAAATGGTGGAGTTTTTATATGGCGGAAACAATTTTTTCATTTGTATATGTGTGATTCTATTATTTTCCGGCTCTTTTAGCCAAACGTATTATTTAGTAATGGCTCAGTTATATTGAAATCTTTTATGATCTTTATGCACTTTTTTTATTGAAACATTTATAAAATCCTCCTGGCACCATAAAGTATCACACGGGGTTTACAGAAGTAAATATGCAACACATTACTCAAGGAAAAAGAAAAAAAATCAACCTTCATGAAGGATGACAGAGTTCACCAATAAATTTACAGAAATTTTCAAAAGCATTTCTAATAGAAATAAGTTGGTAAAAATTTGGTGGCCTATTTATATTAATGCCCTTGAAAGTCAGTCTTAGGTTCTGTCTTTCTCTGACAAACTTGAAACACAGAAAAAACACATGTTTAACATTTTTCTCGCCAAAACATTAGAGACACAAGAAGATGATGGAAGTAAAGGAAATTTATACAAATAACATTTAAAGTAGAAAAGACCAGGGAGAAATCGGGCTCTTTTGTTATTAATATAAAAATGATGGCATGACAGTTTCTTATTAAGGATGGAAAAATCTCTTTGCTTCTTTATTTGAAATAAGATATTCTTTATTACAAGTCCCTACCATTTTCCCTCGTAATCTTCCTATAAAAGGATTTAGGAATGTTGCGGTATGCCAATATTCCTGTAAAAAGTTTAGGAATATCAATCTTGCGTTTAGTGGCAGCCTTTGCAATCGGTCAGCTCATTTCCATAAAGGTTCGTGTGTCCACGAACAAATGCAAAAACTATCGATATATTATTATATTTCAGACTTTTAACTGGTTTTTGGATGTCGACGAATATGTTGTTAGACGAAGAAATACCCTTCAGAGAATTCAAGGATGCAAGAGAATTGGTAAAAATGAGATTACACTATTTTGTTCAGTAACCCATTTGATGTCGAAATTTAAACATAAAAATTCACCTATAAAAACTATGTATTCATCCCAAATTCTGAGTTGAAAGTGCTTGGATTTAATACCACTTCTGAAAACAATAAACGCAAAGTGAACTCTGCCATTTATTTTACTGTCATCAATGTAGCAAATAACAGGGAAAACATCCTTGGTTTTGTCACTAAATTGAATAATATTGATAGAGGTTCTCTCTGAGTGATGAGGGAAAAAAGATGGAAACAAAATATAATCATAATTAGAGATGAAAGAAGCAGAAAGATTTTTCCAATAGGTAATGTTATGAAGAGTAGCAATGTCGATTGGAGGGAAGCTAGGAATTGCATAAACTGACTCGTATGGTACGGATTGCAGAAGGTGAAAACAATAGCATTTAAGCCATTCTATCATTTAAAAAGTCAGCAACAATTAAAAAAGTGCGGAATTTCCTCTTTTTTAAGGGGATTCAGAATGTAAGATTACCATGCAAAGTCAAAAGCCCCTTTTACATCAAGAGAAACCAAGATTGAGTGTAAATGTTTCCTTTTACCTCTCTGAACAATCTTATTCAAACATAAAAGAGCATCTTCAGTACTTTCTTGACGGGTGACTCCATACTGATCACTAGAATGAAAGTCTCCACGGTTCAGATACCAGCAAATCTTGTTAACAAAAAGTTTCTCCAAGCATTTACTTAGAGCAGGAAGTAAACATATGAATCTGTTATCCAGATAGGGAATCGTACATTCATTTATTTCGGGGATGAGATCAACTGGGAAAATTCCAAACACGTAGAAAAATACCAACATCTAGGCAATCATTAAAAAATTTATGGAGAAAAGAAGGGAATGCTGAGTGAAACTGTTTAATAACCTCATTAGAAATATAATATGGACCAGGCGATTTATTCGACTTCAGTATCGAGACGACTGTATTGACTTCATCACAGGAAAAATAAGAATTAATAAGCGAAGGGTAAGCAGTAAACGTGGACTGACGATACACCTTCTGTAAGTAATTGTCATTTTTCTCAATCAGAAGGGAACACTTTGAGATAGAAATTACTTTTATTGCTTTTGTAGCACCATCACTTAGCATTCGATGTATTTAGAGTATTAATTCAGAACTTTTTAAGAGGTATTTTTTATGATGCTTTACTATTGTATTATTTTTTCTTGAATAAGAGAAAAAACGGTGAACTTTTCTTGATATTGACTGTCATCAAACTTTCTGGTAAACAGTTTAATGATTTGATTTGACGCAAAACTTTGGTTAAAGTTCAATGATATAAATCTTAAGGGAATATTTCATTTAAGAAAGAGGGTCCAAACGATCGAATCTTTCTATTTTTATTCAATGAACTAAGAAAAGAAGTTCTTTTAAGTAGTCAAAAATATACAATTATGTTGCATTCTTGATAAAATATCTGATAAAAGGAAATCAATATTTCGTAGTATGCCATAAATTTACAGTAATATACAGCTATAATTATAATAATATGCAGCTTAAGTTTTATTTTCAGAAAAAAATGTATACGTATTGTGAAGAACTATCCATATGAAACTTGGGAGACAGATTATTTTAATTTATTTCAAACCTGTTAAGATAAATAATTCAGGTATGAAAAGGTACACTCAGATTGTATAGATGTAATAGGCGTCCATTTAGAATATGCTTAAACAAACATTCGGTTCTATTGCAGACTATCAAATAGGCTTTAGAAAGGGATACAGTATTATTTTAATCATTTGAATTAATCCTGATGTATTTAATCATCATAATTATGATACAAACCCTTACTCCAATTGTGTGTATAAGCGGAATAATCCGCACATGAATATGCGCATTTATCACTGACCTAGCACTTTTTTTACTCATGTTGCACACACATTATTCCGCTTAGAAATGCGAACGGGGTAAGCATGAAATCCAACCCAATGCCGAGAAAATTAATTTTTAACACCTGCTTCACGGAAGTTATCAAAAAAAAAATTGCTTAAAAATGAAGTTCAGTATACATTTTTTCCGAAAGATTTCACGCTGCCCGTTGCATATTTAGTAAATTAAAGATTGATTTTTCTGATAATAAAAAATAGTTGTTTGGTTTGTGTGCCAGCAAAAGCATATTTAAAAATTTTTTTCGCAGTATTTATGCCCAAATTTCTGCAAAAGTTTATCCGAACACCATTTTTTATCCATTAGTTAAAAAAATTCAACATTAATGTTTAATGCAGGAAGGTGTATCTTTTCACGCCACGTAAGTCACAAACTTGCGACATTAAATTTCTCTGTGGTTTGGGAAGTGTCGGAGAGAATTCCCAAAAAATCGATTTTCTCTGCCTTTGCTGTCACGCACTGAATATAAGTTACTCTCTTTTTTTAAAACCCATGATAGCAATTTATAACTGAAGTTAATCTCTGTTAAAAAAGTTATCAGAAACTTTTCACCTGGTTTTAGATTCCCTTCTATATTGAGAATCTGCTGAAATTACTTTACGCAGGGTGTCCGAAAGATACTTATCAAGATTTTAGGGCAGTAGAAATATACAAAAAAGGTGTTTTGTAATAAAATAAGGAGCTCGAAATGTATAAGTGAATTCTGCGAACCCTTTATTATTGGATAAATAAAAAGATAAAGCAAACAGATTCAATAGAATAAAATTTACAAAAGCTCAAGGACTCATTTTGAATTAAAAAATGCGAGACATTTGTTGTATTAAACAGAAAGTTTTTTGAATGCTGGTTTAAATAAATATTTCTTGAAGATACTGCATCCTACTAGTATTTACCATGAGCGACTGTATCGTAATTATTAATGCAACTGGCTTGTTCTTCAACAGTAAATTTATGTTCCACTAAATAGTATATGGCGCATATCTTATCTGGTATATTCTTTTGAGTTTTTTATATGCAAAGTATTTAAAGAGAAAAAGTTGCAAGCGTTAAAAAATTTTGAACTTAAAATTTAGATGAATCTTTTAAGATAAGAAAAGATTTTGATGAAAATTTTGGGAAGACTACTCCCACTAGTTTGTTACCTGATTGGCTAACGACGAGTTTTTTGTAACGTCTGGAACCTTTTTTCTCCCCAACAATATAGTTTAGGGCAAAAAACAAACAAATCACGTTTTGTTTTATTATCCTTGGCATATCCCTAAAGTTGTAGATAACCTTTTCGCACATCCTGAAATGAATTGAAGTTAAGGCAGGTATATTGTTTATAACACGTATAGCTCATTGCTTGCAAGCAATAAGGACACTGAGAAAAATATGGTATATGTTGAATTCTTCTCCTGAGCATTACGAAGTATTTTCAGTATTTTACTTTCCTGTTCATAAAAACAATGTTGTAATGTGCAAGCAGGCTGTACTGACTTAAAAACATTTAGTATATCTACTGAGTTTGCATCTGAAAAGCATCAATAAAATTGTGTTTTTCATTTTATTCTTATTTTTTTGCTTTTTTTATTTTTATGAAGAAAATTTCAAATTACACATTTCTATTTTTTTTTCATTGAAAAAAAATATATTTTGCTTTGTTTTTCACTTCATAAAGTTTCCATATTATCTAGGCTCCTAGGTTTCTTCTTAAAAAATAAGAATTAACACAAAAGTAAAAAAATTCGAACTTAGAATAATAACACTCCGCTTCACAAAACTACAATGGTAAGTCTAATAATGATCCAAACTTGGTGGCTACTCCGATTTATTTGGATTTTTTCAAATGTTTTTATTTTAATACATGGGGAAAATATTCAAAGCAATTTCATAATTATAATACGAAATATCCCTATCTTTCGCAAGTCTCATTGCCCAAGCTTTGCATTTTGTGCTTAACAATTATTATATCACTTAGTTTACAGAAAGTATACCAATTAATATCTGCAAACCCGTCTTTTGTAATGCGTCTTATAAAATTATCTTCTTTTATCCTCTCTCGTCCAATTTGTGTGACTCAATGTGCAGATACAATCAATTTTCATTATATATACATATATAATCCAGCCTAAAGACAGTATTATATTAGAAAAATTCTTAGAAACGTTCAAATAAAATTAACTGTTTTCCGAGAATCAGGGTAAAGATCAGGTCAAATAATTTCTTCCTAAGTGCTGAAAATCACTCGATGAATTTTAGAAAATATAATCACTCAACGAAATAATACACCAGCAGACCGACACAAAATCACGGATAGAAAATGAAATATAGTTGACTATTAAAATTACTCAGAAATCTGAATTGCAATTGACATCAATATTTTGAATATGAATTAATAAGAGTGATATTGAATTAAGATAAAATATAGGAAAAGATTTGAATGATAATAAATTTTATACCATTCATTTTAAGCATCGGAAAGTTGATTGGCAGGTTGTTCAGAGTTAAAATGCAGGTATTATCAGCTCAATTACAAAGAAAATTCAAGAACAGAGCAAAGCAAATGAAATCTGAAAGAATTTCAATATGAAAGTTGAAATGAAAACCTATAAGAAAACAAAAAATTGCTAAACTAATCTCAGTAAACACAATCTATTCATCGAAATACTCAAAGAGAATGATACTGCAGTGGTTGTTCTGATTTGTTTCAAAATTTTCTAAGTGGTTTAAGAATCATCCTATTTTCATCGACATATATATTTCAGATATTATTATTTGTTGAAATCTAGAAGAAGCTTTAAACGAAGGATAAAAGACGATTCGATACTGAAAAAGAAAAAGAGAAAAGAAAAAGAAAAAAATATGGAGATGCCTAAACAGAAAAACATACCAGAGATACCTAATACCACCATCAAATCACATGCGAATTATTGAAATTGCTCGTTGTCGTAAGAATCATTTTGCTGTACCTTAGAAGTTACATCGAGTCTTTGAGGCGATCAAGCATTGTTGATTCTTATATAGGTTGATTGCAGATTTAGACGATGCTGCATTTATCACAGGAAATCATCGACTCTTCTACAAGGAGAGATTACTATCCCAAGAAGGATGACAAAATTACATCATTGCTTCTGAACAACAGTTCCCTGCTCATAAAATTTTTCTATTATTCAAATATAATATATATATTTATGTATTGGAAAGAATCATAAAACAATTTATGTTCGAGATATAGAAAATCTTTTCTCGTTTTATGTCCTGTCTGCATTCACTCTTTTTCAGCTCGTCTGTCTTCAGGTTATTTTTGAAACTTCTGATCTGGATTTTATTATCGGAAAGAGAGAAAACTCTTTCAAAATTTGTATAAGGAGTAGTGAGTATCTGCTGCTGTTTTCTGAGATGTATTGCACATATGAATGCGAATGAATTAATTAAAAAAAATGAATTGAATCAAAAGTTTTGATTTTAAATATTGATCTAATTTAGATTTAAACTTCATGTGATAAAAAGAAAAGCTTTAAGTACGAATATAGATAGTTTGACGATAATATTAGTTGGATAAGTACCGCATGATGTCTCCTGAATAATGCAAAAATCTATCTGTAATCGATATCTATATAAATAAAAATGAATGTTTGTCCGTATGTATCTCATGCCCTGCCGTACCACTCATCCTATTCCGATAACGCTTTGACTACTTATTAATTGCAGTTACGTGATGATTATAGGTATAGTACAATTATCTAATATATAAAATTATTTTTGCAACTAAGAGTTAACATTCAAATAACTTGTCACAGAGACACAATAGATTTAGTGAAGATGCTAAATTCAAACATGAAGTTAATATTTCGTAGCTACTATATGTAAATGCAATGTATGTTTTTTTCTCAGGTAATAGTTTCATTACAGTGTGAGCTAGAAAGTTTTAGAGAAAGAATCCTAAAAGTTTTAAATTTTAACTAAACATCTAATAAAATTTTAGTATGTTTTGCAAGAATTTCCGATAGTATTGTAGTACAAATAATTTTGCACAGTCTTAGTTTTCAAAAAATTATCTTTTCAACTATATTAAAGATTTTATGGCATAAATATATTTTCAATGTTTAATCAATTTTAAAAGAAAATATTTTAATCGCATTTTCTAATATTAAACTTGAGAATATTGAATGAATATTAATCGAATCACGAGATACAATAAATAGTTTCGCTCATTGCCATTCTGAAAGAACACCAAGCTTTACAATTCAAGAATACACAAATTTTGTATATAAAAATGAATATTTGTTTGTAGAACAGAATAATAAAAATAGAATAAATACTATTTATATTTCTCCTTTTCATATCCTTGAATTTCATTGAATGTATCTATTGTCGACAAGAAAATAAATATCATTTTTAATTAAATAAGATAACTATTTCAAATTTCATAAGATAACAATTTCAAATTTCAAAAGATATTTACAAAATCATTTCTTCCGTGGCAGCAACGCTCCAGGTATCAGCCAATTTAAAGTAAAAACCAATAAACACCTTATTTCCCTTTTAAAATGTTCATCTATATGCTGACGTTTTATTAAAGTTAGTGAGAATCATGGAAGGAGAATGGAACGCATTATATTTTTTTTCTGCTTCCCATTAGATAGCTATACCATTTCTTAAACAATTAAAACACTGTTAACTAGCATAATATTATTTATTCTGTTTATAATAAAGCTCAATATATATGTCGTGTCACTGTTCTGGAGCTCTGCAGGCTAAGCCATTCTATCTATAGTTATTAAGTTTGGTAATTGTATACTTTGGAAGCCGAGAACGTGTACCTAAGAGAGTTTCTTTTAAATTTTCAATTATAATTTTTATTAATTGAAAATTGAACGCAACTGAGGTGGTTTTTCCGAACATTCAATCTTTCATTACATAAAAAGGATTTATATATCAAGTTTAAGTTCAAAAAATTATCTATTTAATGTTACCATTGCTTTAACTTCTAAATTGGCTATTTTTTAATGAATTAACTACATTTTTCAACAAATTATATTGAATAAATTTAGGTGAAAGTGAATGAAAAAAATTGAACTTTAATCTTAAATAAATTCAAAGTTTTTAAAAAAAATTTATGTGCTATAGTTGATGCTTTGATGTTAAATATGATAGGCCAATGTATGAAAAATTGCCTTATCTTTTCATTACTCAGATCATCATTAATTTTTCGCGCATTAAATATTCAACTCAATACATTTTCCCTTACTTTGCACTTTTCTACTTTAAAATTTTTGAACAAAATAAGTAACAACAGATTCTTGTTTAATTCGTTTACAATCGACTGCACTTCAGACTGGTTCTATAACCAATAAGTCAAGATTATTTCAAGAAATTTGTTTTAAAGAAACTAAGATTTCATTAAAATTCGAAATTATCTGCCATTTTTCGCAGTAACATGGCAACAAGACTTAAACTCTCTTTCGTTAACTTTTGTCAAAATTCGCCTGGTAATTGAATAAGAATTTGCTCGAGAAAGTCTTTAGAATATCTGTTATTTTAGAAGATCTCAGAAAAGAAAATGCCTTAAATACAAATCAAAGTGCGGAAGATCAATTCATTGAGCCAAAGTGGGGATTTGGATATGCTTAAATAATGGCATTTGATTCTGATTTGGTATTTGTGCGTGTGTTCCATTCTTCTTAAACATGTATATTCTGTAGAATAATTATTAGTTTGTAGCTGTAAGTTTTTGAAGAAAAATTATGTTAAAAATTTTACTTTTTTCTCTGATGGTATCATGCCAATATATCTACAAATTCATCCATGACATTTTAACAACCAAAACTATCTATTGGTATATTCTAATGTTGGAAAATACATTTTCTTTACCTAAACATTCCCGAATTTACAAGAGCATTTGCGATTCAAAAATTTACATTTTATCAGAATTTCAATATAAGCAGAATATAATAGCTGTAGATGCTAGACAGGGATACTCAGAGTTCTCCTCATAACTCCTACAAATGACTTGCACTTTCTGCTTCTTAATAAACATCATGACCTTCCCCCCAGCTCAGCTGTTCTTCTACTCTTCACTTCACATACTTTTTTGGACAAACAAAACAGACCCATGGTGGTTAGTGACATGACGCAGAAAAGTACCCAATATAGAACATGTTGTTTTGTTATGACTTATGGCGATTTATAAGCCCACTAATAGTTATCTTTCAGCGATTTAAGCCGAGTGAGCCGTCTTGTTTCGTCAGTAGCACCAACTAAGACCATGGTACGACTTAGTTACTTCATATTTGCTTGCACAACCCCTTTTTTACATGGGGGCGTAATCACACACCTCACAAGCAGAACACAGA
This sequence comes from Argiope trifasciata, assembly GCA_026543055.1. Lineage (NCBI taxonomy): Eukaryota > Metazoa > Arthropoda > Arachnida > Araneae > Araneidae > Argiope > Argiope trifasciata. Next base: position 92,494 of record JAPMOQ010062422.1, read on the forward strand.
AGAAGGAAAACTCTGCCCGAATTAAGACTCGAAACCGGGACACCCATATCATTCATATTTACGTGTGCTTCAATGTAAATATTTGTTGAATATATATTTATATATTTGTCTCGGATTTTTTTCAGTATCAATATAAAAGGTAATGAAATGTGCAAAACAGCGATATAAACTTCTATCATTAACAGTATTATAAATATAAAAGACCTCCTCCTGATATAGATGTTCGAGGAATGGCAAAGATATTGAAGCAATGGTGTTACAGGCAAAAAAAACGTATTTGATATCCTGCCTTCAGTTAAACTTTATCCCATTAACTGGATCAGAAAGGATACGAATTTTCTTTTCAGAACATGTCCATTTTCCTGCTTACCTCAAAAGATTCAATCAGGCGGAGGGTGATCAGTTAACTTAGGTGAGATTGGACGGCCCTTTATTATGCTACGAAATGTTTTATCACAATACATTGGCATTGAAAAGAACCACGACCAAGCCATGAGCAAGAATGGCTGAAAAGAGCGGTTATCAAATTCCTTCCCAGATAAAATATCCATAAGGAAATTAAATTTCTCAGTGAAAATAGATATATTTTCTTGTCTTACTAGCTCATAAACATTAAGTGTCCTATTTACAAAGACTAAGGGTGGGGGAAAGCCCCACAGTTTCTTCACATTCATTTGCATTCATAAATATCAATCAAGCAGAGTTTTCTTTTTTACCATTAACCAAATTATCTTCTATTTATATTTTATAACTGCATCCTCAATTACTGTGTCACGACAACAACCGAACACATAATTCATATGTTTTTTCATGTATAATACCTTTATGCATATTATTATTCCCAAAACGTTTACTGTAATATTTCAAAATTGAAAATATTTGTAAACAAATTTATTTAATTATTATTTTTCATCTATTTTAAAATTCTGTACATAGTTATTTTTGTTTTTTCTAGTTTAAATATTTTGATATTTAATAAAATTCCCATAATATGCCCATAAAAATGTTCAGGTCCAAGGATAAGGAAGTATGAGATGCGTTCTGTATTAATAATATTATAAGAAACATAAATGATGACATAATGAATGATATCGCTTAACAGATTCCTTTTACATTATGAAAAATCTTACGTTCCACGTTTATAAGATTCAATTTATTAAAAGAATAAAGTTTTTTTTTTATGGAAAAACCATTTACGTTTTTCTGTGAAGAAATAGAATCTTCAGTGATATATTCACTTTAAAACATCTGGCTGTGCGTGTTAAAGAAACAGAATAAAACCACCAACAAATATGAAAAAACATTGAACAATTGTTGAACAAAACGTTGAACAATTCAGAGAATCTTTCCGATGTCGTTTAAAAAATATGCTTGAAAGCCGAAATTGAGTTTTTTGGAGAATCATGTACATGTGCCTTCTCTATCTCGTTTTATGCTGTTGACAAAACAGGATTACATAAGATGTCGTTTTGAGTACTTCAGACATCCTTTTAAAATAGAGAATTCGTAGGCGTTTAATATCAAAATATAAGACTCTAACAGTAAATATCTCTTTGTGAAGAACTATATACTTTATTCCTTTTTATTTTAGGCCAAATTTCCTAATGTAAATCAAAATTTAGAGATATTCTTAAGCTTTTATATTAACATATTGCTATATGCACTCTCTAAAATAAAACCCATGTATATTATATGGCAGTGTGTATATAGTGTATACTGGGCCAGTACAATATATCCTCATTTGAAGAGAAACAATATTTCTTCACCAAGTGATATCTGCAAACAGGATAGCCAATATTCTCAGCTTTTAGGTAGATTCTTGGTAGAAAGACCACTTATTTAATACAAATTATGAGCACTTGTGTTTACTTACTATTCGAAAGCATCAAACTTTTTAAGATGTTCTTTCTTTCTCAGTTCAATTTGTAAACTAATTTAGCTGTGTTAGAACTGCATATTTTTAGTTTCTGCATGTTCTGACTGCATATTTTTGGATTCTTTTTAACTTGGCAACATATAAAATTAAGGTTCAACTTTCGTTTCACTTCTGTTGCTATATCTTCAGAATTCCGAATCCAAATATTGAAATTCGAACATTTGATTAAAAATAATGAAAATTTGAATAATAAAACTTTTAAAATAGCTAAACGTAAATTGGTTAAAAAAAATTGCATTAAGGCCAAAACATTTCTATGTGACTAGGTATTTATTTGCATGTTGGCTTTTATTCTCAAAGATCCATGTGGCATAGTGTTAATTCAAAATTATTTATTTTAGCATAACCTGAATTTGTAACCGTTGAGAATCTGATCTAATAACAGTCGATTTAAAGAAATCCAAGTTTTTTTTTCATATAAAATGATTTATAGAATGATTTATAAATACCTGAGACCAAAGAGTCTCAGGTTCCCTTTTCATGACATTGTTGATCTCATAAATTAAAATTTAATCACTTAAAAGGCCATTATGGAAAAAAAAAGATTCTATGCTTCTTTTGCAGCCAATTATATTTTACCAAGCTTTAGTGCGGGAACTCTAAGTAATGTTTATATATATATGTGGCAAACATTGAGACTAAAAACGTTCATTTCCACTGAAAATGTTATAGCAATTATTAATTACAGTTGAGGCTTTTAAAATATGATATAAAATTTATATGGCATACAAATATAATTGTTTTGTTTTTTATGCGCATAAAAAACATAAGTCATTTTATATAAAGGATTGAATACAGAAATGGAAGTAAAAGAGTGACTGCGCAAAATACAAGAAAAATTAAACGTTGTTTTGATATTAAGTTATTAAAACGAGGCATCTGTATGAAGTTATCATATTCAAGCATGACAATATAAAATCTTCATTGTTTAATATTGCTATAGCTCTAGCCCCAAAATAGCATACTTGATGAAACAAAACTAAAATGTTTTAATTTGAATGAACAAAATTAAAATAAATGTTAGAAATGGATATTAAGTTTAAAGCCAAAGAACAAAAATGGAAGATATAATGAATCCAACCTGAAAGTTTTATCAAGAATCATCCTCAGCCAGGAATTCAAACCAGGTTTTTTTTTTCTGTGACGGATCTGACTTTCGTCGGACAAATTAACCCCTCTTAATCCAAAAATCCCAGGAGATTAAAGTTTTAGAGATAAAATTAATACCACAAAATTAAAATATACGAACATTACACAATAACAAATCAAATCAAAATGAAATCACAGAAAACCAAACCAAACACATGACCATAAAAGGGAAATTCAGCAAAAATGTTAAAGCAGAAAGAGCACTTATCAAATTGAAAAGGTAGCTGGAAAAGACAAATGCGAAGTAAAATAACCTGTAAGCACAAATGCACGTCGTTAAACTAAGTTTAATTTTACCACGTTTGAAGATATATACGCCTACCCTGTTTGGTCATATGCATTGTCGTCAGAAGAATAATTGAAGCTCCATCTATGGAGTAAAACTAGAATAAGTTAGAAATTATATAAAAAACCATTTCTTATCAATACTTCTATATTGCAAATGATTTTTGGTAATTCATTAGTATTTAAGCTTTTAAGGAGATAATTTGTTGCTTCAATATAAAAAATTTTGTTTTTACAAATTTTATTAATTCCGTTATATGGTGAGAATACCAAATTTTGGAGTCTAGATTAGAATGATAATTATTAAGTTTGATTATTTTAAAATTAAATTCACCCCTTTTATCATACAAACCTATTAAAGTTTTTCCCCTAAATTTTTTTATATTTAAATCTAGTTAGGTAGCTTTAAGTTGATCTTCGTTTTTTCAGTTAAAACTAAATCGTATATGATAAAATAGATGAATTTAACTTAAACTTAATATTTATTTTAATTTTGTTCAGTTGATTTTTGTTTTAGTTTTAGCAACATTAGAGCTTTTTAAATACAATGCATGTTTTATTATATATGTTCAGTAAATATTTGTAGGTGGAGATTATATTGATTGCTTTTGGGTTGACAGTTTCTTAAAACGAATGAATTCGTTTTGGCTTGACCGTAAGTGTTCAATGCCTATACAAGGGGAGGAGGAAAGTTACACGACACGATTCTACCAAATAATTTTGCCTTTATTCAGGTTTGGTTCATTTAAATTAATATTCGAAGATAATTGCTTCCACGCTAGTGTGGTTTGAAAATTACTGAAATAACGGATGTCGGTGCACCGTTTTCCCTTTTTGCTCACATGGCAATCGGTATTTAGATCAGACGAAGCATCTTCTTTTTCTCCACACCTAGTTAGTTACATGATTATGGATTTCCAGAAGTGGATCAATTGCTCTTGCTAGTCATTGTATCTGGTTAATTCTTACTAATTCCAGATGTGGAAAAGCAAATATATTCCCCGTCGTTTGAAATATATGCATCATTTATTCAAGTGAGAAGAATGTCAAAACATTCAGATTCTAAACTTTTTCCTTTATGAAGAGACTCCTCAAGTCACCAGGAAACACAAAATCAACCGTTATCCTTAAATATCAAACCCAGGTGCACTTCAGCCGTTATTAGTTGCGAATTAATTATAATTAACATGTGCTCAAAATGTGGTCTACCATAAAGATGGATCCTTGACAGACACTCCTTCCATCGAATTGAGACCTTTGATGAAGCGTTGCTGAACAGTAGTTAGGTGATGGGGAACTCCAGTTCACCAATAAGAAATCAGAGGCACATATTTGATGAAAATAAAATGCGGTATTGCTTTTTTTACAATGTGGAAAAGAGACGAGAGAAAGGCTTCTAACTTGAATTCATATAGATGTCGGTATCCAGAAAATTTGTTTCTGATATTTTGATAAAGTTCTTATGATTTTGACATCTGAGTTCGGGTCTACAGCTTAAAGATCGGTAGATTTCTGAAGTTTCAGTTTTGATAAAAGAGTCTCTTAGTTGTGTTTCGGTGACTTACTCTCCGATTTGCCGGCGTTCTGGTATAGAAGCAGTGTATCTTTCCCGTGATCTGGGCTACCCGGGATCGAGTCCTGTTTTGGGCATGATTGTTATTCTGTGTTCTATCTGTAAGTAATGTGAATGTACCCCCCTGTAAAAATTGTTTGTGCAAGAGAATGTGAAGCATGAAATAGATAAGCCGCTCTCTTGGCCCTATTTGGCGCTACTGAAAAAACAAGGGAGGTTAATTTAGGCTAAAACCGCTGACAGCTTTCTGTCTGAGGGTTTGTAAAGTAACAACAACTCCCCGATTTGATCGAGAAACTATTTTATGGTTGAACTGTTAAATGATATTGATAAATAAGACTTACCTAGAAGAGAACAAGTTGTTTTTTGTACTATATAAGTCTGTAAATGAAAGAATTTTTTTGTTACGCTACTCTCTTATTTGATCAAACAACATTTAGATATTACACTGGATAAAACATGGATTTTGGCAACAAAGTTAAAAGCATCCCTGTTTCTCCATCAAATTATTGTTGTATTGTTTTAACACAAACATTAAGGTAAATTACGCAAATCTAAGTTAATGCACAGAAATCTTTTGATAATTCAAATTTCCTATAAATTGGATCCTTCACGGATGACTAAAAAAATAATCAGAAATCGGCTTCAAGGGCTCAGCTTCACACATCAAACATGTTTGATGTCAGACATTTTTTTTTGTGATAAAGCTCCAAATTAGGTCATGCATATAAAAAGCAAAATGAAATTTCCTTACCCCTTTACAACTACAAAAACATATTTTTACAGGGAGGAAATGCTTTGACGTATAGTTTACAAAAAATATAAAATATTGCGACAATATCACTTGATCTTCTAAGAGAAGAAGAAAGGATAAATATATTTCCCCAGAAAATTCTAAGCGATTTGCAATTTTGCTTAGATCAAAAACAAATTTAAAAAATAATTTTTTTTCACTGAGAAAAAAAAAAAACGTAAAACTGTTTCAGAAACGCTTATTAGTTCAGTTATAGGAGCTGTTTATTAAAGTTAATTATCGATGCATATAAGACACGAAATATTTTCATGAGTCAGGAAATTTTTGAGGGTAGCTTGTTATTTTCGAAAACTGAGAAGATGAACTCAAAGGAAAATAGAGCCTCGAAATACTTTAAAATACCTGTTGTGTATTTCAAATGTTTTGATGATTATAGGAAGTTAAACAAAGAAATATATATAAAAGAAATTTTCATGAAACATTCAAGCTGGGGAAAAAGAAAGATAATACTGCTTTTTGGTAGCCAAAAACAAAACTGAAATAGGAGGAAAAGGCTATAAATTTTCAACTTTTGATGTGTTTCTAGACGCTCTAATTTAATTTGATTTGATTCAAATTCATAAAGTTGGATATTTTGCATTCAAATTTTAATTCAATTTCTGTTGGAAAAGATTTTTGAATTATTGTACATTTGTGTGTAGTTGATGCCAGACATTGCATTAACCCACTTAAACTCAACATAAGCCTTTATTTCAATAGATTATTTTAAAATTATTTTAAAAGTGATAAAATTAAGGTAATTGTGAAAAATTAATTGCAATTTTCTTTAGTTTTTAAGTTTTTATATTTTAGTAAAGTAAGAAAAGTGCTATTGGAAAATAAGAAAGATTTGCGTCGTTACTAGAACAACTTTTATTAAATTTAATTATTTTTTAATTTTTAATTTCCTGCAACTTTGAAGTAATAGAAAGGCCGTCACCTAGTGCTATATTTCGGGAAGTTGGTTTAATACTTTTCTGGCAGTTATAAGAGAATTTATAAATTAAAAACCTATTAGTAAAAACGATTAAAAGATAATTCTTCATTTTGGTACATTACCAAAAGTCAAAAAGGATTTTATTATGATTAATTTGACAGGGAAAGGAGAATGAAAATGGTATAACTACTGATATTCTGCAAGATAATGCATTAAAATGACATTAAAAATCCTTTTCAATATTCAGCTGTTAATATAGTTCTATATATATCTTGGATTTTGATCCTGTTTTGAATTTTTTTTATATTTATTTTGACATTTTATTTATTCTAGAAATCTGTCAATGTCTTTTAATGAAATATAAATTATCACTTTTCAAAAATTTCCTTAATTTATTTTGTGGGAAATACCTGAGTTAATTATGTTATTTTTTCATTTGAAAAATATTTAATATGTTCAGCAAGAAATATTTTTATATTGCTATGTGATTCAAAAAATATTCCTGGATCTTTCCATTTTTATGCTGAATTTTTTTGAACAATGATAATTACAACATTTTTGCTTGATGTTTCATTAAGAGAACCAACAAATGGTTTTAAATATTTTATTTCCTTGTAGAAGACGTTTTTTCAGCTTAATTTAATTACTTAATTTTTACTTAGTTTTGTAGATAAAAGCCATGCAGCTTTGTAGATAATTCATTTTTCAAGAAAGGTAATTGTTTGTAAAATAAAGGCTCAGACAAGTCATTTAAAACATGATATTCATAAAACGCATTTTATCCGTATTCTTCCTAATTGGGTATCATTTTTTGAATAAAATACTAAAAATTGTGACTATATTTTATTAGGGGCATACATGCATTTTAATAAACATCTATCGGTGCACATGCGAAGTATCAATATAAATGACAATGGTTTCGGATTTTGCCAATTTACTATTATTTTATTACAATCATTGAGATAATTTTTGTGTATAAAGACCCCAATCATGGAACGCTGCAAATTGCATTTCAGATATTCATTACTTTTTTTGCCTGATTCGAAGAAATCTTCTGCCGAAACCGATCAGATACTTTTGGAAACTTATAGTGATGCCGCCGAAGTCCATAGACACATCTGGAAATTGATGGTGATTCTGCCGAAGCCCATCAGAAACTTTTGGAAACTTATGGTGATACCACCGAAGCCCATCAGACTCTTTTGGAAACTTATGGTGATGCGGCTCTTTCATATCCCGATTGTGGTTTGAACGATTTAAGAATGGTGGATTCGATGTCAAGGATAAATAATGGCATGGAGGATTAAAAAAATTCAGAGACAATTGATTGCAAGACTAATTGGCTGAAAATGGGAAAAGGTTGTAAAAAATGGCGGGAAATGCTTCAATTGATATAATGTACTAATTTTTCTCAATAAATGTCTTTTTTAAGGGAAAATAGTGATCGAAATGCATGCAGATTTCTAATATATGATAATGTGAAATCATACGGATCGCAGCAATACAATCTTGTAATAATTCTTGTAATCATAAATTTCTTTATATAAAAGAATTATCTCTTTTAATGTACTATCAAATCAATAAATCCGCCTCTAAATTTTACGATTATGCATTTTTTAGCAAGGAAAAAGTGACAATAATATAACATCTTTTGCACAATTTCCCCCTTCTTTTCCCTACCTGGCTCAAATGGATCTTCTCCATTTATCAAACTTATGCCACTGTCGCCAAATTCCAAACGAAAATAAGAGAGGTGTGCCAAATCTTTTAAGATGAAAAGATAAAAAAAAAAGAATTCATGTCTGGTAGTAGACGCGATGCTTTCATTAGTCGGCCCCAACGGAACTGTTAATACTTTCGAGATAACAGTATGAATCTCTTTTCTCGGTGTGAATTACATTTCCCCAATTTCGTTTAACTAGAATATTTATTCTTGCCACATTCGTGATAGGAAAAAAGAAGTATTTTTTGCTATTTTGCTAACCACTAGTGGCGGAATATGAAAGCTGACTTTTCGTATTAACAAAACTAAGATTTAAATTAATCAAATAAGGGAAGGGAATAGACAATAAAACACAGTTAGATTGATTTTCCAGTTTAACTGAAATAATAAGATTTTATTTATGTTTGATGAATGAATGCGGAATGTTAAATGTAGTTTTCCAATATGATGAATTCCAGGAAAGTTATAACCCAAAATGTAAATTTGAAATTGCCCAAATTATAAATTTTATTTACATAGCTTATATAATGGCTGTAATCAGCGTTTAAAACCTTAATTGTATACATTCCAGGTTATTTTCATGGTGGTTTATTATAATTTTTTTATAATTTTGTACTAAACATATATTTTAAATACTAGGATAAATATAAAATATATATTTAACAATAGAAGCTTAACTGTATACATTCCTGGTTATTTTCATGGGTGATTTATTTTTTTAAAAATAAATATGTATTAAATATAATAAATACTTTTATAATATTTTATATATACTACATAAAATAAAATACTTTTAATAAATCTGTACTAAATATAAAATATATATTTAGCAGTGGAATTTTAACCATAAGGAAAATCGGTGACGAATATAGGAGGCATTCTCCTAATGAAGTAATTCTTCACGGTTCTTTAGCGCTACTGTTATCTAAAATTAGAATGCATTAACAAAAATTAGAATATTCTATGTAAGAAAAGTCAGGAAACAGTTTGTTGATTAGTCATGCTTTTATTCGCATCGAGCCACTCCTTATTTTTATACAATTTTCAATAAGCAATTCCATATCATGGTTTTGAGTATATTTTACAAGACAATTTTTTTTCATAAACTACTAATTTCACAAGAAACTCCCCGCGTAATCATTGAAAAATTTTTTCTCTGTTTTTCATTGCGAGCTATTGATCACTCACAGTTTACGTGAACGTCTCCTATTCTTGACTGCCAAACAAACAATAAATCTTTCTTGCATAACTTTCAAGAACATGGGAATTCATCTGGGGTTAGAAAGGGGAACTAATTCTACAGCCGTATTTCAGCGTCTATTGATTAATTTTATAAATGATGATCACTTAATGACAAGTAGGAAGAAACTTATTTTAAAGCTTTTTTTAAAATTTAGTAACAAGGAAGTGTTCAAGATTGCAAATCGTTAGTAAAAATATCAAAATAAATTTTAAAAAAATTTGCAAAAAAAAAAAAAAAAAAAAAAAAACTATTAAGTTGTTGAAACTATTACCCCTTAATACGACTATGCTAATGAGTTGCTATTATTTTTGCTAGCAAATATGCTCTTAGCTATTATGAATTAATAAAAAGATTATTTAAAATTTTAACAGGCTTTTTTCAAATAAAAAGCCTATAAAAAGAATATACAGTTTCTTATTTCTTCTTAATGCCATAAGATAATCTGGAAATCTGCTTAAGATTAAACAAATTTTTTGAGCTATGTAATTAACATCATGCCGAAAAAAGTTTAAAATGAGTCAAAAGAAATTTTTTATAATGCGATTATTAAGCCAGCCAATGAAAAGTATCTTACAGTTTATTTTTTTATATAAAATTCTTGTCCATTAAAAGAAATTTAATTTTACTTATATACAACTTATTGTTTTTTGTCGGCTGAATTTGAATAATTAATTTTTAAAAAATGAATAATTTTAAAATTTAATTTTGATTAAGCTTGATTAATTAAAATCTATTCCAAATTCAACATTTTTTTCTTATTTCGAGAGTACGAATAAATTCATTGCACTAATTATTCGAAATCTACTTGAAAAATTCAAATAATTAGATGCTAATTTGTATTTCTGAATTGTACTGCGCAGTTTACATAATCAAACTTATGTCGCTTAAGATCGTTATTGATTTGAAAAGAAAACTTGTTCAGAAATTTAATTCTTTTCAGTGTATGAGTTCAGTTTTTTGTTTTGAGTTCTTGCAATATTTTTTTATGAAAACCAATTGAATGTTTTCCTAATTTCTTCAATTAATTAGTCAAAAACTTTGTGGTAGAAAAAAATTGAAGTAAGTAGGTTCTTATAAAGGAAAATGAAATGAGTTTTGTCCACACTTTAATTAAAAACTCAAAAACATAAGCGATTCAAAAAGAAAAATTAATATATTGATTGTTAATGATGCTTGTAAGTTCTGGAAGTTTTAATTAAATAATTAAAACTATTTTTTTACGAATTTAGCTTAATTTTATTCATTAAAAAATATCAATACTCTTCAGAAGACGAAGAAATTTTCATATACGTTTCATAAATTTTCATTCTTTTTTAGTCGTTGTAAATTTAAAAAAAGCAGTAATAATACTTTCAGTAGCTATTTTTGTACGTTATGCTTTTCTAAAAGTGTTTTAAATTTATTTCATTACTTTATTATCAACATGAAATTTTCCAATTTTACTGCGCTCCAGGTAATATTTTAGAAAATTACTTCCTATTGATACTTTTCAATAAAGTTTTATTTAGAAGAAAATATCTTTAATAATTCTTCAGACATTTTGAGAAAAAAAACTCTAAGTGAAATAATGAAAGTTACAATAAACCATGCACCATGGAAAAAGATGGAAAAAAGTCTTTTGTGTAATTTTTTAAACATATTCCTAACGTATAACGTATTGAAAATATATAATTCTGAATTGATGAAATTATTTGACATTATTTTGTAAAAGGAAATCCAAACCTCGTTTTTCGAATAAAATTTATCAGTAATAAAACAGCCATTTTTAATGTCACTAAATTTTTTATATAAAGATTATATAAAAATTATGATGTCATAAATGATGATTCAAAACAATATCTGAAAATTTTACAGAAATATTCAAGCTGAGGACTCCCTTTTATATAGAAAATTGTGGTAGAAAAAAAAATTTGACTTTTACGTAGAGTGTGACAATAATATAGAGAATCGAACATATAAATTGAAGAACACACTCTTACAGTGTGTGTCTGCCGAAATGTTGTGGAGTATTTGAAAATAATTAGCAGGTTCCCCTATTGAATGAACTGCAGCTAATTCAATACCTACTTGTTCTAAGCATGGATATTGAAACTTTGTTGGGAGCCCTGCTGTCTTGTCAGTCATGCATTTTCAAATGACAGTAAAACACACCGTGATACTGCTTGAGAATGAAATTTAATCTGTCAGCAGAAGTAAAATCAGATTAATGCTAAAGCTTATTGCTTCTACATTACAAATCTATTATTTTTCTTGCTTTGAGCCGTTGTATTATATACTATTATTAAATTGGTTTAATACTCCTCTAACATCGCTACAAATTTATGATTTTTTTCGTTGAGATTAATTTGTAAGTAATACAATATAAAATATTTAAAAAATAATCTCGCCAGTTGTAAGCATACTGACATTTAAAATATATTTTCATGTCATATGAGAATTTTAATTAACTCATTACTGAAAAATTTAATTGAATATTAATAATTTTCTAGATATGCATGAAATGTTTTGGTAATTTTTGTTGATAACACATATCCAAATTCAAAGAGCAAACTTTTAAAAGCTCAAATAACTGATATCAAAAACTTGGAAACGGATATGGTTTTTCACAGAAGTATTAATTTGAGGAAAATATTAGTTTGAATTAATCTTTTCATAAACTTGATTCCTTAATAATATACCCAAAATTTCTTGGAATAACTATTTTCATCAACAAATAATAAAATCAAACCATAACCATAATCAAACCATAAGATATTGGTTTCGAAGTTATAGCAATTGCTTCTTTAACGTTAACATTTCTGAATTCTGAAACTTCTACTATTAATTAAGAATGATACTGAATCTGTCAATATTTTGTGAGATTCTACTTTTTGATAGGCTTAACACTTTATAAAATTAAGAAATTTATACACTCTTAAGTTTATCAAATATTATATAATAAATTGGATTCAGACAACTAATTAATTATATGCTTGTATTTCAATACGAATTCTGTATTTGTCTGCTATTAGCATACAATAAAAAAGATTTTATTTAATCAAAGTAATTTTCAAACATTGGAACAAAATTAATAATTCATAATTCATAATTCCCATTCAAATCATTTTATTTAAGGAAATGTTCTTTTTTTAAACAGAATATTTTAATATATTTTCGTGCATATTTGAAATATTTTCTAACTATCTTTCACATAAAATTCAAAATTCCGACAGTACTTATAAAAGAGGCGTAGTGTTTCATTTTGTCATCACTTTATCAAAAAGAAGAATCTTTCTCGAAAATATTTACATTAACATTTGAAACCATCCGAATGTACATAAGAGCATTTGAAAATATTCATCGATGAATAATATAGAGAAATTCCATGAAATTGTAGTCTGAATCTGTCGAGAATTGTATCGCTAGAAGTATTGTCTTGCAAATGAATATAAAAGACTGAGAAGTTGTTCATTCAGTATTTTAAAATTCTACGCTATTTAAACTTCTAAGATGGTAACTTATATCATTTGAAGCTTCTTGGATGAAGCAAACATTCGATTTATCAAAATAATTAAATAAAAAAAACTGAATTTAAAAATTAATGCAGCAAAAAAATTTAAAAAATAAAAAAAGAGATTTTAAAAATAAAATGATTGATACGAATTTTAAAATTTAACAAATTTACTAAGTAATGCATTAGAAATGAATATATTAAGAACAAGCAAGCAAAATCTACTGATCTTCCATTTTAAGAAATTATGCAATATAAATTTTAATTACAAGTTTTTATCATCTAAAAAATAATAATTTCAATAAATAATCAATTTTAATAAACAAACAATATAGCGTCCTATTGTGTCTAGATAGTTCACCTTCTAAAGCAACACATTCGCAATAAAATTTTAAAACATATTACTTAATTCCTACCTAGAATAAATATTGAATAGTATTTCTTAATAAAAGGCATTTGTTTTTATTATTTTTCGATAATAAATAGTAAAGTACTAGAAAGTATTCGAGTGAACTAAGGCAGTTAAACGATAGTACTCGAATATATTAAGGGGTTTAAATGAAAGTATTCGATTGGATTAAGACATTTAAGCGAATATATTAAGGGATTTAAACAAAGGACTGCAGTGAATTAATGCATTTAAAAGAAATACTTATTGATTATTACTGAGATCACAGCATTTAAAAACATATAATTGAGGAAAAAATATTCAGAAATTAAAAATACATTCAGCAATTATTAATTTTCGCTCTAAAATAAATTGCATAAATTATAATTATAAAAGTATTTTAATCACTGTAGTAAAAAAATCAAAAGCCCATATGACTTATTTATTTGAAAGAAATTTTTCATGAAATCATATGAAAAAGGAATTTAATTTCATAGAAATAGACATCTTATTGCAACAGATTTCATAAATTTAATTTGTACTTAATGTTTTTTGGGATCACTAGTATTAATTAAATTTACATAACATGCTATATCTTTTAATAGATTTAAGAGCCAAACTCTCCAAAGTAGAGACTAAATATTATGTGAAGATTTTCGTCAGTTCATGATTACTGAAAAATATTAAATCCTCTTTCTCGTCGTTTCTAAATTCTTTTATCATTTTCGAAATCCTGTATAAAGAAAGGGCAGAAAAATACCCACATCTGGTAATAGTCACGATATCTTCATTAGTAAACCCCAAGGGGACTATTAATACTTTCGTAGTAACATCACAAATACATTTGATGAAAAGTGCCTTTCGTTGCTTTCGTTTAACTAAAGTAATTATTCTGACAACAAACAAAATAGGAAGCTAGAGCTGTAATCAGTCTTAGTTACTACAGTGTTGAAAGGTAACTGCAGTTTTCTTTGTGGCTTTTGTATTATTTTGTAATTCATTAAAATAGAATGAGCCTTCTAGTATGCACTAATATATGTTTAATGTTATTCTCCAACTTTGTTATAAAACTAAGATTACGACGAACATTCATAAATGAACTGGAACAAGTTCTTTTAATTTATTAAATAATGTTTTTTTATTTAGTAACTTTGATTAAGGACATACTTTCTATGATACATATTAATGCAGTAATGGAGAAGTTGAAACTTCTCCATTTATAAAACTACTCTCAGCTTTGAAGTTTCAAAGGAATAAATCTCAAATAATATGGAATTATACAAAAATAAAAGAGACCCAATTATAAAATGGCCGTATGATTCCTAAAAATAAATTTTGAAAAATTTTTTTTGGAATATATTAAATTTATTTTAGAAATTCTTATTAAAGCAGGGTTATATAAAAATGTTTTCTCAACTTATAATAAGTCATTATTTTCTCGAGATGCTCCATTATTTAAAAAACGGAGACTCATTAGAATAATTTTTAAAGAGGCAGATATTTTTTCACATACGTTCTATTAAGCTTATTATAATACACACAAGGTTTCAAATTCTATTATTTTTTTTATGAAAATGAATTAAAATTAGGTAGATATAAAATTTCAGAACTTTTTTGTATTATTCCCGCAGTTTTCAAGAAATTGAAAATTTCTTTATAATTAGTTAAAGAAAATATTCAATAATTATGAAAGTAATAGAATTATAAAATTAGAAAGGAGTTTTATAAAGCTTAAATTTTGTTTATTTCTAATCTGATAAAATAAGATTTTAATCAGTCTGTAGAAAATTCTAAGAAACATGTCCAATATATGATTAGAGAATATATTTTTTTCTATGAATCGTACTTTAATAAACTGCAAGGGATTTTTCAAGCAAGAAGCATTTTCAAATAAAAATTCCTTTCTGAACTCAAACACACAGGTTTCTTTTTCTCTCTCTTATGCTTTTAAAATTACTGCGATTTCCTACTTAATTTTTTTTTCTTCAAAATTTTTTTACAGAAATATTAACTTTTTGAACCTGGAGTTGCATTTAAATAAAAAAAAATTAAAGAATCAAAATAAAATTCTCTGAAATCACGTAATTGATTTTATTTTTTATTAATTTATTTTATATTTATCTTTTGTTAGGAATGTGAGCATTTTAAGCAATTATAAAAGCATAACATAAATCAGTTGCTCGTAATTCAGAGAAAATTGAAAGCAATTTAAATAAAAAATTAATATAACATTTGTTTTAATCTTTTTAGCTGTAGGTAATAAGAAAATATTGAAATTTAGAAGTGCCGACAAAGTTTTAATTTGGAAATTTCAATTTTTTGTAAAAAATTATCTCCTCCCCCCCTTAAAATATAAATGGTTTTATTAAGATGAAATTCAATGGCTGAAAAAGTCATGAAATTTGCTAAGATAATAAAAGTTTTACATTATACATTTTAATTTATTTATTGTATGCATAATTTTTTCGTTGATTTGATTGGGTACAGCAAATATATATTGGCACGCACGCACGCCCGCACACACACACACACACACACACACACACACACACACACACACACACGAGTGTGTGTGAGAAAAATCCAATTTAAATCTTAATTGATTCTCAAGTGTTTTTTTTAATCTTAAACTAACTTAAATTACTATCATTCTAAAATATTCTCTTATTTTCTGTACCAAATTCCCTTTTTATTTTATATTTCTAACACATTCTTCAAAAAACAAATGCCTTCATAATTTTCTCACGTCGTTTCGAGAGGAAGGATAAAAATCCTTAACCTTTACAAAATTCTTTTAAAGTTACCTAAGATTCCCTTTCCTAAGACTACGCATGTCAAAAAATCCCTGTCAAAATCTCATAGTAAAATCGCTGAATGGAAAAATGTCTTGTCATTTGATCTTGTTTTGCGATGTTTTGCGACACATCTTTTAATATTGTTTTATTCTGTACAAATTACAACTCATGGAAAAAATAAAATAAATTTAAGTGAAAATTTCAAACATTTCTTCTTCTCAGGAGAGCATCTGTTAAGCAAATTTTTATTCCTCACTTATTAACGTTTATTTGAGGTCTTACAAATCAAGACAATGAATTCACAGTTAGAGAATTAAAAAAATTAAGAAAAGACACAAAATATTTCTTTTAATAACTTGTTATTGCTATAATTAGAAATTTTTTCTATGCTTAAGTTGTTCATTAGAGCATATCACTTTTTCCGCAGCACTGGTTTAAAAGAAATTTGCCTTGATTTTATTTCTTAATAAATTTTTTGAAAAGACTTTGTCAATGAACACGCAGTGTCATGAAAGTAATAATTGTTGTATTAAAAAAAAGGTGTTTTTTTTTTAGATTTTGAATAAACCGAGTTTTAAATTTTAATTAAAATGTGAGAAGTTTCCCTAATTTAGAAATAAGACAGTACTTATCTATTGTGTACGATGGGACTTTTGGAAAGTTTTAGTAATTGAAGGATTAAAATGTTTTGCATCTAATTAAACCCTGGCGCCTTTAAGGTTTGAAATTTTGGAAAGTTATAACAAACCCTCTAACTCTCCCTTCATCTGATCACAAACTTTTATTTATAAAGAAAATATTCAGCTTCTAAAAACTGGATCATTCATATCAATCAACTATCATTTTATACAATTGGCCTTTATTTTGACACACTATTTTGCTGGATAGTAATAAGTCCCGGATGCATACAGAGTCAATTCGTGAATGTAACTGTTTCTAGACATCGTAGCATGAATATAAGCAATGCCGGGTTTATACTCGTCCAGTAGGTAGTTATACATAGAGAGGAACAGATTTATGTTTGCCACAATTTCATAAAATAGACTTGGGTATATACATGCTTGTCCATAAATTGCCGTTTTGGCGTCCCAAGATTTTTATTCTTCACTAGATATCGTATTAAAATGATAGATATTTACACAAAGACACGTGGTTAAATTTTTTTAACAAGTGAACATATCTAAATTTGGCACACTATAGAAAAATTAGCTAATAAAGTGAAGATGAAGCATAACTTCGCATCAGAAAGAACTAAGAGCATAAAATGTCGGAATTAATCTATCATAAGTGATCCATTTTTTTGTTCTCCTAGATCAGCCAAATTCTACATACGCATGCGCAATATTAAGGAAAAAAAATCCAATACAGTGGCAAGTTGTTGTCCTGCAGAGACAACTATTTGCCATCTACCGAGCAGTCTGTTTCAGCCTTTCTACATATGCATTACCTACTGACCGTCTTATAACTGGCTGAGTGTAAATAATATTAATTCCTTCACGGTAACCAAAAGGGATCCATTGATGATTTCTTAAATCGCTGGTCAGAACAAACACTTAAGTTTACTGGATTTTTTTTTTGTGAAAAAATTGGTTCAGTTTACTTTTGATATTCAGTTTGAAAACTTTTTTTGCACGGAATAGCACGTCTGTACTAAGCTAAGCTCTAATGTAAACTTAGTATTCTTCATCCCAGAACTGTTCTCAAGATTGCGATATTTACTTTGATGTTCATCTGGATAAAGTTAGATAGAAGAGCTTAAGAGATTAGATCTAAAAATTCATTCAGGTTTCTATCAGTTATTCCCTCTAACATAGTTTAATCAAAGTTTATAATTTTTTTAATCCTTAAGAATTTGTAGAGAGTAAGTGTTTTTTTTATATTTTGCACCTTCTTTAAGAATTTGAGCAGTCTTTTTTTTTTTATCAAGTTCAAATATTTGAATCAATAACTTTAAAGACGATTACAAATAATTATTATCTATAATATAAGTTATTCTGATATCTACTTCTAATTTAATTTTCATTTAGATCAGGAAATAGTACTTACATATTTCTATCTCGAAACTGCCCTTGAAAAAGTATAAGATAGCAATGTTCGAAGTTTCCTTGCAGAAGAGTAGAGCTTTTTTTTGTTTGAAATGTTATTGCTTTCAGAATACTTTGGCAGATATGAGCAAAAGAAAAATTCAAAAAATTCTCAATACTTTCAGTAGTACGGTCATTGAATGTAACAACATACTGAATATATGAACTTAACAATATCATTAATCATGTCCATTAGATGCTTTTTCGATGTTAAAAATACGAGGGTGATCAGAAAAAAATTACAAACAGTGATATTTGGAAAACAGAAATTGTGGATCAGAATATTATTTCCAAATTGAAGATAAATGGCGGTAGTTGCTTTAGACCTGTCGTTGGAGTAGATAGCATTAGTATTGAGACCTGAAACAACGACAGTAATGGCAAGACATCTGGAGAAATAATATCGCTCAGAGGTGTTAGTCGTGATACATCTGTGGGTCAAGAATGTGTCCCCATAGAGCATCCTAGGACAAACCATCGTCAAAGGAGCGAAGCAATGAGTGGACAATAAGTAGCGAAATGGTGTCTTTCTTTAGAAGAGGGCAGAGACATTTGCTGGAAATGTTTAAGTGGCAGGTCTAGTACCACATCCCCCTCATACAGTCCCGATTTGACTCCCATTGACTATTTCTTTTTTCTGATATTGAAGAAATACTAATCCGAAACAAGGCTCATAACACACGGTGATGTCAAAAAGGTGCCGATAATTGTTTCAATAGCCAGGGACCGGCTTATTACCAAGACGAATTAAACAAATAGGTTCAGCGGTGTGATAAATGCCTCATCAGGTTTGATGATTTGAAACTTCCAACATTTTGTTCCCTTTCGAATAAGCTTGTGCTTCGAAATAAGCACAAATTAAAGGGAACATCTTGTATATATTTTTTAAGGTATCCAACTATGTTGGAAACACTGATTATCAACCACATTGGCGAATTTTTTAAAAATTGTTATTTTTTATAGTTCAGACTTTCCTCTTTCCGAAACAGTTTATTTTTCTAGGAAAATGAATGTCTCATCTATTATCCAGGGGAATTTTAAGCAAAAAATATTTTTCAGCTAAAATTTGTCTTTAACTTCAATTTTGATTTTCTAAAAAAATCTCCATCTTTAGCATGATATCTTAACAACTAATAAAGGTATTTACGTAAAACTTTCAGCGTGTATTTTAAATAATATGGGCAATGAAATGAACCAAAAGTTTTATTGTTAGTGAAAACAAATATACATTTTCATGTATAGGTGTTTTTAGATAAAATAATTCGGGAATGGAAAGTGAGAGTATGGAAAAAAATGTATATATGCGTATATTTTTAGCCATAACTTTGTTGCAACTCAAAACCTTTCTTATATTTTGGTTTATTTCATTCATCATTATATTCTATAACTTGGGCACAAAGAAAAATATTGCTGCATTACAATTCTATGTAGAGTGCTAACCATTTCTTTAAAAATTTCATTACATTAGTCCTATTTTTCAAAATATATTTTCGAATAATTTTGTTGTATTCATAGTATTTTGTATTATAATTGGTAATATATCTAAAAACCATAATTTTAAGTAGTTTTGAAAATTCTTCTTTGACTGTAGTCGGATACGTTAATATTCTTTGAAGTGTAGATAAGATTTTCCCAAGGTCAGACAGATAACAGTTCACTTGCATATTTGAGCAATTCTATTTCCAAAGAAAATCTAATTATATACCTCAGATGTTCAATTAAAATATTTTCATCAAGGGAAGGATGTTAATACTGCTTAAGTAAGGGAAGAAAAGTGCGGATTGCCGTTATTATCCGCAATAGTAACAGTTCACACAATTCTAGCGTTCGGAACTTTCCAGAAGATATTTAAATTACAAAAGGGAATTCGAGGATATTTTACGGATGGTACTTTATCAAGCATCCATGGAACTGATCTCAATGCTTCCAAATTTATTCAGGGGGGAGACTTGGCCTTTAAATGATTGAAAAGGACATTAAGAAGACGAAAAATTATCCTTGCAGTTAATTAAAATTTCATCAAATCAAATACAAATATATACTGATAATCTGATAATTATCCAAAAAGTAATTGCATTTAAGCTGAAAAATGGCAGAATTGTTAAAGTTTATCTTAATCATGCCCAATGAACTATGGACCCTTTTCTTAAATGAAATCAAAATTCTATCTGAACTAATATTAAAGATAAAAGACACGAAATAAATTTGGCACAAACATATTGGTTGGTTATTGGTTATATTCCCTTTTGGAATATAATCAAATATTGGTTGGAGAAAATGCGTTTCCTTGAAATACTTTTTATTGAAATTTTATTAGAATTAATTAAAAATCAAGTAATGTTTTGATGTTTTTCCGCAAATTATTATTGAAAAAAATTGATCTTATATTATTTAAAACTGTCTTTTAATGAAATTAGATTTAAAGGCGTTCTTTTTAATTATAACAATTTGTCATGAAAATTTTTTCTAAATTTTATTGCTTTTTATTATTGATCAAATTAAAAAAACACACTTCCACTAAACATCTACATATAAATAGAAAACAAATATGTATTATTAAATTATATACAGGATTTGAGATAACAAGACGTAACAACAATTTATCTATTTCTGATATAGGTTCAAAATTTTCAGTTATATGAAGCTGTACTTTTTATTTCAATTAAAAAAAATAATTGTATTTTATTTTCTATGGTACTTAAAAACATGAAAAAATATCTCCTAATTAATAAGTGTGTCCGTTAGCCTCAAGTTTGCTGACATAAATAAAATAATTTTAGAATTATTCCAAATAATTCCTAGTCTTGAGTATTTTGATTTCTTTTGTATTATAGTTGCACGATCCGTGTTGTATACTATCTCATTTTTATGTTAAACAGTTTGTAATTAAATATTAGGGTTTTAAAAAATGCTATAAGCAGACAAGACAGACAGGCAGAATATCTTACTTTAACAAATTAATTTAATCTTACTTAATCAAACAAGAAAAATTACTTTAAACTACTACTATAAACCACCGAAAGAAACAAGTATAAATCTGAATGACTGGATTGCATCAACAGCAACAGTATTGGGAACGGAGTTTGAGTTCTAAGTGCCGTCACCGGCCACGGTACAACCTGCCTCTTGGAGAGTACGTCCCGTCATTGAGGGGAGGAGCTAGAGCCTAACATTTTTTTGTACCCACAAGGGTGGCAAGAACCGACCAGCATACCAGGAGCTTCTCATCCTCTAATATAAGGTGCCCCTACCAAACCGGAAAGGGGCCACATGAGCTCTAGAAATGGAGGTGTGGTATGGTGTTAAATGTTAAAATAAAGGTGCCCTTTGGGGGTTTAACAGACATGATAAATGAGAAAGAAAGATTAATTGCAAAGATAATTCGTTTCTTCTGATTGTGGATCACTCATACGTTCCTTCAATGTAGAATTCTTTGCAATTGGCTTTTATGTATTGTTCCTCCAACAATATAAAACGCCTCTTAAGAGAACTGTTGATATAATGGTTGATATCTCAATCCCCGTTCCTTTACTGATGGAAAGGAATTTGTAGTAGCTCACTACAAAACAACATTTCTGCTCTTGAGGAAAGAGTCTTTCGAATTTTGGAAACTTTCTTTTTAAAGAAGTACGTCTATAAAATTTTTAAAACATACTACATCTCGATGTGAGACATTTCTTAAAACGAATTTATAAATAATTCTATTAAATGTAGATAATCAGCGAATGATCAACAAGATGAGAGATGAAGCCTAGGAAATGCCCTGCTTTCTAAGTGAAGGCCGGAATGAAAGCTAGCTGAAAGTAATTTAGCAGGTGAAATGCGGTTTTTTTCCCATATGAAATGAATGCATAGGTTTTAAAAACACAATCAACCAAAGAAGCAATCATTATGAAATTTCTCAGCCACAACTAATAAAAGATGATAAGAAAGAGCTAAAACTAATAAAAGATATTTAAACGACACTAATGCTATTACAGTTAAAACATCAATGAACTTATCAATCAATAAATATTAAGTAAAATTTAAAAATGTAACCTAAAAGAAATGTTGAATCCACCCTGAAAAATTTTTCAATGGTTACCCTCCGGAAGGGATTCAAATCAGGGTTTTTCTTTTCTGTGAGGGGTCTGACTTTCGTTCAAACTATTCACTTCTTGTGACCCAAAAATTCCAATAAATCGAGGTTTTAGCGATAAAAATTAATATCATAAAGTCTAAAATAAATTACTTAATAATATGCAAAATATTATTTAAAAGATTTATCTAAGGAAACCCCAGCACAATAGAATAAAGTCAAACTACAAAATGATCATTTTATCATAAAAATAAAAACAAAGTGCAGACCAGAAGGAAATAACAATTGCAAAATCTTTGTGAAGGCAATAATAAAGAAATGTCTCACATCTTATCAGTGTAGATTCATAAAGTTAAACTACATTCAAACTTTCGCTTCTTAAAAACTGAATATGCCAATAACGCTTGCTAAAAGTGCCTCATTATCATAAGATAATAAATGGCACGATCTCAGCACCATCTGTTGAGTTAAAAAACCAAAGTGAATAAACTAGAAAGCATACGTTTAATTGTGAAAAAACATAATATGTTAGAAAATAGATAAACCTTCTCTTATTAAAACCTCTATATGGCAAAAATTTTTAGGGAAATCATTAAAATTTAAGTTTTTTTTATCTAAACTGTTTGTTGCTTAAATATTAAAAAAATATGATAATCAATACAATACAATAATTTTTTTCTTCTTTTTAATAAAAAGCATATAATATAACATCAATCTAATTCGGCATAAAATGCCTGAGAACTACCCAGAAGTGAATTTATATGTTGAGATGTTCTCTTTCCGAATTGATCGAATCCATTCCATTCGAGTGGATATAGCATTCAAAAAACAGAGCATGCATCTTTCGAACAAATTGCGATTATTTAAATTAAATTTGTCAATTAATGATATTCATTTAAGGTTAGAAAACTTCCATTACTGTTCAGCACTTTAACAAACAACAAGGCTTCATTAAAACTATTCTCATTACCAATAGAAGTAGTTGGAAAGTCATTAGGCAGAGCGAAAGAATATTTAACTTTAAAGACGTTTCTTACAGGTGTAATTAGTCATGGATCCGCGAAATAAGACTCTTAATCTCTCAGATTTAGACGGAATCGTGTTTATTGATTTTCTTGCACACACCTAAGAAAGCATTTAAAAATGATGAAATAAAGCTGAAATGCCCACAAAAAGTTAAAAAAACATGTTTAAGCAGAAATAAACAACATTTCTCACAACTTTTTATATGTAAAAATAAATGTCAAAATAATATCGGCCTTTAAAAAATATAATAAACCAGCTAAACTTTTCATCAAATTTTAATTAATATAATACATCTCATCATCCATTTTTTAGAAATCCATTTTATACGTATTTATTTACATTAATTTTCCTTTCGTGTTTGTTGGGTTTTTTTATTAGAAAAATAAATGATTATTCATTTAGATAGTCTTATAGATTTATTAACTTAAATAGTTTTATAATAAAGGTAGAAAGTTAATAAACGGACAGTTTAAGAGCTCTTGAGCCGAATAATTAGAATAAATCTTTTGTATCCAGAATAATAAAGACACATATTGTTGAAATTAAGATATCCCGAAGAGAATGGATATTATGTTATCTTTAATTGCTTAACATTACGAGGCGAAGCTTATCTCAGAAAAAGAAGTCAGATTTCCTACTTGCAAATTGTTTTTTCAAAATCAGAACAATACAATAAGATAAAATTATAATTAATATATAACTAATATAGAAAATATATAAAATGTATAAAATAATATATAATAAAATAATAAATAATATACAATAACATAAATATAATTAATACATTAAAATAGAAAAAAAAAAGAATACATTTTTGGGAAATATGGAATACATACATTGGAACAGTTTTTAGTGAAATTTAATCACATTCTTTTAAATCACAGAATATTTACAGGATCTAATTTTGAATATATCCCAAATGAAACGCTGGATATTTTCAAAATTACTGCTAAACATGATTTGGTTTGGTTATATTAACGTCCCGTTTTGAAGTAACTCTAGGGCCATTCTGCTAAACATGAATCAAACTTTGGAAGGCGAGATTACGCCTCTCGGAACGATCTGTTTTCGAAAGTTTACTTAAATTTTTAATCACTTAAAAATCTTGCTCTATTTCGGTGTTTTTCTGTGATTATTCACGGCCAAAATATCATTAGATTAAATAGAATTATTGCGTACTAAAATATTAAATAATATTTCATAATAATCCTTTTCATGTAATTTTAATAAAACAAAATTATTTCTTTGATTATATAAATACACTAAAATTATTTCTTTAATTATATCAGTATAACTATCATATGTATTTTATTCCGAGTTATGATAATGTTTAAAAGTATTTATTTTTGTATTTTTAATAATTAAATCAGTATTGAAATTCAAACTGTTTCTTTTCCAAACTGAAAATTAAATTCCGTATTTATTTTGTTTCCAGCTTTGAAATTTAAAGAAAAACATCCCGTTTACAATATACACAGTTTATACGAGGATAAAAATTTTAAATTTTGATATCGTGAAAACTAACAGGCCATTAAAGGAAATACTGATCAAAAATTTGCATTTTATGGCTCTAGAACTCTTATGATTTGGCATATTTTATGCAAATTACAGAATCAGCAGGTGTAAAGTAAAAAAAAATGATAATAACACGAACTTTAATGTCTAACAGAACTTGAATTAAAAATATTCTTTTTTGTGAGGATCAGGAATATTAAGTTTTGTATCAGAAATTTAATTGAAATCCATTTAAATTAGTGGAACAGACACGGCGAAGGAATAATAAGACTTATTTTGTGTGTAATTGATTCCAAAAAAATGCCTCTAGGGAAAAATGCAAAATTATCCAGTTAAATAAAGGGAAAAAAATTGCAGAAATGGAAAGGTATTAACAGGGTTAGGAAATCAAAGTTCATTGTCCTTCAACAGGAGGAATTATTTAATTATATTAAAGGTTCAAAATTTTTGTCATTTCTTGAATAAATGGATAATTAATTTTTTCACGTTGTGCGCAAATCAATTATTACAGCAAAGTCAGGATTAATTAAAAAAAACAATTTTTAATCACAGTTTTGGTCCAGTTAAGAGGACCAAATTTTGACGCAATTTTGGTCCAGTTAAGAGGCAGCTTCGTTTAAAAAAGAAACATCCGGTGATAAGCTCACTGGACCAAAAAATTGGTATTTTCTTGAGAAATCACTTTAATACCATGAAAGTCCGCCTGTGGTAGTTACAAAACTTAATCATCAGAGTGCAGTGTTCTGAGTTATATCGCAACTATTTTAATTCATTCACTGAAGACTGTATAAAGCAGATTCAGCGAAATCCGAGAAAACAATTTTTTTTCTTGTTGTAGGAAACCAAATCTATAATAAGTTAAGTTCTTGCCACAATCTATAATAAGTTAAGGAATTAGGCCAGAGGTCGGAGACCTATTGAAACAGAAGAGCCAAAAGCAACAATTTACAAAATTTTCCAGTTTTTAAAGAGCCACTAAAAATGTTCGATTAAGTAAGCGGCTTTAAATACGGAATAATTATTATTCATAAAAATATATATGGATTGATAATTACACCAATGGGAGCACTGGTTTTACATGCCTTTTGAAAGTTTGATTAAATCTGGCTTATGGCCTGTTGTATTAAGTCTCAGCAATTTTTGTTAGCTGACATAAATTTTCCTTTTATTGTATTCGTGCAAGAGAATGCTCGCTCACACAAATATGCCAACCCGAAGATCGTCAGCACTTCACATGCTAACTTTACCTCACTGTAGCATCCTGGAAGACTATTTCATGAGCCGAATATGAGTGCCTCAACTCGTGGAATCGCTTTTAAAGCTGATCACTTGTGCAGCGCCATGTGCATGCATTTCTGGACCCACAACTTGCTCCTGAGCTTACCACTCCACAAGTATTTGGTTTTCAGATCTAATGGTGGCTGTTTGGGTGAGACAAAAATGAAATGCTAATGGCTGAAAGATAAACATGGCTACGGAGTTTCATCTCTAAAAACAAAACAATACTTCAAATTTTTCTAATCATGGTCATGTTAAGCGTAGCGATTTGTAATTAAAAAATATACTAATAGAAGCTATTGAGAGATTAGGTACTTAAAAAAAATTTCTTATTTTTTTAAAGGTTTTCATAATAAATTATTAATTTTTCATATGGTCAGTTGCAACTTTACATCAAAAGAGCATCAGGTTACCAATCCCTGTATTAGGCGATTTTCCAGACCAGTCGAGATATAATAGTATATGTGGGTGCTGATCACACTTCTCACGTGTGCAATCAGATGAGCCTTCTAAACTTTTTTGTTGTTATGTTAAAAAATAAGGCTCCTCATAAAGATGCCGAATGAAGGAAAAATACTTAAACGTCTAAAATGCTTAAATAAACCTGATGGTGCATGCTGTTAGTCACCGCAACGGAGGACCCAATTTATAGTAGCAAAAACACCACATATGCACCTTAGGTTTGAATTGATCCTCCGGGTGTGGGAGATTAAGAACTTAATTTTGTCTTAGATACACTCGAATGTAACTTGTGGTCCTTTGCAGACGTGCAAATTTATATGCTATTTGGATAACGCATTCCTATTACGTTCTCTATTCCAAATGCCCTTTGCATGCAATGCTACCGCACGTTAGGATGAACATTCATTAACTGATAGCCATAGTTTCTGTTGGATTTCAAAGCGATTTCTAGTCAGACGCCCTCAGACACATTTCTGGTCCTGAAGCAATTTAAACCATTAATAGATAATAATTTGCTTACAGGATGAGGCAGGGTTATTAATAGTAGTAAGGTTTTCTTAAATGATTGATTTGATTTTTCATAGAGCATATATTGTTGAATGTTTCATTAATAATAAGTTAATTAATTCGTTAATTTGACAGAGTTTTTAAAATACTAAAAAAATATGTCTGTTATTTCAAACTTAAGTCATTTATGTGTCGCTTGACTCAGATTAAGTATCAATTTTTGCTCTATTTACAAACAATTAGTGATAACCAAATTATTTAATCTTAATAATTATGGGCTTTGAAAGGTTTGAATTTATTTTGATAAATAGTATTGCTTATAAATTTTTTACATTGAAATACAGTGATGCTATTAATGTAATTGAATGCAATATTATGATTGATAACAAAAAATTGCAAGTAGTTTAGATAGTTAATTAATGCCTTGTGAAATACTTTTTATTCGTTTTCTTCTGCACAATTATAGTAAATGCAGTAACTTTTCTATAAGTTATAAGATATTAATTTTTTCAGGTTTTAAAATTAAAACTTTTGATCATTTTTTTAATGAAATAATTGTGGAGAAATCTTGGGAAAACTATTTTAGAGAGCAGATGATGTATTTGACGTATTTAATTTGATAGTATTTCTGAAATTCCTTTTGGTCAGTTATACGATGAAAATTTTAAATTTCAATGGTGTATAAAGGCACTATTTTACAAGAAAGCACGAAACACTAGAGACAAAACAAATCCAAAGTGTATACAAAAACAAAACTTGCAGAAATTAGCAACCAAAGAGCAACAGACAGTTATTAAAATACTGCAACCATTTAAAATTTGTAGAAAGATTTCTAAAAGTCAATACTTCAAAAGTATAATTCGTTCAAATACTCTTTTGGTGAATCTTTATTTTAATAGCTGTCGTAATGAGGCACTGGATGTTCGAGATGAAACTATGAATCGCGAATCATAACAAAGACACCTCAAAATTTCCAAGATGTTTCATTTGTGTTGTGTGTTGTGACTTATCCCACCTGGTTGACAGTAACAT
Organism: Argiope trifasciata; assembly: GCA_026543055.1. Taxonomy (NCBI): domain Eukaryota; kingdom Metazoa; phylum Arthropoda; class Arachnida; order Araneae; family Araneidae; genus Argiope; species Argiope trifasciata. Next base: position 120,788 of record JAPMOQ010062422.1, read on the forward strand.
CAAACCAGATCCATTAGCCCGAACTCCTTCAAGCAATGTAACATTGCTTCAGGACTCGAGGACTGTTGGCCTTTATTGTAACCGATGCAGGCCAAAATGTGGGCAGGAGCAACTTGAGTCGCGTTGCATTTTAGACACATGGGATAAACATTGTGACTCACCATATGACGCTGTACACGAGTGCGTCCACTTCGAAATCTTGTCAGAGGTGTCTGATAGCGCTTACTGCCAGCCCCGACTAAAACAGCTCCAGGGTGACATTCAGCATAACATTCATGCACGGGGTCAATCAAGAATAATAGATATCTTGCCGTACCCTGGTGGCGATTTCGGAAAAAGTATGGCAGCCACCATGAACAGTATCCTTACGGCTGTCCCTTTGGCCCGATCATCAGCAATTTCATTTCAGTGCACGTTCACATGCGACAGAACCCACCGAAAAGTAATCTTAATATTGGCAATCAAGCGATTCAAAAGTTGGACGATGTTTCTAGTTGTTTGGTCCTCATGCCTCCACCATTCAGATAAATGCTGAATGGAACATTGGCTGTCACTCAAAATCCAAATGTCATTGCAAACACTTTCAGTTATCTAAAATCTCAAAGCCTTTTCGATAGCTATTAGTTCTGCACGAAACTTCATTTGTGTGATAATAAAAATGTTAAATTCCTTACCAAATGTTAGCATAGTTTCTATTAAGCTGGGCATCACTGACCCGACATCCTTTCAGTATATCTTCGAACTCTCTGTAAAACTCTATTTTGGCCTATATTATTGTATGAAAGCAATGTTATAGATCCACAACCGATGTTATATATTTAAATGTACTGCATGTTGATTTTAACTCTTCAGTCAAATCATTTTAATTCTTTTTCTTAAACTTTAATTTCCCTTACTTTATATTATAATACTTTTTGTTCAGCAAAAATTTCATTGGGTATTTTGCAAGAAAAATATTTTCTTATCATTACTTCTCGTATTAATACATTCACCCTTTTTCTATGAAATTTGAATTTAGGAATCCCACTTTACAGTTTGATAAATGCATTTTTTTTTCATAATTTCAACAAATACACAAGTAAATAAATTATGACTCTTCTATATGGCACGCACTTTCAAAACATCCTAACAGAAAATTTAAAGAGCTAGTCATGTTTAATAACAAGCTTCCTTCGGCCATTTTATGTCTATCCACTCAAAGTTCCCTATCATGTATTCTTGGATGAGGGAAAAAAAACCCAACGGTGTTTGTTCCTCAAGACAGAAAGCTCATCTGAGCACAAGGAAGCAGGAATCTTCCACATAAGTTATTTGGGGAGGCAATAACAATGTCTCATCCTTCTCTGCTGTCGCTTCTTTGAAGGAAAAGTGTTCGGGTGTCTAGACAAAGGGATGGGACGTTTTTTAGGAAGCTCTAGGTATACATCCTATTATATGTGTTCGCCGATGTAGATAAAATTCATCTCTTTTACTCTGGTATTTATTTATATGTTGGTTCGAGAGCATAGTAATATGATATCTAGATTGAGTTTACCTTTATATCCCTGGCTTTCGATCAAGCTATCCGACTACGTTCGAAAGAAAAATTTTGAAAAGTTGTATTTTTTAAAAACTACTTATTGTAGTAAAAGTATGGTTTTTAGATGCATTGTTAATAATAATACAAAATACAATAAATGCAACAAAATTATATGAAAATATAATACATTTTGAAAAATGGGAAAATTTTTAGCAAATTTTGAGGGAATTTAACTAAAACGATTAACACTCTAAACAAAATTGCAATTTAACAATCCTAATTTTCTTTGTATGTAAGTTTCAAAATATAATAATGAATGAAATGAACCAAAAACTAAGAAAAAATTTGAGAATCAAAGAAGTTATCGGTAAAATATTCGTATATATGCATTTTATCCATAAATTTACAACATTTTTTTAAAAAAAACCTGTGAATGAAAAAGTTTTCCACCAACAACAAAAATTTTGGTTCATTTCATTGTTTAAATTATTTAAAACACACGCTGAATTTTTTTAATGTAAATTCCTCTATTAATTTTTGAGATACCATGTCAAAGGGTGGAGACATTTTATGAAAATTAAAGTTTTGTGAAAATTGAAATTAAAGACAAATTTCAGTTGGAAAATATGTGACCCTGGATCATAAATCAGACCTTCCTTTTCCAAGAAAAGATAAACTGTTTTTGAAAAAGGAAAGTCTGAATTACAAGGAATAATAAATTTTTAAATTTCGTCATTGTGGTCGATAAACAGTGGTTTTAACTTAATAAATTAAAATAAATTTTTTGGAATAAATGACAATAATTTATTAAAACAGTTTACTATCTGGTTGCACAGATCATAAAAATAAATTGGTGACTATCTGATAGGACACGATGCCAGCGTTTTTACGAATTTTTTTCCCTTTCTAAACGTTAGGTCAACGTTTCTAAACGTTTATCTGATGTATCAAATAAAAACGATGGTAGGTCATTGATTTATACTTATTTCTTCTGGAATCAATAGTGAAAGTTTTGACATAAAATATTTTTAACAAAAGAAAAATGACAAGAAATAAGCAAGCATAATTAAAAAAGGAGTGAGAATAGGGTTAAGGTTTTCTTTTTCCAAAATGATTGTCCCAAAATTCATATAGGAGAAAAGAAATATAGAAATTTTGAGCAAATAATTTTATATCAAACTGAGAAGAATTATTAAATGTGAATTATGACGATCTGCCTTAATATGTTGAAAGAGCAAAATAATTCATAAAGATATCAGCTCACTTTATTGTTAAACTTTCAAGTAAATGTAAGTGGGATATGTTTGGTGACTAATGACGGTATTACACCTATAAAGAAACGGAAGAAACTCCTAACTCATCTTGAACTCGAGTTCCTTTTGTGTGGTGTTAATTTAATACTGTTACATAAGGAACAACCATTTCCCCACTGATTAAAAATAAAAATTAACATAACAGCAACTGCAGTCACAAGATCATATATCGAATTTCATTTTTTTAGTCATTGCTTTTCTTAGTTATTTTGTTTGCACGCAGGTGAAAGTACAGTGAGACATATATTCACAAGTTTGATGCAAAATTTAATATGAAAATTGTATTTTGCATGCTAAATTTGTGAACTGAAATTTTATCAATTTATCTCTTTACGAATGGATTTGGTTTAAAGTTTGGCACAAATCGTCCAATTTACCGCAAAGACAATATGCAAAATTTCATAAGCCCAAATCAAAGCGTCTTCGAATTATCGTGTTTGCGAACAGACAGACTGACAAATCTAAAAATTCGTTTCCCAGAGGGACCTGAAAAGAATAGGTTAATCACAATTTAGATTTTTTCACATTTTTTAACAATTGCGTTTGTGTAATTTGCATTCGAGGAAACAAAAACTTGTTTGCTTTTCAATGAATAATAAAATTGATCTGATTCTACATGTAAAGCCAACTGAGACATCTATTACCTGCTTTTAAAAGGAAAATTGCTTCTTTAAATATTTAAAAGAATGAACGTTACGTTAAAAAGAAACAAAGTATTCCAATGAAGAATTTATGGTAAGAATTAAGATTTAAGGCTTTATATAAAATTTATTATGGAGGATTCTATCCTTCAAATGTTTTCTCGATTCTAATGCCTTAGAATACGAAACCATTTTTCGACGAATTTGACGCCCTCAAAGAAAAGATTTAGTTGAAAACAACGATAGCAAAAAGGCTTCCAGTTTCAGATTACAAGAAGGAAGCTTTTTTAGGAAAATACAAACCCACGCATCCTGAGGGGAGGGTGGAGTCTCGAAATGTTTACCCATGCTTCAGATCATTTTACCATGGTAATGCGAGACTTAATTCCGAGGAAAAAAATAAATCAGAAAACAATTTTTTTAAATCGAAAGTCGGGAAAAAATTTAATAGAGGATTGAATAAAATTATTTTTTATGATGAATCGAATTAATAAATGAATTTCTTAAAGATATTTCCTACAAGTCTCTGAGTAAGGATACACAAACTTCAAAACACCACAATAATATGGACTATAATTGGCTGAAAATAGCTTCAATTATGAGTGAGTCATAAATAAATTTCTTCTTATGAAAATAAGTTCCAACAATGACAACTGACTTTTTAAACGGGAAACAGCATTATTATTGCAACCTCTAAGAAAAGGGAAAATTCACATCTTATGGTGCCATCTTCTAAAAAATTCAACAAAGAAAATGGAAACAAGTATTGGTATATCCATAAAAGTTTGAAAGAAATGATTTCTGCACAAACTCCTTACGGGTGATGAAAAGCGTATTTTTACGACAACCCTAAAAGCAAATAAGTATGACTTACACCAGTCATGAGCATCAGTTGTAAAAATGAAAATTCATGCCAAGTATGGTTGGTGATATTGTGAAGAAATCCTTTACTTAAGAGATTCTGGAACCTGATCAAACTATTATAGCCCAACTATTACAGCCAGTTTTCCTCACATGATTTCACCTCTTTCCCCACATAGTAATTGATATTCAAAACAAAATGGCTTTGGATTTTTTTCACTAGCAGAATCTTTATGCCTGATCATTTGTTACCATCCAGATGTGTATCCTGTCTTTTCGAATAGTTCCGGCATGACTTCTAAAGGGAAGAACGTGAAAATTAATAGATGCTAAACTTTATTCCCTTATGAAGAGACTCCTCAAGTCATCAAGATATGATCAACCACCAGCAACCTTTGTCATTAAGTGTCAAACCCAGGTACGTTTCAGCTGGTATTAACTGTGAATTGATTATAATTAACATGTGCTTAAGAGGCGGTCCACCTTAAAGATGGATCCTTAACAGACACACCCTTGATCGAATTCAGACCATTGAGGAAGCGTTACTGAGCAGCTATTGGGTGCTAAGGAACTCAAGTTCACCAATGGGAAATAGGAGGCAGATAATTGATGGTAATGTGGTATTTTTTCATCGGAGGAGAGGGAAGAGATGCTAAGAATTGGGATTGGGCAAGACCTTCGGCGTGCGAAAAGGGTGCTCCTGTTTTTTTCAGGGGGGTTCCTTGTGATTCGGGTTTATATGTTAAGATCCACATAAAGATTGCTGGATTTCTGGAGTGGCCCTGAAGTAGTAATTTAGAACTAAGAGCCTGTTAGCTGTTTTTTTGATGACTTATTCTCCGATTTGATAGAGAAACTATTTCGTGATTGATCTCTCATTTGTCTTTTTGTAAGTAATATTAACCTAGATGAGAATAAGTTGTTTTTTTGTACATATGTAAGACTGTAAATAAAAGAATTTTGTTACATTGTTGTTTGTTTGTTGTTATCTGATCGGTGTTGATCAATATATTTCACCAAGCCGATTCTAATGAAGTGATGTTCAGCAGCAAAAAAAAGATTATATTCGAGCCCAGAAGATTGAAAGTGATTGAAAGTGCTTGCATGGCAAAGTCAGTTAGCATATAACAAAAGGAATCCAGGAACTCATCATCGGCTGAGAAGTTGTCCAGTATGCGGCATATTCTCCAGATTATAATTTCCACTTATTTAGAGTGGTGTCATGATATTTGAAATTTCAGCTGCCCACCAATGTGTGAAGATAGCTTGACGATTATTTTACAAAACCAAAAGTTTCTATATCGATGGCATACTTCGTCTTCCAGATAAAGGGCAAAAAACATTTTTTTGTAAAGACGAATATTTGGATTTTAATTATTTGGAAAAAGTATCTTTTTAGTAACCTTTTATTTAACCTTAAAAGTTGTGTTTCTATTAGTACATTAAATATATCATGAAACCCAAGTAATGGGTTTTGTATGGAAAATGACGCAAAGAAAATTAAGACACAAATAAAATTTATTTACTAGAAAAGTTGCTGCTTTTAAGCCAGTACTCCTAATTATTTAATTATAAAAAAATGCATTTTTTTCGCTTTCTAATGATTTTTTAAGTACCGTGGCCTTTTTATGGTGACTTTTTTATTTTTATAAATCTCGAAAGTAAATATTTTCCGATTTCTTGGAATCAGATCTGTAATTTTTGGATATAAAAACGAACTAATTATTACTTTAAACTCGTTATAAATGGTTCATTAAGAATACTTCAAAATAAAATAAATGTTAATTTCTGTAACCTATTGAGAGGTCTAAAAGATTGCAATGAATTTTTTTTTTATTTTTGAAAAGATAATCATTTTTTTCTACAAATTTTAATATTTATATAATTTTTATAAGTAATATAAATACAGCAATATTATTTATAAATTATAGTTTATTGATAATATGAATTTTGAAAACATGTGTGAATACTTGTTTATAAGATAGAAAAAATCATGAAATTAACTCTTTTTTCAAAAATATTTGATGTGGTTATTTTTTATTTGAATACTTTCCATCGATAAACTAGTCTATATCATTTATATGAAAATATTTTATCAAGTGCATAGTGAAATGAATTCCAGTTAAAGACAAATAGCATTTTTCTTTATCAGAGAAATACGCCCGTAATTCAAGAAATAAGAAAACAAATATTAATAATCGTGATAACATATCATTCTGACATATAAATTTTAAGCACCTATAATATCTATCCTGTCATAATTAGAATGCCATACTCTCATTTTCACTCACCTGTCTTTACCAGCTCTTAATACTTATAAAATTGTCTAATTAAGAATTAATTGAGGGCCAACTAATGAGTGCTATTATTAAAATAATCTTCCTGATGTCTAAATTTTAAATTTGATGTTTTTTTAATTTAATTATTTGTAACGAGGATTTTGATTGCCGTAGTGGTCGTTGCCGTTTTGTAGCAATGATTTTATTATTCTTTTAGACAGACTTTTGGAGATTTTCAAGAAGCATTTTCTCTTTTCCATTTTCCATTATTAATATAGTGTATTTTTTATTTCTTGTACAGGAAAGGATAGTCAAGAATCTTTAATCAACAAAAATGTTCACAAATACTAATGTTCAAATTTCTTTAATAAATCCTTTCTCTCTCACACACATAGAAATAGAGAAAACAAAAGGAGGAAACGTTAATATTATCAATGAAAAATAAGATTATCTTATAGTTTGCAATTTTTTTCAGGAACTGCTTTGTATAGCTGAAACTACAAGCACATTTTCTCTTTTTCATTTGTTAGAATTTCAATTGCTGGTTTTGCATTAATTTACTTTTGATTGTCATCTTTTTAATGCCCAACGGGAATCATTAATTTTCTGCTCAGATTAATAATCCTTCCTACATTACGGGACAGATGATCTTAATTACTACTTGCACTTAGGTTTCATAAGTATATTTTAATGATATAGTTTTATAAGTTCTTTTATTATTGCACGAAAATATAAAATAAAATTTAACTTGTAATTAGATATCAAATTCTTTTTTAAGATATCGGTGATCATAGTAAAAATATATTTTCTCTCATTAGTAGAGTAAAAACCGATGGATTAAGAAAAGATTAATTCAAGGAATATGTAATAAGCGTCCAACTAAGAACAAGGCTTCTTTTTTTCAAAATTGTGGATTACTTTATGATAATTAATGCGTCTTACTACATATTCTTTGATATGCATTGAACAGATAGCGTGCTAATTCAACGTTGCTCAAGGCATGAAAATCAAAATAAATTTAAAATATTCCTAAAACATAACAGAAATTATTCTCACATACAATATTATTGTCCAAAAAACAGTTATAAAGCTAAAATTACTACAGAAAATAATTTTATTTTCTCTTTCCTTAATTAACAGATAGAAGCACAGTTTCAGATTTTGTTGGTATTTGAAAATCAAATTATATATGAGAGCCAACGGATAGTTCTGAGACAATCTAAATATCAAAGAAAAAAAATTAAAAACAAACAATAGAAAAGTGTATATTTTATAAGAAAGGAAAATGACGAGAAATAATGTGGAGAAAGGAAATGTTTAAAAAATATAAAAACAGAAATGAAAACAAAGGGAAAAAGTTTGATGGGATTTGCATCTGATCTATAGATTCTGAAAACAGAAGATTGTTTTTGCTCTAGCTTAAAGAGATACACAAAAATTCCAAAAATTTATTACTATAACATACTGTTATGAAGCAATGTTAGGTTTATTTTGAAACAGACCACGTAATTTTGGACTGCGGTTAGATGACAAGGATAGAGCCTGTGTTAGAACCTTCTTTTCTGTTTGTTTATCTATGCAAGAAGATGCAAAATCGGGGTTTCAAACCCTGAGCTATCCGGCTCTGAAACCAAGGCTTACAAAACAGATAATTGGGCCCGGAATTCTTACTTAAGAAAGCTGGTTCCATGATTAAGTTTCATAATGTAAGTACAAAATGTATGCATTACAAAGACGTCTATAATTTTTCTTAAACAGGAATTCTGATACAGATTGACATTTATGTTTGGAGTATTTAAATAATTTTATACTTAACTATATAAATAATTTACACTAAACACCTTGAAAATGTTTATAAACCTTATGGTAAATGATAATAATTCCCAAAAGTCTTATATTCTCTAATTAATAAAAGAAGGGAAAAGGAAGAATAATTTTAAATATTTTTATTGTAAGGATACAACTCTTCGTATCTGCTGTTACAACTTGCCTCATATTCTTAAATTTACGAAAAATATTTCCGATGCTAAAACAGTTAAAACTGTTGAATTATTTTTTTGTTCCTGCTAGAAATTAATCGTTAAACTATAAAAAAAGTAACTATAATCAAAGGATAATAAGTATTTTTAAAAACATAAAACATTTTATCAAAAAATTATTTTAACAAGCAAAAGTAATATAAAAGTTCTTTTAATCTCAATAATATAAGAATTCTCGACGGGAAGATAAAAATTCGGAAATTTGCTTTATTTGAAAGGCTAGAATTTATAATGACTTTTTCATCAATGTTTTATAATAATTGTATTCAGAGAAAAGTGCAAAAGTGACATGACTTAAGAAAAAATAAATGATTATTTTGTTGTATCAAAAAGTTATAAACTAGTTAAAAACCATTTTTTAAAAATAAAATGTTCAGAAAAAGCTGGATAAAAAACCTGTGGATGCGTGTCTAGAAATGGATCTATGTGTGGTAGTAATGTGGATCTATGTTTAATAAACTATATTACAATGAGATAATATAGATTTTTTAAAGAACATTCCTGGACTTTTTACAATTGATTTCTCGTAAATTTTCCACTTTTGAAGTCTCTTCATTAATATAAATTACCAGCTTTTATTTAAAGGGATGATAGACTCTATTACATATTTGGGAATTGTTCACTTAGAGTAATGAAATTTTTTGTGTACTTGTATTACAATATAAATCCATCAAATTTCTTTTTTAGAAAAAAACGAAATATTCTTTAAAAATATATTTTTAGAACGAAACATTCTTTTTAAAAAACTAAAAATATTGTCTTTTTTTAAGTTTCAAAATATTTTAGTCACTCGACTTAATTTTAAATCTTCCAATTATTTACGTCGCTACCCAATATAAATTTATTTAGAATAAAGCTGCTTATTATTTTGTAATTCCAAATGAATACAAATATTTTTAAAATATTTTTATGCTCACTTACAAATTTTTATAAGAATTTTATATCTTTCGGAACTAAAGTTGACTTTTAACTATGGAAGAAAAATATAAAATCGAATATAAAAAGAATATTCTATTTTCTTTTAATGTTTGTGAAAATTCCTTATTATCAGTTCTATTTAATTCAATTCCATTTAATTTTCTTCAAAAATTAAGATACCTGGAACATTTCAAAAGTATTTAAATCCAATTGCAGTATCATTTTCCAGGAAAGTAATCAAAATGTGCCTTTTCTCTCTAAGTCTTTGAAATATTCATTTTATTGGACAATATACTTTATGGTAATATTTTAGTTTAATATAAACTTTTATTTTTGTGAGGAGGGTACTGAAATAAAATTTCACGTTTCTATGCTTTTTTCTTTATTTCAAAGCTCACTGTCACTTTAATGCAATTGAAATTCTTATTTTGACCATTTTTATTCTATGTAACTTCCCATTTATATTTTGAAAAAAATTACCATGTATAGGGAATAAGAGTTTACATTCAGAATATTCATTCCAGCAACTCTGTTGAAAATAAAAGGGAAATAACTAAAAGCAAAAACTTAGCCTTCCGCGTAATATGGCTCACCAGGATTAGTTTAGTTATTATTAACGTCCCGTTTAGAAGCAACATTAAGGATTTTTGGGGGTGGACCTAGTAATTTTGAACCACGATCAGAGGCAGAAGAAGACACCTGAGCTGGCACCCCACTCTCCAAACTTCCATACCACACCAGAGGGAGGACATTTGTCCCTGACGGATTTAACGTGCACCAGACCCGCTTACATGGCGGTTCTTCGGTGGGTTCGGGCCTCGAACCTACAGCCCTCCGGTTCTGAAGCCGAGACCTTACCACCAGGCATCAGCGGTCAGACCGTTTGATACAGAATAGCTAAAGTGGGATCAATTTTTTTTTGGAGGATACAAAAGTGTTTTTAAAGAAATGTTTATTTGAATTCTTAAATAGTATTTCGATTAACTAAGAAGTAAGAATACTTTTGTCTTCTGTTGGCGATAATTTGATTTTATGTCATTGCTAAATAGTTTTTACAGCATTTTAAAATCTAAAAAAAAAATTCTTTTTTCCAATCAGTAATTTTCTCATAAAACTTATTTTTTATCTTTTTATTTTCAATCAATTTAATTACTGCAAGGTATTATATTAAATGTATCATAGAATCCCATTTAATTAATTAAAATTATGAATGTAATGCAGTGTATGTTTTGAAACTTTTTTTAAGTTATCAGATTTTGACACTTGAATTCTGCCATATTGCGATTAACTGAATACAATTAGTATTAAAATATTTTTTTAAAAAATATTTCTTACATGTATAATAAAAATTTTATAAACTTCAATTTTAATTTAGGTGATATTTTTAAGTATTACTATTATTATGCAGTATACTTCAGCATTAGTATTAAGAAATATGGAATTTTTTTAATGATTATACATTTTATATTCATGGCACAATGAATGAGTAGTTTTTAGAGGGATGGAGCGATTGCCGAAGCTACCAGTTGATGATAAATTCTTCTCTCAGATATACAAGAATTTCATGTCAGCAAATCTATAGGACTAAATACTTAGAATATTTAGTGCATTTTGCAAAATATTATTTATTTTCTATTTTTCAATAGAAGTTTATAAATTTCCAAAGAAAATAATCTTATACGTTACAAATTTATTAGATACTGGTGAGGCTTTTAAGAATCGACCAAAATGATTTGGGGATTAAGGAAAATACAAAACAGTATTAAGGTGCAATGTGAGAAATGTACAAAGTGATTTCAGTTTTAGATATTCATATTCATTTTTAATTATTTATTATATTTATTGATTTAAAAGAATTCAGCTCCTGCTCTAGAATTCCAGCTAAAATTACATTTTAGAATTTTTATATATTATCATACAATAAATTGGGATTTATTGCATTATCTTTCGAGGCGAGGTCATGTGATGAAGACATTTGCGTTAGTTAATATTTCTAAAAAACAACTTTAATAAAGTGAATAATTTTTCATTTTAAAAAAAATGTTTAGATAATTTTGATCAAAGTAGGAAAATAAAAGTGTCAGAAAAAAAGGCCCAGCTGTGTCTTATGATTTTCAATTTACATGTGCTCTGTTTGCCAGTAATATTGGAATTGAACTTAAAACAAAAACATTCAAAAAGTCTATTATTCAAGCCTCTTTCGTGAATTTTTCAAATTTCTATTTGGTAATCCTATTAAAATGTGAGCCATAATGAATTTTTTTATTAGTTGTTCAAATGAACCCGCCCTGTTAGTATGACAGATAGCTGTCAGATATCCTTAAATATAGTCCAATACTTTCTTCCGACATAATGAAACGATTTCTGCATTTTCAAATCCGATTTCGATAGTTTCTGGAACTCTTTCTTCTATTCTCATAAGCAATCGTCTGAGTTAGATCGGAAATCTGTCTCCTGGAATTGTTCCGAGGCTAATTCTCATCTCTGATTCCTGCAGCATATAAGACTCTGATGCTCGAATTGTCGGAAGAATGACACATTGAACGGATGACAGAGTGGAATGAAGGAGAAGAAGGAATCGGAAAACTGTCTGAGCTGATTTTAAGTTTCACGTTATTTCTAATTTGCTTCTATCATATACCAGGATTTATAATTTTACCGTTTTATTTTCAATATTACATTTTACTACAGACATAAGGCGATATTCATTATTGTATATCACTCAGAAAAGGTACTGTTTTAGTAGTTTTCAGAAATTAGAATAGAATGAATAAATTATTTAATCATGCTTGATATCTAAATTCACCAAAAAAATTGATAGCATCTCTTTTAAAGTCCTTAATAAACTGTAAAAATGCAGCAAAAAAAATATATATATAATTGCAAATTTCAAGCTATCATATGAGATTATTAGTATTTTTTAAAGTCATTATTTGTCTTAATTAATTTAAGTGATTAACCAGTTTAAACCGGTTTGAAAGAATCATGAGATTCCTGTATCGGCCTCTGTCTATCTATCTCTATTCATATACGAATAGATAATTTTTTTAAACTTTCATTTTCAATTTTTTCTAGTTGGCAAAAAAAGTTTTGGAGCTCGACCAATTTTGAGATAAGGCGAAAAAATGCATATCCTTTTTTTAAATATCGATGCATGCATAATATGATAATCTTTAAGTATCTTCTGAAAAGAATAGCTTTCAAAAGAAAATATTTCTACTTCTGCTCAAGAGCAGAAACCAAGCCTATTGTTTTTCGTCGTTCGGCTTGTGAAAGGAAGTTAGAGAAGGGAAAAAAGATAAAATTCTCTTCTGTACGTATTCGCCTTACTTTATGAAAGAAAACTTGCCCCGAATATAGTTCATCTGAGACGGCCTCCCTGAGATGGTAACAGTGGGATTTCAAACATTCTTCCGTAGTAGAAGTTTACACGGAAATCTGAAATTTGAATGTAGGATGAAAGGTTTCTGATGAACTAAAATGATTAATAAATATGATACTATTAAAGCTTTTCGCTTAGAAGCTTTAATTTAAACGCTTAGTTTTAAAATTTAATTTCCTGTACGTATTTTTTCACTTGTCGTTTAATTAATCTTAATAAGCGAGTGAAGGGATTGATGGGTGAAAAATAACCAACCTTTTTTTAATTAAAATATATTAAAAGTTAATTATTTCTTTGTTAAAATCCGATATTAAATTTGTCATTTTATCATACTTTAAAAACAGCATGATTGCTTGAATACTAAAGTTTAGGGAAAATGTATTCCCAAGAGGCAAATTTTTTTAAAGGTTCTTATTAGAGGAAAAATTATCTTCAACGTAATTTTAATCAATTTTCTATTTCTTTGAATTTTATCAACTCACAACTTATCCGATTCATGTTAATGTTATAGTATTAGTTGATTTTGTCCAATATAGATGAACTAATAACAAATTGATAATAGATTGACAAAAATTGATTACTTAAAAATAAAAATGATATCGATTCTCGAAAGCTAATCCAATGTTTTTGATTTATTAATTTCTGACATTTCTGAAATGTTTCAAAATAAAACATAGTATATTAAAGGAATTTTAGAGACGTAGGACAATTATAAAAATGTGATAAATCTAAGCTTCTGTAACTCTGCCAAATGCTGTAAACTCTGTAGACAAATCAAATATGTTTGTTTCGTACATTACTTTTGGTATGTATCTGTTTGTACTAAGTAAAGGTGAAACATGGCATCATTCGATGTGCGAATTCATTCTTTATATCAAATAATCAAATGGTTTTTGATTCATATATGAATCAAATCAGCAATTACAGATGAAAAACAAATACAGGATAGAGCAAATGCTCATAATGCACATAAAATGAGTATCATTAAGAGTATATTATAGTCGCATTTTAGAGTTTATTACTAGTCACAATAAAAGAACAGAAACGACTAATTATAACAACTAAAATGTTGAATTTCATATAGAAGCTGGACAATGGAAACTGTAATAAGAATAATGTAAAGTTTTTTTTCCTTCACAAAAAATTTGAATCAGCCCTTCTCTTCAAACTGCAGATCCAATTTGAAACAACATTCTTTCTTTGTAATCAAGGTTATCTGTGCAACAGGATATTTTAATGCATGCCATTGTTAAAATATGAAACTAATTATTTCAAATGATGTGATCAATTATATTAGAAAATAATTGAATGTTCTGTAAAATAAAGAATCAATATCCATAAATTTATAAAACAGAATAACTAAAACATTCATGAAATAATGGAATACTCTTTAAATCTAATCTATGTATCACTGGAAAGAATATCAAAAAACCTTTTAAATAATTTTGAAAATTTACCATTCTAAAATGAGAAAAATAATTACTTTAGTGAGTTTTTATCTCTTACATGAAAAGAAAGCTAGATAGGGGTATACTTTCCAAAAATTTCAATAGGTTTTTACTTTATAGAAATTTACTTCAGCTTTTCGAACGTTTCAGTAGTATTTACTTGAGCAAGAAGAATCACACGATATGTCACTGCCAGAAGCAATTTCTTCTTTGCTCAAATTCGCTTCTTCGTTAACTTTAAGTGAGATATTGAAGTCGACTGCTCAGATCCTACATCAGGCAGGAGGGCACTTCGTCACGGAGGCCCTATTTCTCCATTGATCGCAGAAAGGAAGGTTTTCGGTTCATTGAAGCTAAAATAAAACAGGTGTGATATTTCTGAGGATTCTTTTTAACATGATAGCGTTTTTAGGTAGCTTCCGGGTTAAAGTTTTGGTATATTTTTGTATTAGCCTGATTTTAAATAAAAATCGTAAAGCATAAAATGACTATTATCACCTCAATGCGGGAGTTTTTTGCCTGATGTGCTATTTTAAATAACTTTAACTAGCAAGTAGTTATTTTATGGGTAGTAGCTGTTCATTAAGAAAGTAAAACCTGCATTCCATTTGAACTCTGAACTAATTAAAATATAAATATTTTCCTTTAGAATATTAAAAATGTATCATCTCCCAAAAAGCAATTTTTTAACCTTTGTAAAATTTTAAAAAATTAGATTTTTTTTTGGATATCAGTTTTATTTCACATTTTTTCTGAATGTTAATGAACTTTCCAATGTTTTTTTTTTAAAATATAGTTTTCTGATATCAGTTTTCTTTTACTTAACCCCGCGCAATAATATCAAGGTTGTGATTATTTTTGTTACCTTTTCTGACTGATTTAAAAAGTACTATGGTTTTCGTTTAAATTAATTATGCTTTAAATAAGCGCTATAATGTATTTCAAAATGCTAGGTTTTTTTTCATGTATTGATATTCTTAGAATAGAATTCTTTCTTAAATTAAGTAATGTAAAAATCACTGTATTACATAGATTTCTATGTACCAAGCTGGTGGGATGATCATACAGCGAATTAAATCTCTTTTATTTTTTAAGAATTTAAAATATAACAAAGATTTCAAATTTTTAACTTTGAAAATTTAACATTTTTAGACTTATTTTTTGCTACCATTCTGTTATTTCATGTATTACATGCTTGTGTCTTCTCAACACTAACTGAAGGAAGTGGTTAATATCTGAATTCAGCGAAATTTATTTACTGAATTGTTGAAATTGAATAACTGCATTGAAAATAATAATTATCGTCAATAAAAAAGAGGCTCGTTACTGAATTTTATTCATAATCCAAACTGAATGAAATTGCTCCAAGTATTTTTGATTCGATTTAAACTTTAAACTAATCGAAATATCCATCGCACTGGGGAAAATATGAACTGGGATATAAAAATATTAAAAATGTGGGAGATTTTAATATTGATTTGAAAAATGTGTGAATGTCGACTGAACATCAGATGATACTGAAAATGTTTTGCAAATCTAAAATGATGGAGCTGAAAATGATTTATAAATGAAATGAAAAATATATTGAAAGGAAAAAAAAATGTAACAAAAAAATTCAGCAGTTAGATTTAAAATGAATTGATCATCAATTTTTTAAAAATCTCCTCCATGTTTAAAAATGTCAGATATGAATCCCCACTAAGCAATGTTTTGTCACTTATATTAGAGGCTTATGCACAAATTTCATATCCTTATACTTGACATCTTTACTAGTTCCAAGTTGTTGATCCTAAAACAAATCTTAGTTCATAAATTTATATGCATATTAAAAGAATTGCATTATTTATAATCCCTTCAGGAATAATTAGTACTTTCAAAACTTCTGAAGTGACTTTTATTCTTACTTTGCAATAGAGTTTAAAGAAATTTGCATAAAAATTTGCATGAAAGACGATTAGTTTCGAAATAAATTTTCTAAAACATTTTCTTGAAAAATTTATTTTTCTTTTTTAATGAAGATTGGAGATAGTATTGTATTTTCAACATCTGGTACATATTTGCGTTTCAGGGGATAATAAAAGAGATTTTTTTTTCGAAAAAATCCTTAAAAATCCAACTGTTACTCAAATTGGTATCGCTGTTTTTTTCTCTCTTTTTGGGAAGCCTTTGTGGTATAGAAAGAGAAAATTTCAAGATTTCTATAGCCTCCGTTCTGATTTTTATTGTCTCCAATTTTTCTTTAAAATAGATTTTATATAGAACTGTATATTGCAACAAAACTTGTTCTAATTTGTCACTCCTTCAAGGGCTTAGTGGCAGAATGCTACGAACTGAAAGTGACGGTTCGCAAGTTAGTATATAATTGCTAGCCAGTTAAGTAAAAAAGGCTTTGTTATTAATTTACTTTCTAGTATTTCTAGTTTATTCTAGAATGTTTCTATAAATTCTGCATCTTTCAAAATCTGGAAGATTCTAGTTATTTCGTCTTGTGGATAAAAACAGATGTAAAGGATTAGTTCCTTAAATAAAGTCTCGAGTAGAGATTAGCAAGTGTTATCTTTGATATTGGTTAACTCACGGTTTATCTAAACTAACTTCATCTACGAGATAATATACAACAGCCCGTTGCTTTGAATTCTGATCTCGGTTTCCTTTTCATTCTTGACAATATAAGATAGAATAAATAAATAAAAAAGAACCGTTTGTCTGTATTAAAGTTATTTACATAAAAAAAGGCTTTTGCTGTTTAGATAATTTTTCTTATTCAACTTGCTTACTAGAAATCATGGATGGAAAATTCTAAAATTATTGCTTTAATTTTAAATTCCAAAGAGCTGCTTTTAGTAGCAATGAATTACTCTTCCAAGAAATACAATAAATATTTTTGTAGAAAGCAATTAAGAGTAATTCTTATTAATCGTATTCTTGAAATGTGAAGAAAAAGAAGGGCTGTCAAAATATTTAACCCTTTGCTCTCTTAAGACTCCTCTCAGGCACCATTCAAGACGGTGCATCATTTTGAAGCTATATTTATTTATTTTTCAATTTAAATGTTAAAAAAGCCTGCAGAATAGTAAAAAGATTTCAATTTGTTCGTCGAGGAAATTGAAGTTATATAATTTCGATCAATTTTATAAGAATATTTTATAATTTTCCAATAAAGGCTAAAATATTCTTTAAAAAGCTAAGTATTTTATATGGAAAATTCAATAAGAAAAGATATTTAGTTTTACTATAACTACAAAAAAAAATCAGAAGGAAACACTTCTGTTTAATTTTGTTTACTTCATAAGCTTCTTTTTCTAGTAAGTTGTATAGCTACAAATTATGGATAAAATTTATCACAGAAAAAAAAACTTTTGCTATTTTAATATTTACTTACTTTCACTTCAACGATAAAGCTGCATAAACTAATACATTTTAAAGCTACGTAAAATACTAGTTTATTCTATTGGAAAACTGAAGAATTTGAACTATTACTGAAAGTAGTGAAGATATAAATTTTTCTTGGGACAAAATACGCCTGAAATAGGCGTGAAAAATATAGTTTATCGAAAAATGGTCAATGTTTAAAAGACCATTTTTTTATTTTAAAAGTAGTTTATCAAGGGTTTGTCTTTTAGATTATTCACCTTATGAAATTGTTTTTAATCGGTTTTTCATTGTTAAAGTTAAAAAACTATATATTGAATCTGAACTATTTTTTCATTTATTATCTTAAAAAAATTGAGGATTAAGATAAAAATTGGAAGAGAAAGTAAAAAGGGAAAAATCATTTTGATATTATACCACGTCTTTTATTTGGTAATTGCGTATTCATGCAGTTTTAAAAATACCTTCATAGATTTTTTTATTCAAGAAATAAACAGGTTTTTTTTATTAACATACATAATACATAATGCATACATAGTACATAATAACGCCTAAACTATTCTAATAGCTGGATTTTTTTAAATAAATTATGGTGAAATAAATATTTATCAGTTTTTTTCCTTATCACATCTAATTGAAAACGCTACATTTTTATGAAGAAGAATACACATTAGTAATAAGAAAAATTAGTCATTAAATGAATATTGGAAGAAGCGTAATAGTTATCCATTTCCAAAAATTAAAACATCAATAATTAGATTAAATTAATTGGTGAAAGTAATTGAACAAGTTATAGATTATATCAAAGTTGGAACTAAATCAATAATTAATAATAATAATTAAATATTTTATTCGCATTTTGTGCATGGTATCAAATATACAATTAATTTTGCTGTCAAACGGAACGAATTTAACAATGACTCACACCTGAAAAAAATAACAAGAAAAAATATCATAGACATAATAAAAAATTATGGCCATGACGATATTTATTAAATTGTCGTCAACTTTCATATCGTCAACAATTGAATACCGTCATTTTACAAAATTATTGCATGTATGTCAACTGTTATCGTTATATATTTATATATCATTTACAACAAATTTATTATAATAGAAGATTATTATTATTGGAAAGAATGTAAAAAAAGTCGAACACTGCAGTAAAATTCATTTCAAACTATTTTCATTAATATGAAATCTTCAACACTTACTTATTATTCAGAGAACATTTTCGGAAGTCATAAGAAAATCAAAAATAATTTATTATAAAAACTTTCAAGATAAGTATGTCAAAACATCATATATGGATGATGGATGATATGCCATCATCATTTAGTGATATTTTGAAATGATATAGCTAGTTTATACAACATTAAAACAGTTATGTTGTCGACAGTTTTGTACGGTCCATAACGTATGATGAAAAAATGGTATTTTTTTCAAACGTTTATTGAATTAAGCGTTAAGTTAAAGGTTTTTTGGAAACCATTATATATGGAAATGTTAAACGTTCGTAACACTTTTAAGATCAATAATAATAATAAAATTAATATTATAAATATATTCTTAATAACATTCAATCATTAAGAATATTTCTTAATATTTCTTAATAAAATTAATATTATAAAATGCATGGATTGAAAGATCTTTAAGCACCATATATTTTAAAATTCCCTTTAGAAATAAACGTATTAATGCATTTGTTTATTAACAGATAAGATATAAATTTTTATTTAGCCATTTAAATTTCAGAAAGCGAACTTATAAAATTTATTTTATATTTCAATAGTTAAATCCTTCATTTAAAGGTCGATGTTGATGTTGACACAGACTATTTACTCATCTAGTCAAGTTTCAGTTTTTTTAGTCATTAAATTAGATTAAGATTTTTCACAGATTGAATTATATGTTCAATATTTTATTAAAATAATTTTACTTATTACAATTTATTTAATTTGTCAAGTTTAATTCATATTAGTTTATAGTAATCATTATTGAAAAATTGCATTAGAAAATTCTTAAAACGAAAGAGAAATTTTCAATGCTTCAAGGTTATTCGATGTTACAAAGATAATGAAATCATTATCATGAAATATATGGAAAGTAAGTTATTAATTAATCTTAGAATTCCTTAATTCATTGCCCATCTAGAAAGAGGGAAACGAATATGCCTTTAAAAATCTATCTGTAGTAATGGATTTATATGTATTCGCTGGCATGTAGAATTATATTTGTCACTTGATATTTAATTAAAATAAATTGATTCTATAAAATACAATCTTTCGACGGTTTCTTTACATTTATCATGCTTAATTACCCAAAGTGTTTTTGTATTTTTTTAGTCTGTTTAAAAGCTTTCTTTTTAATAGAAAAAATATTTTTTATAGCTTTCTTTTATTTAACTTCTAACATCGAATACATTTATTTAGAAATAAGTAGATTTTTAACATGTTCAAGGTTTCTGTACTAAATTGCATTAAATTTATATAGCATATGATTTTATGCCTTTTATCTTTATTAATGCTATAGGATATATAACTAGTTGAAACAATCCAAATGTAGTAGCAAATGACGCGACCATAGACACTCTTAAAAATAATTGAATCATCATAAATATTATATTCACTGTTATTACTTTACTTAATAATGAAAATAAATAAAATTTCTTTGATTTTTTTTACATTTATCATGATTTAATTACCCAGACAGTTTTTACATCTTTTATCCTACTCTAAAACTTTTGTTTTAATCTAATATATAATTTATATAATAATTTTTTATCTCTGATATTTTCTAACATCGATTACATTTATTAAGAAATAGAAATTTTTTAACCTGTCTATGGTTTATTCTATAAATTTTCAGAAAGTTATGTTACATAGGCGTTCATACCTTTCATCTCTATTAATCATAATAAGACATATAATTAATTGAAGCAATTAACCTTAATTAGTAAATAACGTGACAAGAGATATTTTTGAAAATAATTGAAGCATTACAATTTTATATATTAGATCATTTAAATTCGTTTAACTCTGAGGTATTAGATCTAATAGAAATTCTTGCATTTCTTCTCAGAGCAATTTAGGCTTTAAGGCATAAAAGCCACTTGTAAGACCTCAGTTTTGGAATCGGAGGGTTTCAGGTTCGATATCCGATTGCACTGAAGAGCTGTAGTATATCTGGTGCACGTTCAATCCGTCGGGATCAAATGTCTTCTTCTTTGGTGGGATGTGGAAGTTTGAAGAGAAGACTGTGTCAGCTCAGGCATCATCCTTCACATCTGTCTGAGGTTAAAAATAGGAGGTCCATACCAAAATTTACCCTAGTATTGCTTTAAAACTTGATGTTAATTTAATTAAAATTCAAACTATACTTTGAGTAAAACTTTTGAAAAGGAATATTACATTTTGCAGCACAGCAACCAAATTTTATAAAGAAATAAAATATCTTTCATTTTTTGGGATACTGGATAGATAAAAATATTACATAATAGAGAAATCGAATCCAAGTGTTTATATAACAGAAATTTTCTAGAGAATTCTTAGAGTCAAGCAATAAATATCAACAGATGACACAGTTCGAATGACAAAAGTCATCTGAACGCAGTCCATCATTCTCCTCTTCGTCTGGCCATCTGTCATAAGCTATCAGTATTATTTTTTTTTACCCGGGGGATTTCCTCTCTAGTATGCAGCTCCTGCCTTTAAGCTACAATTTCTCTTCCCTTTTATGAATATTTTGACAGTAACTTTACACTCCGATGTGATATATCATCTTTATGGGCTGCATGAAATGTAGCCTCAGGTTACGGTGAAAGGTTTTAACTTAAAAATTCGCGATATGCGGCAGACAAGTTGAAAAATATTACTTTAAATAACTGATATATCGCGAATAATATTATAAAATTGAAAAATAATTATTTTGCTCATGAAATATTTATAGTTGAAACTATTTTACACTAAAACTTATGTTAGAAATTTTAACAACTTCCTGGAGTCTCTAAAAATGTAATTATAGGATTTCTCAATTAGTAAAAAATAAAATTTTTGGAACACTAAAACTATGTTCTATTTATAAAACTATGCACTATTTTTATGGAACACTAAAACTATGCACCTCACACCGCTATTTTTCTTACGCCAACATATTATAAAATTTGTATTATAATTTCATTAAAAGGCAATAAAATAATAAGTAATTTAATTTTTGAAAGAGAAGGAAATGTAAAACATTTAAGGATAAAAAAATTAAAATAATTAAGCAGCTAACATATGTATTTAAGTCCTGTGTCAATAAATTTAATGACGATTATGTAATTGAAATATTCTATAGTAATTAAGTACCTCAGTTTTCATTTTATGAAACATTTCTGACTTTGTTTATAATTCTCCTTCTGGCTATGAAATTTAGAAGAAGAAATCAATTCCATTCATTTTTCTGCTGATATACACTGGTGAAAAAAAAAATCCCAACACCAAAAAAAAAATATTATTGTACAGTAATGAAATTTTAGGAATACATTTGTCTAGGTAACATATTTAATTGATTAAAGTTTCAAGATCACTGGTAGAGCCATTGGCGAGAAGAGCCATTTCAAATGTGAAATGTTGGTACATTAGTAACCGGTGTAACCGCCAGAATTTTGAATGCAAGCATGCAAACGTGCATGCATTGTGTCGTACAGGTGTCGGATATCAGTTTGTGGGATGGAGTTCCATGCCTGTTGCACTTGGGCGGTCAATGCAGGACGGCTAATGCTGGTTGTGGATGACGCTGGAGTTGTCGTCCAATGATGTCCCATACGTGCTCGATTGGAGAAAGATCTGGTGATCTATCAGGCCAAGACAACATGTCGACACTCTGTAGAGCATGTTGGGCTACAACAGCGGTATGAGGGCGAGCGTTATCCTGTTGGAAAACACCCCCTTGAATGCTGCTCATGAATGGCAGCACAACAGGTTGTATCACTAGACTGACGTACAAATTTTCAGTGAGGGTGCGTGGGATAACCACAAGAGTGCTCCTGCTGTCATACGAAATTGATCCCCAAACCATAACTCCAGGAGTAGGCCCTGTGTGTCTAAGCCGCAGACAGGTCACTAGCAGGCGTTCACCTGGCCTCTTTCTAACCAAAAAACGGCTATCACTGCGACCAAGGCAGAACCGGCTTTCATCAGAAAACACAACAGATCTCCACTCCGTCCTCCAATGAGCTCTAGCTTGACACTACTCATGTCGCAAACGGCAGTGGTTTGGAGTCAGTGGAATGCACTGTACAGGGCGTCTGGCTCGGAGCTGTCCTTGAAGTAACCGATTTGTAACAGTTCGTTGTGTCACTGTGGTGCCAACTGCAGCTCGAATTTCAGTTGCAGACACAGTACGATTAGCCACAGCCATACGCCGAATACGACGGTCTTCTCTCTCAGTAGTACCACGTGGTCGCCCGGAACCTGGTCTTCTAGAGGCAGTACCTTCCCTTGACCACTGCCGCCAATACTCATGCACTGTGGATACATTCCTGCCAAGTCTTTCAGCAATATCGTGGAAAAAAACCCACCTTCTCGTAGCCCTACAAGAAGACCTCTTTCAGACTCAGTGAGCTGTTGATAATGGCTTCTTCGTCTTCTCAGAGGCATCCCTGACTAACATTAACCCACTACGTCAAATCTCAACTGTAAATTCATATCACGATCCTTACAGCGCTTATTTACAGCAAACCTCATTTGCATGTTCATAGTGTCGCTACTAGCGCCACACTTAAGCGGGTAGCTCAAAATTTGAATCGACGTCATCTTTCAGTTGTATAAACACGCCTACCGAATTTCGTTTATCTAGCACAACTCCTTCCTAGTGTTGGGATTTTTTTCCATCAGTGTATATTAGTTTTTAGATAAATTTTAAAGATTACAAATTACAATTAATTTACAAAAGTAAACCCTAATGCGTGAATAAACTTCACATATAGGGTGTTCAATATTAGAGATTATTCCATCTGAATTTCTATGTTAGGCTGACTTCTTTTAATCTTGCCGTCGTAAGAATTATACGACTTGAGTTATTTAACTGCTTCAAAGACTTTGGCCGAAATGAAAATACCTTGCAAAATCACTCTGACCGTCCGTTTTCCTAAAATATAGCTGATGCTGATGAACACGGCGAAATACTAACACCCGAACAAAACAAACTAAAAAAAAATAGAGAATCCTTGTTAGTGGGAGGCCAAATTACTATCGCGGTCTAGAAATAGACTGAAAACAAAATTCATTCTGGAAGTTGAACAATAGGAGCTACAGGAAGGGGTATGATAAAATAATTTTTCCTTTTGTTGTTATGTGATTCTTTTCTTTTATAATTTTTAATCAAAACTATAGATTAATAGAAATACTGCCGCATTTTTCACACTGTTTTACTAAATTTATTCTAGAATTATATTTACTATTTTTATTTAATGTCTATGTACCAAGTTCCATTTTCCGTTTGATGTATGTAATACTGCTACCCTATCTTACAGTAACAACTGAGAGGGAACATCATTAGCAAAGGAAAAACACGAAAAATCAATGAAAAAAATTTCATCGAAAATATGTGCTAGATATCATTACCTTAAAATAATTAAAGCATTTTTCTTTTAGTTGCCACTCAGTTGCTCATCTATGCAATCCCGAACCCAAAAGAATTTTAAACTTGCGTGTACACCGTTTTGTTTCAAATATAATGTCAACGTTGAATAAATATCTCCCACTAATTAACAGTGACGTCATTTTTAGCACAATTGCCGAAATGAATTTATGGGTATTTGTATTCTGCAAAAGAAACTGCTATACTCCATTTATAAATTTAACGGAAAATCATAAAAAATAATAGTCAACGGAACTGCTATATGCCGTTTATAAAACCAACAGAAAATCAAAAAAGAAGAGTAGCCAGTGAATTATTATTTTTTCATTGTTGCAGTTAGTTCTATATTCAACTGAACCGGCATCCTGGCATAAGGGTAGAACGTCATCCCCACTATCTTGGCATCCCGGTACAGGCATGGTTGTTCTTCTTCTATTCATGATATTCTATCTGTGAAGTGTGAGAATGTGCCCCCTCCCCAATAAAAGGTGTTGTGTAAGCGAATGTGATTCATGAAGTAGCTAAATCCTTCTCTTGACCCTAGTTTGTAAAAAGATACTCTCATTTCGGCTTAAATCCTAGACAGGTAACTGTCAGCGGGCTGTAATGTGCCATAAGTAACAACAACATTGAATTAAGCTAATTTCTTTAACTGATGAACTTGATCAAATAATATGTTTCCAATAATTGCTGTTCATTTTACAAAAATGGACACTCCAGCTTCTAACTTAAGAGGAACAGATGTACTATGTCACTATTGCGTAGCATTTTAACAACTAAACGCATCATTCTTAAAGTCATCCTTATTACCATTTGAATTGATTCAGCTGTGCAACAAAGTGTTCAGCTTCGGAGATAATTCACGCAAAGGTAATTAATCGGGTATTCGTGAAATTGAGCTCTTTGTTTCCTGAATTAGGCAGAAATCGTCTTTTATTAACTCGATTTCGGAAACGTACAGAAGAAAGGGAAATTCAATTCCATAAGGGCATTGTCTCTTCAGATACATAGGTTAAAATTATTAAATTAACTTTTATTTTAATTAGCATATCAAGCACACACACACACAAATATATATATATATAT
>JAPMOQ010062422.1:146669-192553 GCA_026543055.1 Argiope trifasciata
TCATAAAATGTCTTGGATATCCAAATTATCTGAATATCGTTAATTTCTTTAAAATCTTTTTATTATTAACTTAGTTGCAAGAAGCTAATTATTTGTGCAACTATTTTATATCTTAAATGATTTTAATGAAATTAACGATATTCAGATAATTTGGATATCCAAGACATTTTATGAGTATGTATACTTAATATGAGTATTCAAATTCTTAAAGCATGGCTCCAGATAGTGTAAGGGTTTAGTTTATGTTTTGAATTACAGGGTTACATGAATAGAGTATCATTTTATGTATATTTGTTTGACTAAACGATCAGAAATTCATATAAAAATGTCCAATAAAAATTGAAAATAAATTTCTTGAGAGTTTTAAATAAAGGTAGTTTTATAGCAGTTACTCACGAAAAAAAAGCAGAATCTAAATCTGAGACAAAATATTTGAATATCTGATAATAAATGTGTGAATAGAACGAGAAGGACGAAAATTTATTCTATTCAAAAAGATTTATTACGAGGTAATAAAAGCATCAAAAGAAAAAAAGGAGAAATAAGAAGTCACTTTCATTTGAATTTAAAACTTGTAAGTCACAAAGTGCCATTTTTTTAGTGATTATTGCCATAAAATATTAGATTCGGTAATGAAAACAGGGGAGAATTTATTTTGTTTCAGAATTAAATATAGACCACGCATTTCTTTTATTTCGAAATTAATTTGATCTTAATTAAATTAATTTAAAGCCAAAATTTATTTGATATTGCATTTTCTTATAGAAAGATAGTTTCGAAAAAAATTATCATCCATTTAAAAGTGATAAATTACAAATTTGATTTGTTTGCTCCTTTACTGAAGTCAGTTTTGTAATTTGTGTTTTAAAATATACCGTAAAGAGATTTAATTTTAATGTCAAACAGCTTCTAAATAGAGTACGACAATCAAAAAGAACAATGAAGCCGGAGCATTCAAATATTTCTATAATTGGAAATTAAGAACCTGGAAAATAAAGAATTCCCACAAAACTTTTTGGTAATCTAAATAAGTAAAATAAAGGAGTCCTAATTCTGAGAATATGTAAAATTGTGCTTTGGGTGAAACTTCCTAGAAAAGTAATTTTCTTAGAAGGAGAAGAAAAAATTCCATTTGCTATATTTGTAAAAAATTAACAAGTGAAAATTTGGCTGTTAAAAATTTCAGGCCACAATCTCAGAATTAAGAGAATTGCTTTGCAAGCCATCAAAACAAAATTTTAGGTAAAATGCAATTATGTATTAAGTAATGAAGGCAAATAACTTCTTTCGAAATCTTTCTAATAAAGAATAAATACAACAATAATAAATTTTCTTAATTTTATTTTTGCTTCCTGTGTCTTATATTTAAATGAATCGAAATAATAATGATAATAATTATTATGTGATAATAGATTATTATTTTAAAGAGCAATGTAGCAATATCATTTTTAATGTATCTGCGATGCCATCTTATTTCCAATGGAGCCAGTGGTTTCGAATGTTTTGATTTCTTAAACTAAAACAACATCGGTAGTAATACTATTAAAGTGGACATTCCTTTAGTTTTTCTACATTAGTTAAGGACACAGACTGGTTTCGATGAAAAAGTTCGTAGATTTACACATAACCATCGATCTTTTGCCATTTAGGAGTGCGGAATTAACTATTCAAATTCTTTTTTTATTTACAATCCGATCATTTTAAAGGCATGCATTAATTCAAGGCATAAGCAAGTAGAAAACAGAAACTGTCAAGATGTAAATATTCGGAAATATAGAAGATGGTTAAAAACATTCATATGCTCCAAATTTTAAGAAATTTATTTTTTTTCAAATATTTGGACATATACTATTTTTGTTCGCATATAATTCCATTTCCCTATGTTGAATATGAAAAGGAAGGCTATTTAAAGCGAGTGAAATTCATATATTTCATTGAATTACTCTGTAGCAGCTACAGTACACTTCCGACAATCTGAACTCTCGTACAATCCGGCTTAGTTTTTTTTCCAGCGTAATTAAATGAGGAAGACAAAGCCTCTATAAAGTGAATTATTGAAGACTTTTTTAAAACCTAAACTTAAGGTATCCGACTATGTTAAAAACACTGGTTGTCGACTACATTGGCGAATTTTTTAAATTGTTACTTCTTGTAGTTCGGACTTTCCTCTTTCCAAAACAGTTTGTCTTTTCTATGGAAAGAAAGGCCTGATCTATCATTCAGGGTCACATATTTTTCAGCTAAACTTGGTCTTTAACTTCAATTTTCATAAATCTTTAATTAAAAAAAAAAAACTTTAACATTGTATCTCAAAAACGAATAAAAAATATTTACATAAAAATAAACCGTGTGGTTTTAATAATATGTGCAATGAGATGAACCGAAAGTTTTATTGTTGATGAAATACTTTTCATTTATAAGGGTTTTTAGAAAAATTAAGTTTTAATTTGTTGAAAAAAATGTATATATATACATATAATTTTACCCATAACTTCTTTGCATCTTAAAATATTTATTGAATTTTGGTTCATTTCATTCATTTTTATATTCTATAACATTATTGAATATTCTGTAATATCTATATAATTTGAGTGCGAGGAAAATTCGGATTACTGGATTACATTTTTGTGTAGATTGTGAACCGTTTTAATTAAATTTCATTAAAATTCACTACAAATTTTCCTCTTTCTCAAGATGTATTATATTTTCAAATAATTTTATTGCATTTATAGTATTTTGTATTATAATTGACAATACATCAGAAAACCCTAGTTATAAATAATTTTTCAAAATTTTTCCTTTGAACGTAGTTAGAGACCTAAGTTTGCACTCTTATTTTTTCATATCTGTGTAATCCTTTATCAGCTAACAATAAAATCTGTTTGAGGCCCTTTTGTTTATGTTTCCTGCATTTAAGTTGGTCATTACGTAATTTATCTTAAAATGTGAGCAGTTAATATCCTTTAATTTACCTTTTCCCTAATAAATTCTTGAATTATGCAGTGTAGTATATAAACATATGACAAGAGATATTGTGATTTCACGTCAATGTGGAGATAGAATTCAGCTAAGCTACTACGAACGCGCAAACTTACGATTTACAGTTGCGTGACATATCAGCAAGACAAAAGTGATCACCAATGCTTAGTGGCTGTTACTGGCTTATTGAGATACCACTACAAACAAGTATAACTTATCTGTACAGTACTTTCTATTTTTACTTGATTCGTTACTAACTTTTTTTTTTTGATTCACCGAGACGCTGCTGCGTTCACATTGAGATGAATGGAGGACTTGGTACTCAATTAGAAGTGAGAAAATATATATTGAAACAGTGAGTTTTGATATAAAAACTTGGTCTTCTAGTGTTGGATGCCTAAGAAAGGAGTTCATAAACCAGCATTTTATTTTCATTATTTTTTTTTTGGCTTTTTTATTTTCAAACATTCCCTTCTGACACATTAGTCGGATACTTAAGAGTGAACTGTACTATTTTTTGTATACCTTTGGTCCAGACATTCTGTTTAAAAATAATAAAATTCTGAAAAGAAAAAAAATGTCCCAAAGTTTGTTCAATCAGTATGAAGTTCAAATAAAAAAAAAAGAGTTGAAATGGAAAAGTAATAAAATGGGTAGAGAAATATAATTCGTTTACAATTCACCTTCTCTTGTTCAAATACATAAGTAGGATATGACATGGAAAAATTGGAAAGATATTTAACGAAAAGAAGATTTAGGTGAATTTTAGGCAAACAGAAATATAACGAAATCTATTGTATTTCGTTTTTCTTCAGGATGAAAGGTTTCCTAAACAATACGGTTGGAGGAAACAATCAAATAAATGTGGACATCCCGAAAGCAATTTCGTTCTTGAGGTGTTTACGTGTTTGGAAAAAGAGTTCAACCCAAAATATAACAATGATTCCTGTTAAACCCAGAAAAATTGGCCTGGAGTCAATTATTGCAGAAAGCAGAAATCGAGAGAAAAAAAAGATTCAATTGTGAAACGCCTTAATCTGGGTAGTTTTTTTTTTTTTATCTCTTTGACGAATATTTTTTGAAAGACTTTTCTAAGGGAAAAAATAATATTTTGGAAAGAATACTTTACTAAAATTCTATCTCTACTTCCTTTTGAAGTGTAATTTTTATGTTTTGGATTTTGGTATGGTTTGCTGGGAAAATCATATTTAAAACAAATAGTCAATTACATAAGAGATTTACATTAGGAAATTCCTTAATTTTATTAGAAGACGTAAGCAAAAAAGGAGCAATTGAATCATAAGTGTATTAATAAAATCAATTTTAGTAATGAATAGGGAAATTGTTGTTATTATTGAGAAGTCATAATCGTAAAAATGATTTTGAAGAAATCAACATTCTTTGTGAAGAAAAAAAATAAACTTCTGATTACAAGTATTATAGAATACGAGCGAAATAGTAATAATAGTTGAAGAGAAATTATAATAAAATGCATCAGTTATTTTCTTCATCTTACCAATTTTTGTAATTCCATCAGAGCCTGAATTCTCCTTTTTATTACTGAAAACAATGAAAAAATTCTAAGGTACGTTATGAGCCATCAAACATTTCATGTATCCATTTGGAATAATTTCAGATGATAAATATTTGCAATAGCTTCATGAGTATCCAGACAATATTATTATATTTCCATTGAAAAAATCAACAAAATGACATTATTTCTTTAAGTATTTTAATAAATATAATTCAATTACACTTTTATTTCAATGAGTGCTATAAAGCAATTTTTGTAAATATAGAAGAAATTTTTCTCACATTTTTATTTTTCCTTTACATTATATATAATTCATTTACTGCTTGGACAATTGTGAATTTTTGTATAAACATTGATAACGAACACACACACAAAATTATTACAGAGGAACGAGACTTTTTAAGATTTCATTATGAGGTTGATGGAAATAATAGAGGAGTTTTAGAAATTAGTTAGAGCGCATTTTCTAAGTTCGAAATTTCACAAGACAAAGTGAACACGAAAATACATGTTCCTCATTTAAAATGCAATCTAATAATGATCACCAAGGAGTATATATTGATGGTGATAAGGTAACAATGCTATTTGTTGTATCAAAATAGAAGGTAGTAATTTAACCACTGCCAATGAAAAAAACTTTTTTAAGTAAATTTTTTATAAAAAAAAGCTTAGATAAATATTTTATTGATCAATGAATCTCCAAATGAATTGCAGTTGGCAAATATGAAACTGGTGCAATTATGCCTATTTGTACATTTAAAAGATATAAATATCCCTACTTTTTTAATATGCGAATTTCCGTCGCAAAAAATGTAAATTTAGAACTCTGTATTCAGTATTAAAAGAAATTTTAAAGTCTAAATTGAAAACAATGATTAATTATAAGACATGCATATTTTAAAACTTACATAATGAAATGTTATTTTGTATAAATAAAAAATATTCATTTTAAGTTTAGTAGGAATAATGCATTTATAAAATTAAGAAAAATATGAGTGCAAAATCATCAAACAAAATTATATTTCATTGGGAAATGAGAGGTATTTTCTCCTTTTCGAAATTTCATTTCGCTAAACTGCTGATAATTTTTCCTTTTGAAATAAATGAAACGTATTTTGATTTAACAAATATGCATGTTCACATTTTGTAAGTTTCTTTAAAATATTTGAATTCAGAGAATTCTTAGAATTCTTCAGCTGTAAATGCAAATAAATCGTTATTGCAGAAAAGCTAGCTTCAATTTTTTTCCGTCTGCCATTTTGCATCTTCCATTTAAAAGTTCCAGGGCACGAAGTTCTGAAAGGGGTGGTAGATCTTCCCAGCCTTTACTTTTTGAAACAGAAAACTCAACTACACAGAAGGAACTAGAGTTCTCTCTCAGAAAGTCCCGGGGAATGCAATAACAATGTCTCGTTCTTCTCTCCTGTTGGTATTTTTCTTCTTCTTTTCTTTTGTCGACAAAGTTCGAAGAAATGCTGAGAAGTCTGGACAATGGCTCGGGACGTTTTTTGGAGGTTCCAAGGACATAAATAGGATACCGACGCTTTTATGCGTTCGCCGAGGGAGGTAAAAGTCACAACTCTTTCGGCCTTATTTGCCACTGTTGATTCAGTAGAAAAATAAAACAGCTTCTCAGATAGTTTCTATTTATGCCCGTTCTTTTATGTTTAAAATTTCTGGTTTCTAAGGAGATGATTTACGGCTGATTTGTGGCAGACAGCTATTTAGAGAGAGTATTGGATTACAAAAGGAAATAAGGCTATATTTCGGACATTATATGACACTGTAAAGTAGTTGACGGTATTGCTCGCTTTCAAAACTTAGTATCGTTGTCAGTATTAGATATTATTTGTATCCTTTCAATATCAGAGAAACATAAAGTTCCTTGTAAGATAAACGATGTCCACAAACATTATTTTTAGTTAGAGGATAAACAAATTATATGCTTTCATGATACATAATACAGACAGTATTGGTATGATTGACATTGATAAACATGTTATTATAGCAACTTTTCGCAGTAACATCCAATGAGAAAATAATGCTTGTGAATAATTATATGCAAATGATTAAGATACATGCTTTATATATTTAGTCATATAAAACATCAGTAAATGAATTGTTTTATAATTTTCAGTCATAAAACTCTAATTACAATACGTTTTAGCAAAAGTATCTAGCAATCAAATTGTTAAATAGAAGTAAAGCCTTTTTTTCCATTTCAAATTTACAGATAAATGTAGGATTAACAAGAAACAATTTTTCTAATTTAGAGAGTTCTAGAATAATATAAAATTCTGAACTATAGATAAATCAAATGACTTGCTTGATATTTATTAAATAAAAAATAGCACCAATATTCACCAATGGATGGTGCTATAACACAAATTGAATTTATTTGCAAGTATTGAGAATATGAAATATCATCTGCGTTACAGCGTATTTCCATTAGCATTAATATTTGGATAAAAAGAAGGCAGATTTCGTACGAGCATCAGTAATTTTTCTGCACATCATGCTTACTTTACAAAATAAAAAAAGTTGCTACTGATAAAATTGTTCTATCAGACCAACAACTTTGTTGCCTCGGTAAAATAATTATGTCGTAAAATGCAGATACGAAAGGATCCAATGTCTCCTTGCATTCTTTGAAGATGATACAGAAATTTGAAACATCAGGCTAACCTCTAAACAAAGAACAAAAGTAAATTCAGTCTTTTAGTGTCGACAATATGGCTACCACATTTGTTGAAGCTAGTAGTGATTGAGTGTGTCATTTGTGTCCTGTGTATTGCATAACTCATATACCACTGAAATCTTATAATGGATGTTGCAGTTTTATCCTTGCAAAATGAAACCTGTGCATATACTTCAAAACGAGGGTCCATAGGCTTATAGAAGTTTTTAATTTCAGTTTCATGCCAGTGGATGATGTCTTTTGGCATTGGAATTCAATAAAGTTTTCTGTGTAAAATATAGTTTTACAATTACAAAACATTATTGAAAATGAATGTTTGATGTAACGAACAGTTTTAATGTTATTTTTATATTATTTTATACAACATATAAAATATTTTGTATTATTTCACCGCCATTTTGTTTGATATTTTAATATGAAGTGTATAATTTAAATTATCTGTATTCAAATTTTATTTATTTGGATCAATAGAACGTATTTTCGAGCCTTCGGCGGGAGCGCTTATATCTTGCTAACGTTGTAAATTCTCTTAAAAAAGGATTACTATTATATCCATTAAAATGCTGAAAAAAGGGATTAAATTAATTAATTTCGAAGAAAACTTGGTTTTCATAGAATAATATTCAAGTTGATATTTTAATAATGATTAAATTTAATGAAAACATCTTTATAGTTCCAATACATATAATAAAAATGTAAAGAAATGAAAAAAATTAAAATAAGATGAAAAAGTTCATTGGTTTATGCTGCAAATTAAAATTCAAATGAAAGAAATTTCTACTTTGAGAGGTATAAGAATCTTAATGGCGTTTTTTTAACAACATAAATGCAAACTTTCTCTACAAGCTATTTAACGTATGCATGAATTGATTGATATGCATTTGATTTTATACATTTTTCCAAAACTTAGAGTTGATTTTATATTTTTTAAATCTATTATAAGCAATTATTAATTTCCCCCAAAAATCTGTTATTTTAATTATGTTTTTATGAAAGTTGCTTTTGAATTTAATGTTATTGTAAGTAAAGTGAACATGAATGTACGAGTCCGAACTAATTCACCCATTCTCATTTATAATCTATACCACACTATTTAATGTATTTTATTGTAACGAAATATGTGATGCTAAAAATAAATTTAAATAATATGAGAAATTTTTCTCTATTAATTAACTGATGAGGTAACTTTGAACATTAACAGAGCAATGGATAAACAATAAATTTTTAACATAGAATCATAAATCTTCTAATTCTTCATTCGAATTAAATGATAAATTTGCATGTGGAGAATTTTGGGTAAA
This sequence comes from Argiope trifasciata, assembly GCA_026543055.1. Taxonomy (NCBI): domain Eukaryota; kingdom Metazoa; phylum Arthropoda; class Arachnida; order Araneae; family Araneidae; genus Argiope; species Argiope trifasciata. The sequence continues at coordinate 155,182 of JAPMOQ010062422.1, forward strand.
ATAGCAAACAGGTTGATGATTTTTTATAAATTTCTAAGAATGTGTTACCTTGATTAATCTGATGGGTTTTATAGGAGAGTAAGTTAGCAAATCTAGCTGGATAATTTAAATTGCATTTAATTGATCAAAGCAACAATAAAATCAATGGTTCAAATATTGATATTAAAATCTAGTGAGGAATCCAAAATCCCATTTATGTCAAATCTGGATAAGCCATTCAAATGAAAAAAAAATTGTACAACATGATGCAATAAGTCTACCTTAACATTAAGGTAAAATTCATAAATTCCTATTGAAAATAAAAATAAAGAATCATTGCAATATGCTCAAAAAAATATAGTCAGAAAATTAATGTTATGATGGATGTCCACATGTAGGCCTCTAATTGGTTGTGTAAATTGGAGAATCTTATATAATAATACGTCAGTTGAAAAAGAGAGAAAGCTTCAGACAAAATTAACTCTGATAAATAAGCCCATTTTTCAGGAACATTGTAGCTCAGTACCGCAATCAAAATATACAAAAGTCTATAATTTTTTGCTTAGATTATTATATATTTTTGGTGTTATAAAATAAATAAAAATAGTTTATCAAATCTTTTTACTTTCTCCATAATGAACTAAAACATGCCGAGTTAGAGGACATGATGAGCAATCATCAACTGAATTGCTACAAAACAAATTTGAGAAAATATACCCCAATGTATTGTTTGGTAGAAATAGCTAAAGTTTTCAAAGACGGACCAATTTATAAAGAGTAACTGTCAAATTTTCTTGGTTGATATTACATGACACAGATAAATATTTCTTTGTTTTCTGTGGATTTTTAGAAACATCCGGATGATTCTCATAATTTTTGGTTTTTGTCTTTCATTATTATAAAAATTGGAAAAAGCTTTTAAGAAAATGAAACAAAGTTGTAAGTGAGACAGAAAAATAAAACACATAGTTACGAAGCATTGGAGTCATTCAGGTTTGAAAAAGTAACCCCATTTTGTCTTGGACTATATATATATAGAGAGAGAGAAAAATTTCTTACTTGTTTTGACTGTTCATAGAAAGAGCAATTTTCCAATTTCTAATATAATGCCTCATCTATCATAATTATTATTATTCATATTGATTACTTCTGTTGAATACAAAGCAAAAACGGCGCCTGCATTAAATGTCATGTTTTTATTATCATTCATAATGTAATTAAAAGTTTTTCTGTGCCAATTTGCGGTAATTTTAATGGACTGTAATAATTAATTGTTAAGGTGTAGCTGAAAGTAATCTATTTTACAAACAAATTGATTTTTATAAATTTAGGACTACATGACTATTATTTTTAGGATTCAATATTTATTAATTAAAATTTTACTTAAGTATGTCTTAAGCCTATCCTTGGATTCTCTTTTTCTATGCTCAATGCATTCTCTTAAAGTTCAAATCAGACACAAAAATTGACAACTTTTCTTAAAACATTCACTAGTGTAGCTGAAAGTTATCTATTTTACAAATAAACTGGTTTTTATAAATTTATATTTGGTTATATTAACGTCCCGTTTTGAAACCGCTAGGGCTATTTTGGGACGTACCTTGTAATTTTGAAGCACTGCCAGATGATGATTATAAATTTAAGACTAAATTACTATTATTTTTAGGACTCGATATTTATTAATTAAAATTTTACTTGTATATGTTTTAAGCCTATCCTTGGATTCTCTTTTTCTGTGCTCAATGCATTCTCATAAAGCTCAAAACAGACACAAAAATTGACAACTTTTCTTAAAACATTTACCAGTATACAATGCTCAGAGAATGTATACAATTATTAGTATACAATGCTCATTATAGCCATTGCAAAAGAAAGCTGATCATCATATGCAATACTTAAAATAGGATCAGGGCTATCACAATGCTCAGAACTCGAAATTACATATTCCTTAGCATAACATATGATGGTAATCTTCAAAACGCTCACGAAATGGAACCTTGATTCCGTAGTGTGTTGCTTAATAAATCACTGTTCATTGGATGGAATTCTAAAATTAGAAACATGTTTTTTATATATTTAGCTTGTTTAAAATATTAATTACTATGGCTCATTGTTTATAAAATCTTTATATCATTTTAGAAACAGTTTTATACTATTTTTTTTTATAAATTTTCTTGATTTATTGAAAATTATGTGAGGTAAAGAAAGTGTTTAATCACATTGCCGTGAGGTTTGAACATTGACATTTTACTCAATCGAAAATATCTAAAATATTCTAAAATTGAGTTTTTATATTATGTTATTCGTTTAAAATCCTTCTGTTATCAAAATATCTAAAATCTGAAACCAGATAATCACTTGTTGTTCAGAGAAATACAAAAACGAATCAGAATTGATTCATCGGAGGAAGATGGAATGTATTTACACAATAATTGTCCATTAAATACATGAATGCATTCTTATAAACACGAGAAGAAATATTGAATGATTTAATAGATTCCGCTTAGTACAAATATTCACTAGTTCCTCAGTACCTACCATTTGCCTTAGCACTATCTGCATCACCATTCATAGCAATGAACTGTTAGCCAAGTGTAAGCCTTATCTGACCACTGACGGATGTCTGCACTACAAGGGCGTCGTGCAAGTGTTACGCAATTGTGACAGATTGAACAATTCTGGTATTATTGCGATAGGCATGGGACTTTCATCATTGCGTGAATTACTGTGGTATTACTAGCACGGACATATTGAATTCAAATCGGTTACATTCATGGTATTAGTACTCACTGTGGACTATTTCTAACGATGGTCTATTATAAGTAAGAAAAGCGCTATCCATTTGAAGGGATTAAGAGCTATAAAATATAACGTAAGACATTTCGTTCGTGATCATAGCCTCAAAACTGCAGTTATGAATGACCTCTTAAATGAAATCATCCGTTTACAAATAGCTAGCTTATCCTACTATTTATTTTAAGTATGGTATTAAGTAAAAACAAAAGGCAGAAAAATTAAATCAATCATATGGTTTTAACATCATAGTCGAGGAATCTGTATCATATTTGGATTCAAATCCATAAAAGGGCAGATTATTTGCCAATTTTTTTCTTAAATATGAGAAAATCATGGTTAAAAAGTGTAACATCTTAGATAAATAAAATTCTTTATACATTCGTGTTCCCAAGATTCTAGTTTTCAGTAAAGTTTGATTTCGAATCAGGAGATACGAACTGTTGACATTGCTATTTTCACTATATTATGAAGCGTATAATATATGATATTGCATGCAAGTGTGCAAGAAAGCCAAAAGGAGAACATTTCCATTGTTTTTTCCCTCAATTACAAATGTTTAGACTCTTAAAACATTAAAAAAAATTAGTAATTTCTTTAATTTGGATCCGCTCCACTTCACGATTGTTTATCAGGAAAATTTATAATCAAAAATAAAAGTAAATATCACGAATTTAAAGTTGAGATTTCAGTGTTAAAAGAATTATATTTGCATTACAAATACTTAGAAGTTCCGTAGTTGAGAGACAGAGAGAGTAAACACCGAATTTCCTAAAAAGCTAAAAACTTTTTTTAATCCCATTATAAACTTGCTGTAATAATTTATGAGCTTCTGTATTATCTTTCTAAAGAGAATAGTTCCATGAATTTTTATTGCAAGATTTTGCTTCTTTTCGTCATTTTTCTTACCAAAAGAAAAGCCACGATCCCGATATCCTGTGCAAATATTTGATATCAGCGAAAGATTTTCTATCAAGGTTCATTCCTTCGATGAGCTTAGAGTTAAAGAATTTATGTTTACTTATGATAGAAGGAAATAAGTTAAAGTATCTGATCTAAAATATCTAATTATTTTTTCACATTTTTTAAAAAATTTTAGCGAAGTTATCTATGCTATATTTCCTGTTCGTTGCCATTTAAAGTTATTACAACTTTAAAAGTATATAAAACAGTAAATAGAAATAAAAATCTTTATGCAGTAAATAGAAATAGAAATCTTTATGCAGTAAATATAAATAGAAATCTTTATGCAGTAAATATAAATAGAAATCTTTATGCATTTAGTATTTTCAATACAAAAATATTATTTTGAAAAGTGTAATTTGAAAATAAATCCCATATATCTTGCTTCAATAAACGAAAGCTAATGGCTTTATCGGCAGTGGTTCCTTTACATTTCTTTTATCAATTTAAATAAGAAACAAGCATGACGACTTTTTTCATGTATTAAGTTTTAAACAGAAGCAAAAAAAATATTAAATAACTTATTTTCTCTTTTAAAGAGGTGTATCTCCTCAGTTATTCTGAAAAAATATGCAAGGTTTGAATTCCTAAAAAAATATTGATAATGAAATGAAAATAAATAAATAATAAAAAATGTCCAAAAAGTTTTCAAGGCAAAGAAAAAAATGTCTCATTAACAATAGACACAGGATACAAATAGTAATTAAGAGACATACTTGCCGGTCACTTCTCGACATAATTACCAAACCTGTAGGGGTATTTATAAACCCGCCGAACCAAGTTGTTTAACCCATCTTGGTAATAATCAGATCCATGGCTATTTTTCTAACATCATTGTCTGGCATGAACTTTTTTTTTATAAGTATTTCTTCAGTGTTGGGAAAAAGAAATGTAATGAAATCATGGCTTTACAGGGGTGAGAATGATACATACCAAAGACGATACCATTTCTCCACCTGTTGTCTACTCATAGGTTCACCCCCCCCCCCTCTTATACTTCAACGATTTGTCTGTGAATGCTCAATGGGGACAGATTCTTGGCCCATAGAAATAGTATCATGGATAGAACCTCTTTGCGAGACTACTTCTTTAGACGTTTTGCCATTATTGTCGCTATTTCAGGTTTCGATACTAGCACTATCTGCTCGAACGACCGGTATAAGACAATTAGTGCTATCTGTCTCCAATCTGAATAACAATATTCCTATCCACTATTTCTTTTTTCCAAATACTGCTGATAGTAAACTTTTTTTGGTTCACTCCTAATACATATAAAATTGTAACATTTAGAAATTGGATGTGAAATGGTTTTCTTATAATATGATGCCTTCTTTCCACAGTATAGAGCAAATAATTTCCGTTTAGAAATTCCAGTTAAATGTTAAAAGATGTAAATTTTTATTTCATTAACGAGAATCGTTATATTAGGTGATCATGTATGTTTGGTCAATAAGTGAGCATAAAAAGCAGCATGGAAAATGTTAAAAAAAATGTGATAATTTTGTAGTTTCTTCTAAGAAATAATGTTTTCATGTTTTATCAACGAAAAATGATTTTCGATAGATAAAATCTTCTGAAAGTAAATGAATATTTTTTAAATAAAAATTTAAATCCTATACACATTATTACAGTTCATTTTACTAATTAAGTAAATAATACAACATTTAAAAGTGACTTTAATTAACTGTCAACTTTCTTTTTACAAATTCAACTAATTCATGCTTCAAGTCCCAGAAAATACAATCATCTCATATTATCTCTTAAATATTTCTTTCATTTGTTTTGAACTGGACATGCAATTATCTTAAAACCAAACAAAATACTAATAATAAAATGTAAGGAATAATCAGACAAGATGGGGCGATGACCGAATCAACGCATTTAATCTGGTGATTTACTTGGCCTTGCAATCGAACTAGTAATGCGGTGGTGGTAGATCTAATGCCACTTGGCCATACTAAGCCCGAATGAGCAGGGCTCTTTCGAATCAAGGCAGAAGCTTGCGTCTTTCGTTGTTAACGAGGACTGTTAAGGTGAAAGTACGACTTTTCTCGAACACACACGACACAACCTTTTTAGGGGCGGTCGAACTCATTCATCCATCCGCAAGTCAGAATTTAGATCCAAATCAGAGGCCAACTCATCCATGATTCAGTGCCCCCAGAGGTATCATTTGTTAAGGGAACTTGGTGGACTTCGCAGTCGCAACTTACTTAAAGTGCCCCAACTGCCATTAGCCAACACGACGGTCTTTGGGCGAGACGTGGACCGAACTTACTACCTTTCGGTTGCGAGACTGACGCTTTTCCAACCAGGCTACCGCGGCCCGCTAGTGATGTTGTTAATGTTAATAAAAGTAGAAGAGAAAGCTTTGTGCTACAGTAATTTTGATCTAGACATTTGATTAGTACAAAAGTGTTTTAATAAAAGCTTTTGTATGAAGCTTTCAAATTTCCTAGCTTGTTTGTCTATTTGCGTAGCTTCAAATTGGAACTCAAACTTTCTCAAGAATAATCGTCATCATGATAATAAAAACTAAAGAAATTTTGCTAATGACCTGTGAAATGTGATTCATTTAAAGAAATTTCGCTTTTTAATCGAAATATGAATTTCAATTACTTAAAAATATGCTTATTTATATACAATTTTTTATTAATTAATGAAAATTATTTATGAACTTGGAAATGTATTTTCTTTCAAAATAATAAACGTTTGTGATTTTATAAGCCACAAAGCATTTGTTACCTCATCTCATTTATTCATCAAATGCGTGGAATGACAATTCCACTGAATTGACAAAGCCTATGCAAAATGATGGCTATGATAAGAAGAGAATGAAAAAGAAAATAAAATTACTGAGAAAAATATTTCTTCTAATCTGTTTTTAGAGAATCATTAAAATCTTTCCACTTCAAATTATTCATATTTTCTAGAACGTTGCAATACCATCAGAGTAATCATAAAAGCGAATGTCATTTATCGAGGCGCATACTCAATACCTGTATGAATATTTCGTTTACACATAAATTATCGCTATTTTCTGCAAATATTATATCGATCCCAAAATGATATCATATTAAGCTATTTGATCAAATTCAAAATACAATTGAGAAATTTTATTACTATGTATTATGTTTTCTCAATTTTTTAATTCCAAATATGAATTATATCAATTGCTATAAAGCATATAACGCGAAATATTTCATGACTTAAAGCCATTAAATCAAGGTATTATTGATTTTCAATAAAGAATTTTTAATAACTCAAAGAATGAGACGTTAAAAATTTGTTTAATCATTTCTTTTAAATAAAGAAAAGTCAAATTCTAAAAAAAAGTTTGATACAGTTATTAAATTTGTTTTTCCTTATTTTTTGAAATAAGCGAAAATGTGTTTTAGAAATTCATTAGGTTTAGAAAAGAATGTTAATTTAAAATTTTTGTGCATTTTGATGAAATATTATGTGCAAAACATGGATGAAAAGAGAAATTTTGAAACAAACTTCACATATTCTTCAAATAATTATGGATGTAGAATCAAACTTCGATTATCTAGGACACTCATATTTTCCCTTTAAAGACGACTTATTGGATTTAAGAAAATTTTATTCTAACAAAAGTGACTAATTATTAAAAGAAAAAAATTGAATTTGAGCATTTTTTTATATTTCATAAAAAAGAGATCAAATGCAATAATTTGAACGTATGTCATCATTAGCTGTATACAAATCAACAAATTAAAGGAAACTAAATAGATGTTTATTGTATCATCTGGTATCAATTTTAGTTAAAATCAAACACTTTATATTAAAAAAATGAGCATGATTTCATCAAATTTTCTATTCCATTTTCAGTGATAATTTCATATAATATGACATAAAACAAATATTTTGTGTAGAAGAAATCCGACATATACAGAAAGCAAGAAATTCTGCTAAAGTAATTTAGCAAATTAAAGATATATTTCGCAAAGGAATTGAAACTATTTACTGCCTTGCTAAAGATTTAGGAAAAGAAAATTGTTAAATCATTATCTTTAATTTAAATTCAGAATAAATGCTACTGGTCTTTTAAAACAGCATTGCCAAAATATGTTATAAGAAATTTTGTAAAGTGAAAGGAAAAGAGATTAGAAAAACAAACCATGCGAATTGGAAAAACTGAATGTAATGTGAAGCAATTATAGAATTCATGTTAAGAAACGGAAATCGAGAAAAAGTTTAAATGTGAAATTAAAGCTAGCAATTTCAGTGAACGAAAAATGAGAGTCTAAATATTAAAGAAATATTTAATAAGTAAATGGTATGTGTAACATGCAGTTTTCCTGATTTTATTTTTCAAATACATATGTGAGTTAATAAATATGTTGTCTTACCCAATGAAAGAATGTAGAGTGAAAGAAAATTTTGCTTTTAGAAGAGTAAAAACGAAACCGAAAGCAAAAACTTTTATTTCATTTATTTTGTAGAAGAAAAATATTTGTTTAAATTCACATTATACTGTTTAAAATACGTTTGACAATAATTCATCCTATCCTAAATGCTGAAAAATCTTCTTTATTGAAAGTGATATTATTAATATCACTTAATATTAATAATATTAATATCAATTTAATATTAAAAATTATTAATATCTATATTAATAATTTTTCTATGTTGTAACAAATCTGTAATGTTGCTTCCTGGTACCATTGGTTCATCTTAGGAAAGACTGTATTATGATTAGCTGTATCGGAAGCTGATCGTTTTGGATTGAGCACTATTAGAGTTATTAACACGAAGATTAGATTTATTAACACCAAACATAGACAACAAATATACAACTGAGAAGCACACAAGAAATTCACAGTAGAACTTCTAGCAAACAGCAGAACGCTAACAGCAAAACAATGATAAGCAATTCATTGTAGCACTTCTGACAAACAGCAGTACGCTCACAGCAAAACAACGATAAGCAGTTCTCTGTAGAACTTTTAGCAAACAACAGTACGCTAGCAGCAAAACCACGATAAGCAGTTCGAGGGGCTCAGGGAGATAATTCGTTCAACATTAACCAGAATTGAGCACAAAGACTGCCTTCAGCTCTGTCTCAAAGAATTTTATAGATCCCGAGATGCGCTCGAACAATCAAGCATATCTCGATTCCTATTGACTCTATCACAAAAATTCTGGATACCAATATCAAACATTTTGTCGCCTTAGCCTCAAAATATCACACCAAGTTATCAAATAAGCCAGGGAGTCACTGACCCTGAATCTGATCAACATCCAATAGAAGTTATCGTAAAATGGTCTTTTCTACGATGAAATCAATCTCGCCATAAGTAACATTGCAGATTCGTAATAATATATTCGATTATCTATTAAATATTTTGATATATTCATTTATCTAGCGAAAACATAGGCCTGTATTTTTAGGATTATGCCATGTTTTTTTAACTTTTGATTATTGATTCCTATGTAATTTTTCACGCTGAATCTGAATATGACATAGCTTTTTCCCATAACGCCAGAATTTTTTGCAAAACGCAATTTTCGAAATTTGTAATATGCTGCAAAACATCAAAAATATGAAACATATTGACAGATTTAAAACGGTTTTTTAACTATAAAATATATTTAATTTAATTAAACTTATGACTTATACTTTACAATATCATAGCCAAGCACAAGAATCAAGAGTCCATTGGGAAGGGGGGCGGGCAAAAATTTAATGAAAACTACCACAAAATTAGCCTAAATGTAACAGATTAATTTTGGAACACGAAATTTTATATTGATACACTTAATTTTATGTAATTAACTTTAAATTTAGTTACATTTAATTTTAACCAATCTTGATGATGATGTATGTAAATAAAGTCACCTTTCATTTGCATCGTTGTCTCTTTTGACCAGTCATGCTGTATTGGCGGCTTTTCCGTTCATGTGCCCTTTTTGGTTCATCGCAGTGTAGCATGACCCATGCAGGCCTGTGTAATCAATTGCCTAAACTTAATAAAAATCGATTGCAATTGCCGAAATTTTGCCTTATATAAGTTGGTTCTAAAATAGTTCTTTGTAAATTATCGTATTTATAGCCTAGTTATATCCTTTCAGTTAACATAATACCTGAGGTACTCTTGTCGCTACAAAAGAATAAAACAAACTCGATAACAAATAAAATCAAGAAATTGCAATAAAATAATTAATTTTTATGTGTTTATTCATGAATGATCTTTTGGATGATACGTATAGCTAACTTCGGCAGCCTAACTACACTTTATGCGAAACAATTCCACAAGCAACCGAGAGAGGGGATATAAAGTTCGAATACAGGGAAAAAATGCTAAATAAATTAAGGCATTCGCAGATAAAGATATTTGCAGGAAAGACAGGAAAAAGTGTAAGGAAGGAAAAATTAGAAAAGGAAAATTCATCCGTGACATTCTTTCAACACAGATGAATGAAAGCAATCCAAACTAAAACAAATTTTTGCTTTCAGTAAAAGAAATCTTAGCTAGACACAAATGAAAAAAGGAAATGATTTCCACAAAAGTGTTAATGAAAAAAAAATCCCATCAAAATGTCATCAACGGCTGACTAACTGAATGCCATTATCATTTCACCGCATTCTGAAATTAAGTAACGCAGGATCGTCCTTTCAGCTGATCGAATTTCAAAGATACTAATTCACTTCTGATGTTAGTGAGCTTTCAGAACCCTAATGCATGCTTCAAGTTGGATGAAGTAGAGGAGACTTGTGAGTAAAAGATTTCTAGAATCATGTGTTTATGTACGGGAATAGAGGTAATCAAAATGCCTGATGGTAAGGAATCTGGAAATGAGATGCTTTGTAGTGATAATAAAAGTGTGATCCTTCTTAATTTTGTATTGCTTACTTTGAACTGTTAGATGTGAGTTAAACCTTCGACAACACACACCCAAAAACAAATTGCATATCATCTTGATGCTGTTTAATTTAGTATTTAATGTTTATTTTAGGTTTCCTCTTTTCTTTAAATTTATAATAATGCATTCCTATTTGATACATTTATTGTTCTTTTTAATCATACATTAGACAGTAAAAAACGCCTGTAAATGTTATAGTTTTATCATGAGGAAACGATATTGTTTTCGCTTGAGATTTTTAGAGCCTCAAAAGGCGAAGGCAACAAATTGGCTATTTATTCTTTTTTATTTTGAAGTCGAGTTTCATTTTTGGTTTTGAAATATCTATCGTCTGTTAATGTAGTTTTATATTGGAGTTAGCTTTCACGGCATAGTTTTTCCATTATCTATCATCTGCTAATGTAATTATGTTTTGTGGTTGGCTTTCATTGTATAGTTTTCGAATTATCAAACGTTGGATATTGTAGATTTTTCCTTGGAATTCCCAGTGTTATTACATAACTCACGCAACGTTTTTGTTTTTAAAAAATAAACCAAACAAGTTAAAATACTGTTTGTTTAATCAATAAAGATTGCTCGATCAGGGATAATTTCAACTAATTAAAGTAGAGTTATTAAAAAGTGATGCAGAAGGTTGTTACATTAATTTAACGCCTACTAAAGTTACAACTTGATTTTCAAATTATAAATTCTCTGAACTATTACTAATTGTCTGAATTGATTTAATTTCATATATGTAGAGAGAGAGAGAGAGAGAAAGATCGGTTTAAAATGGTTAATGACTTAATTAATGATAAGTTAAAAAATGATAATCTTCTCACATGATAACTTTAAATTTGCGATAGTAGATTTCATTTTTTAATTATTTTTATTTTTTTGCAATTATAATTATTGTTCCGACTTAATTTCAGGTATAGGAAATCAAACATTCTGTAACTCGATCTCAGCCTGATTAGACTTTATAAAGGTTAATTTCCTTTTAAGAGCTCTTTTTAAATCGATTTCCATTATATATTTTTAAACATTATTTCAAAGTGCTTGAAGCAAAAACTGCAAAATAATGAAATCTATTCATTAAAATGCGATATGTGGCATGTACTCTTAATCGATTTAAATATGGATCACTTTGGACATCAAAAACAAGTAAATGTATTTAATATTATACACTGAAGTGACAAAAGTCATGGGATAGCAATATGCAAACATACAGATGGCAGTAGTATCGCAGCGAAAAAGTATAAATGCGCAGTTCGTTTTCCAGAGCTTTCATTTGTGTTCAAGTTATCCATGTGAACAGGTTTTCGTGATTTATGGTGGCACGACGAGAATTAACAGACTTTGAACGTAGAATGTTAGTTGGAGCTAGACAAATGGGTCATTCCATTGTGGATATCGTTTGTGAATTCAACATTCCGAGATCCACAGTATCAAGAGTGTGCCGAGAGTATGAAATTTCAGGCATCACATCCCATCATGGACAGCGCAGTGGGCGACCAGCTGCCCTTAACGACCGAGACCGTCGACGTCTGTGTAGAATGGTCAATGTTAATAGACACGTAACACTTCGTCAAATAACTGCAGGAATCAATGTGGGACGTACGAGGCACGCGTCTGATAGGACTGTGCGGCGAAATTTGTCTTCCTTAGGCTATGACTGCAGAAGACCAACTCGAGTGCCTTTACTGACAGCACGACATCGCCTGCAGCGACTCTCCTGGGCTCGTGAGCATATCGACTGGTCCCTAGACCAGTGGAAAACCGTGGCGTGGTCAGATGAGTCACGATTTCAATTGCTACGAGCTGATGGTAGAGTTCGAGTGTGTCGCAGACCCCACGAAGCCATGGACCCAAACTGTCAGCAAGGCACTGTTCAAGCTGGGGGTGGCTGCATAATGGTGTGAGCTGTTTTTACATGGCATGGACTCGGTCCTCTGGTGCAACTGAACCGATCATTGATTGGAAATGGTTATGTTCAGCTGCTTGCAGATCACTTGCAGCCATTCATGGACTTCAAGTACCCACACAACGATGGGAATTTTATGGATGTCACCGGACCTGAACTGTTCGCGATTGGTTTGAAGAACATTCCGGACAATTCCAGAGCATGATCTGGCCACCTAGATCACCCTATATGAATCCCATCGAGCATTTCTGGGACATCATCGAAAGATCCGTTCGTGCCCAAACTCCTGCACCATCCACACTTTCACAATTATGGACAGACAGCATGGCTCAATATTCCTGCAGAGGACTTCCAACGACTTGTGGACTCTATGACACGTCGAGTTGTTGCACTTCGCCGGGCAAAAGGAGGACCGACATGATATTAACAGTCATCCCATGACTTTTGTCACTTCAGTGTTTGACAAGTGCAATTGCCTTTATCACGTGAATAATGTTATGATAATTGTTTCGGTTGACGTATCACGGATAGTCAAAAAATTAGGATCTTTTAACAACTGATTTTATCAGTTCCTTTTTAATTTTACACTGTTTCGATTGAATATTGTCAATCGAATACCTTTTCAGTTAAGTTACTCAATATAGCTGGAAGGACTATAAAATATTTCAAGTGTTATTTTTATTTCTATTTTTTAAAAATAATTTTGTGCAACGAATTAAGGCAATTATGGATAAAAACGAATTTTTGAAAAATTAGGTTTAAAATAACTGTATTAAAGAAGCACAGAATGTAGATATTTATTAAATATTATCCGTCTAAGTTTTTCTCCCATTTTTTTAAAATTCATGTGTTCAAAGAATTTTGAAAGTGATTGATTCTTTCACAACACAAGCACTTATAATCATTATCATATAATGTCATATTTACATAGATCATTTTTTATATTTTATGATATAATTAAGGGATTTCATTTGCTACATTCCAATTTCTTATCTATGTGGAATGTGATAGATAAGTCAATGCGAGATTTTGTTTTTCTAATTCATTATTATTTTTTTTTTGAGAAATTAACTATTTATAATTTGCTTGATGAATTTTCAATAATAAATGATGCAAAATAAACGTAACCATTCAGCTAATTGTGTTTAAAACGCATAAAAGTTCAGGAAAATCAAACGATAAAAAGTTTCATTTGTCATGTAAGTTTCTGATTATTTTCATATAGTTTAAAATGCAATTTCTAAACTAGAGAATTAATTTAAAAAATGTAACTAAAATTTACCTTTCCAATATATTTGTTTTCTCGATGGTTTTGCTTAAATAATTATATTGAAAAAGAAAAATATATATCCTAATGTAGTTCATAACATATAATAAAAATATCTCATTACATTTTAACATCAAACTCCATTACACTTATAAAATTGTTTTTAGATTTTCGAATATAAGTTTTTAAAAATAAATTTGAAAGGCAGCTTAAAATATTCTTTAACAGCAAAATAGAATGTATAAAACACTTCTGCTGAAAACATTCTTATTCAGTCTTTGTTTTGAAAGAAGATAGAACATTATATTTTGTTTTAAAAACATTATGTCGACATTTTTAATAAATTGCAATTCAGTCTGTTTTTATATTAGTTTATTATGGAAAGATATTTAATGAATGATAATTGCTTTAGAATTATATTAAAAACAAACACTTCTTGTTCTATATCGTTGATAAGTAATGATTTAGAAAATAAAGGTTATAATACAGTTTTTAATGATTTAATGAATTTAATGATAATAAACATGATCCTGAAATAATAATGGCTATAAACTTGATCATAAAATTTATTTCCTCCATTCGTTTACCTAAATTACATTTTTTAACGTTTTGTCAATTAAAATATCCCCTGTTTAGTTTTATATGATTATTTTTGTTTTTAAAAATCATTTGAAATACCTAAAAATAAAATATTGAAAAAGTCTACACCCTGGTTTCTACACCTACAAAACACGTACATCTGAAAGGAAACATCTATGTTTTTCAAAAATATTTGTTACGTCATTTAAAGAATAGGAACTTGCATTAAGGAGTTCAGCTGATGTTTGTGTTTTTCTCAAAGAAGTACAATAATTATCGTTATAAAGCAACATCTAAAGTAGTTTTTATTTTCAAGAAAGGCGAAATTTGCTTTGCTTTCAAGGAAGGAAAGCATGTCTTAAAATAAAGAAATTAAACGAAACACATTCTGTTTTAAAAAACGCAGCTAAATTGTTTATTCAAAAATTGTTGGTTTAAAGTTATCGATGAAAGAAAATATAGTTTTGACAACAAAAAGATTCATCTAGAATTTCCAAAAAATGTTTACAATAACAATTTTTGGAAAAACACATGTCATAGAAAACTGAACATTCTTTCCAGATATGGCGATTTGTGAAATAAAAGCAGGGACGTGTTTCCCAAGAAATTTTATGTTATAAAATTGCTTATTTTCTTTGCATTTTGGAAAGTTTATCCGAATGAAAGCGACTTTCTGCAAACAGGTGTAGCTGATACCGATGTCCAAGGAAAGAACTCAAAAGAAAACAGTGGAAGATCAAGATATTTATCAAAATATCTTTTTTGAAAAAGTGAAGCTGTACTTTTTAAATTCAAAAATATTACTGAAGTAAAGTTACTAGGGGATAAAAATCTAATAAAATAATTAGAGTTTCAAAAATATTTTGCACTAAAAGCATGTTGTGGATAATGTAATATGAAAGCATGTTGAGAATAATTTGATATAAAAGCATGTTAAGAATAATGTGATATAAAAGCATGTTGTGAATAATGTAATATGAAAGCATGTTGAGAATATGTTGATATAAAAGTATGTTGAGAATAATGTAAATATGACTTTTGCTATTTGTATTTTGTTATTTTTAAAGAGCTATTGGTCTTTTCCATTGTATTTAGCAGTTTTTTTCCTGTTTTTGAGGATGTTCATGTTTATTTTATAATTGTAACATATTTTCTTGTTTCACTGTTTAAGTTCTTAAGTTGGTTAAATCTTTTTTTACTTCACACTTATGTAATTTTATCTTGATACATCTGTGATTATACTTTAATACGTGACGTTTTAACACCTTTTTTACTCTAATCATTTGATTGGTGCAGTATAGCCAGATATAGATTTTGCGCCAAAAAACCCCAACCAAACAAACAAAAAAATTTGTTCCAATTTGAAATGTGTTTCATATAGTTGCAGTGGGATACTACTTGTTTCTTTATAAATACCATAAATTCATATTATATTGTAATGTTTTAGAAATCAATGCATTCAAACTATAAACTAGAAATATTTCGTTTTAATTTTAATTCAATTTTATTAATTCTTTCTAAATTTATAAGAGAAACCAGAAAAAAATATTTCAGATTCTAACTATCAGATGTTTTGAATTGTTTGAAATGTGGGCTAGAATATAAATTCTTCGCTAGGGTTGCAACTGTGATTACAATTGGTTCAATTTGAATTTTAAAATCAGGGTATATTTAATTACTGCATAATATTTGACATTGAATGACTAATCAAACAGTTTCTTCATAGTTATGCAATCTGATTGAAGAGATATTTGGTCTGTCTTAAGTTTTCATACAGATATATTAGAGTTTATGAATTATTTTTTCTTATTTAAAATGCTTTGTGTCTTTTCTAATACTTTTTACAATAGTACAATATTAAATGCTAATTTTTAGTGATTTTTAACTAAAATTGATTTAAATGATACATTTTTATACGATTTATTAAAACAATAATTTATTGATTTTTTTTATTGTTATTGATATTTTTTAAAATCTAATTTCTTGATTAGATGAAAAATAAGTAAATATTCAAAACCATTTATAAAGTTTTGGTGCTTACGTTTCTTTTGAAGTATTTTGTTCGGAAAATTATTTACTATGTCTTTTACAGGAAAAAATGCCCTGAAGCTGAGAGAATATTTTTGCTAATTTTCTTTGAATTTTCGATTGAATTCGATTGAATTGAATTATTTTAAAATTCTGCAGAAGTTTAAAATAATTTTTTTAATTCTTTTTTTCCAAATACAAAAGTAGGTCAAGCTATTAAATCATTTATTACATTTACAGAGTAAGATTATATAATTAAAGAAATTAAATTTCTTTTTCATAAACTTATTTAGAAGTTAATTAAATGCTAAACTCTTTGTCCAGAAACATTGCTACTGTCTACCTGACAGCAACATTTCTACAATGTTTCTGACCTAATTTTATCATGTTTCACAGTTTCTGTAAATATATTTTATGAAATTCATTTTCAAAAATGTGAGAATTGAGAAGACAAATTAAATTGCATAGAATATAAGGTGGATAAAATTTAATTTAAAAGTAAAACTGTAAATTTCAGGACTAAATTTGACTTGCTTTCAATATTTATAATTCTTTTTTTCTAAAATCAATCAAATAAATTAAATGATTTGATTTTTATTATAATTCAATTTCAATAATACATAATAACAGAGAAAATATTTTTCTAATATGAATTCCTAAATACATTCATTGCTAATGAAAAATTTGCAGGAACATGATTAAATAGATGTTTATAAATTCCTTCTTAAAGTTTTAAACAGAATCATTGGCAGAAAAAAACTATAATCAGTTTTTCAAAATCAAAGAAAAGGAAAACTAATGACAAATAGAAAATTATGATCAAAATTATATCATTTACAGTGAGAAATGGCGGACAATTGCAAATCAAAACGCTTCTTATTTTGATAAATGTCTTAAAATAATAATCATTTCAGATTGGATGCAAATATTCAATGGTTTCTTTATTCTTATAATTAAAATACAAACTAGCATTATTTTAAGCAAAAGAAAATTTTTTAATATTTATGAAAGAGAAAAACCTGATCTCTGGCATAGAATAAGCATAACTATAAATATCTTGTAAAAAAACCAGGTTAAATAACAATGATGGAACGTTGGAGGACCTAGGCACTATCAGACGAATATCGTTCTTTGTTCTATTCTGTGAGGAGAAATAGTGAGTACATTCGCATCACACCTGTAGAATTTATCATCAATGTAACTTTTACAATATTTAGAAATACTTGAAACTTTTGATTATTTAATTTAAATTTATATACATTAATCAAAAATGATTATGAAGATCCTTTCAAATTAAAATTAAAATTTCAAATTCAATCCATTTACTTCATGTCTTCGACTAACAATTTTGACTAAGTGAGAAATAATGAGGAAAATAACAAATCATGGACCCAATTATCAGAATAATTAATCCCAGTTCTAATTGCTCAGTGAAATTAAAGGGCCTGAGTCATAATAATTACCTCTCTAGGAGGGAAATATCTGCTAAACAATGAATCATACTAATTACTGCGCTTAGAATATCATCAGGTTATGTTTAAATCGGATAATCCGATTGATGAAAATTCTCTGTGTATAATTTCGATATTTTGGGAGAGAATGCTTTGTAATTGACTTATCGACTTAAATAGGTAGGTAATCAGGTTAATTCGAAAGATCCGAGGTAACTGAAGATCCGAATCATGAAAAAAGTTACATCAAGTAACATATCAAAACTTATTCGATACAATTTCATCTATTGTATCAAAACTCCCTTACACACTCTGGAAATATTTCATATAAATTTCTTTGACAAAGTTTTATAAGGTATTCAACCATTATTTTTTGTTACTATTTATTAGCTTTTTTTATTTTCTAATTTATGAGGCTGACGGTGGTATATAATTTATCACCGCAATAATTTAACTCGCATTCTTCATGTTTACATGGAAAATACTGAAATTCTTTCATTGTACTGACTTAGCTATTGTCTGTTGATTTCAGTTTCATTATAAATTGCTATAAAGCTACTTGAAGTATTAAAAATCATTTAAATTTAATTAATGAATTTATATTTATAAAACACTATATTAACACCGAGTGCCATCCCCTATATGTTTTAAAAAATCAATTAGAACTGGAGTGGAATATTAAAAAAGTATTTTATTAACAATTGAAAATCTGAACAAGGAACATCTGAGAACTTACAATCTCTATAAATAAATAAATAAATATAGGCAAAGTGTGTACTAATAGCATGAATTAAAGAAAGTTATATCAAGTAACATAACATATGAAAAATTACTTGATACAATTCCATCAATATTATCAAAAATATGAATGCACTAAAATAATTTAGAGTATAACTGTACATTGGAAATAACTCAGTGAATTGTAAGTTCCATTGACAACTTCAGTCAAAATTCAAGTTTTCTATTCTCCTAAGGAGAAACATATTCTCGAAAGGAAGAAATAAAAGTGTACATTCACTTTGTTCTCTTAAGAGGTTGTTGAACCTGTTTATATCTTTCTCTTCTGTCTTTAAAGCTGCTAACTTAACATATGTCTTACTTTGAAGCTTCCTTTTGTATACATAAATATGTTTGCATATCTTACCAGAACAATATCTAACGAGTAAACTATTAGGAGCGTTGTTCTTTATTTATTCTCTCTTTCTGCTGCTTTGATATTAGGTTCGAAACAGCAATGACGCATTGACTGAATCATCAACTTGAATATGACTGCGTTGGGAAGCAAAATAAAAATAATCATCACTTACTTCCCAACCATTCAACGAAAGTCCCCAGCTTATTGAGATCAAATAATCTTATAAAAACTTTTCGGCACGAACCAAACGGATCAATTTAGGAGGTAATTTCCTTTTTCAGCACGCAACTTGGAGGAGATATTTAATCATCAGCTGGAATTCATTTGGGCTTTAAGTGAGAGATCATTCATGAATATAAAATGAAGCGAGGGAGTGATTGAAAGGCAGTTGTTAAAACTCACACTATTAATCACATTGCATAAGATGTTATTTCACCAGCTACAATAAAAGGAACTACATAAAGGCAGTCAATGTGGGATTAGTTAAATACGTGATCAAATTCGAGAAATTCTCGAGTTGCATTCGTTGAGGTACTTCAATTTTATTTAAGGATTCAACACCGTCGCTTTAAAAACTGTAATTAATGAAGTGGTTTCAAGGAGATTGTTATTCATTTCCGAATGACTCACGTATAAGCTGACAGTAAATGTGAATCCTAAAATATCACATCAGTCATAGGTTTACTTCAGCAAATTTCAAAAATGTCAAGCCATATTTAGGAAGCATTTAATGATTCTTAAAAAGTTATGGTCCAGTTTCTTGCATCAATATCCTAATAAAAATTGTTTAGAAAAGGCGAGTACAGCAGAGATGGTTGTATAATTTGAAATTTACAACTAGTTTATCTTTCAGATCCTTGAAACAGGTAACAAAGATCAATTTTATCAAAGTGTGTGTAAAAATGAATACATTTTCTTTATCTCTTTCTGGCTATCATATTTTTCTTTTTATAATAAGTAACTTTAAATTTTCCGAAGAAAATTCTCGTTCACTAAACAATGTAAATACATTAAAAAAATGATATATTTTTTAATACTCCAGAGTAATTGAAAATCTGTATTACTATATCTCTCTTTTACATGTATTTTTGATACAGATGGTACGAGATGAAAATACATGAAACTGAATTTCTTCAAAAATTTGTAAAGTTATGATAACCTGAAAATGAACCATGTTCAAGTCGAAATGCAGACGTTTATGCTTTCAGATTATTTCACTTGATTCCTCAAGGTGAAGGAATATAAATTTATAATTTTCGTTTGTAAATAAGTTAAGGGTTTATTTATAATAGTATCCTAAATTTTTTATATAATAGTATCCTAATTGTTTTAATTATTTAATTTTTATCATTATATTATCAGTATTTATATTTGCATGAGAAAAAATGCTTTCTGAAATTTTTGAATAATCTCTTGTTAAAAATCCAGGCTAGCATTTTAAATTCCGCACAAACCAAAAGATATATGGGAAAACTTGATACCTTCCAGAGACTTTGACTTTATATATAAATATTTAAATGCTTAGGTTTGTGAGAGACTAGTATAAGTTTCATTTCATAAAATCCTGGGAGGAAGTGCACATTGAATGAATATTAAAACCATATAACATTATAATCATGAAGAAACAAAATCAAGCAATTTTTTGCAAGAGTTTTAGCTACAAACCCCTCCTAATTCTATATGGAAAATTTCTATTAAATGCTAGATTTAAAAGTCATGTGCTTGAGTGGATAATAATTCTACTCAGTATAGCATAGCAAATTAATTATTGTTAATGTAAAGGAAATGAAACATATTTTTCTTCTGCAAAAGTCGACAAATCACCAAAGAACACTCAGGGTAGAACTTTGATTTGCTTTATCATCGGACGGCAATGTATATTCTTGAAAGAACGTCAAGATGAATTGAGAGAAGTTTTTATTTCCTTTTAGGATAAACCCAATAAACACCTTATTTATCTTTTAAATTCCACATCTATATGTTGGCTTTTTATTAATGTTGGTGAAAATCATGGTGAGAGAATGAAACGCATCATATTCTTTCTCTAAATCTATTATTTAGCCATACCATGTCTTAACCAATTAAAACGCTGTTGAACTCGTATATATTATGAAGATCAGTGTGCCTTTGAGAGACCCAGTTGTTGACCCACTAAACCATCCATGTATTATTCGAAACGATTTATTAGTCAGCTTTTTGTTCTAAAGGAAATTTTATGCTCTAATTACCACATAATCTGAAGTTTGAATTGACACTCGATAACACTAAAAATAAGATATCAAGAAAAAACAGCTTACATTTAAAATAAAATACATTCTTGGCGAAAAGTTTCGAAATCCTGAACTATTTCTTTTTCCTTTTTGACAAAGGATTCAAATGTATGGGAATGTGATTTATTTATTTCGTTGTTGTTTCAGTCTGGAAATAAATCCATTTATCTAATAGTCGTACTGTTTTCTTTCAGTCCATTATATTCTTAAGTGGAAATCCTAAGTTTTAAAGGTCAATGAATAAAAACACTTAAATGAAATTTGTTTCCAAAGACAAAAAAAGTTTGTTTGAAGAACCATTTCAATCTAAGATATTTTTAACAATTTCAAAAGAAAAAAAAAATTAATCGATTAGTCTTTTCATATATTATCTCTTTATATTCTTAGATGTAGCCCTGAAAATGTTACCTAATGTTTTTGCTGTCAGGCAACGTAGAGTTAAACTTTTCACAAAACAGTGAAAATAACAAAAATCTATACATCTTCAAAAACTTAAATCAATTTGACGATAGATTAGTTGATTTATTCGCCTTCTCTATTTTTGCAAATATTAGGTTTCAAATTATCTTATATTTTATTAATTTAAAAGCCTGAATACATACAAATAGATAATTTACTCGTCATTTTACAAAATCACAAATTTTCTTTATTGTTTTAAGAAATAAATAATAATTCAAATATTATTCTAAAATATTTTGATAGGTTTTTTTTTCTATTTTACTTTCCGTACTCAAACATTTACCTTCAAGAAATAGGCTGAATTCAATTTTATTTAATAGCATTTGAAATCTACTAAATTAGAGTAATAAAAGAAACTCTAGTATTTTTTTCTATATATATATATATTGATAGATATAAATCACTAGCATGTCATATGAACAAATGAAAACTATATGAAAAATAGCGTAATATTTCTGCATTCTATTAAGTGATGTCAAAGAATATTGGATGCTACATAAAAAGCACTTAAAAAGATTTCCTCTAGGAGCAAACAATTTTGAAAACTTTGCTACTATTTTTTCTTTATTTTAACTTGATCTTAGTATTATATTTCAATGATTCTGAATGGCTTTTAAGTTTCCTTGGAAGTTTTATTTTCATTTCTCTTTAGCAATCTTAAATCGTGTTATGATAAAATGTTTTCAGACAAATTTACATTAGATTAGCTTGACTTAAATTTGTTCTTTGCTAATAATTATCTGAAAATACCATTGTACTGCCAAATAAAATTGCACAATAGTATTCAGATACAATCGTACAATAATAAAATCAGAAAAATTGCGAAGCTCAAATGATCTGACATATTTTATTTCACTGAGTCAAGAGTTAATGTTTTGCAACATATATTTTATTTCATCATCATTAATACTTTTGATTTAATGAAATTCAATTATTATACAAAAAATAATGAATTTTGCATGAAAATTAGAAATATATATATATATATATATATATATATATATATATATATATATTCCATACTCGAATTATGTGCACTACTTTTGATATTTGGTTATAACCTCAAATTTGGCCTCAGAGTTTTAGCAATCGAACTCTATAAAGCTTACGCTATTTTATGACTCTCTGTATTTATTTCTAAACTACTGTACTAAAAAACTATATTTATTTCCCTATTGTTTTATGTGTCAATATCATGGGTTTATGAACACTTTCAGGAGTTGTTATTATTTTATAATTTATTCGACAAACTATTTCATAAATTAATACTTTTGGAGAATTGAGATAAATAAAAGAAAAATTACATAAGGAAACTTTAGAAACATTTAATAATGAAATATAAATAATCTTTGCACTAAAAAATTTAATTTCGAACTTTTAAATACTTTCAAAGATAAATGTGAAATAAAAGATTTATCAGATATTTGCAATCAAAACATAAAAAGTGCTTATGCGTGTTTCATGATTAAAAATACCCAAGATTTCATTTCGTGGGAAAAGCCAAGCCATTGTGCATTATCACGATAAGATCAAAGTTTCAGAATCTCACCTTGCATTAAATTATCTTATAAAATATCCTTTTCTCCTTAATTTCCACAACTACCTTCTTCCACTTATTTCGTCCCATCCATAAATTGTAACGTTTGCTGCAAAAAGGCCGTAGCTCCAATTATTTAAGTTTGTAGAAAACAGGCGGTAGTACCAGGAGCTACCTCTGTATTGCAACAAACTAACGAGACAAACAGCTCCATCGCGTGAGTTAATGCGAGAGGTAAAGATTGGAGCTACATCTTTTTGGCACCAAACGAGTAAATTTTTATATTACAAAGTGATACTGCATGTAACTTCAAATTACCCTAGACTGGAAATGCATCCTTTTTGCAGCAAATCCTTTAATTCCTCTAAAGGAAATTTTGCTTAATAGGAAAAATTACTAAGCTTTAAAGTAGTGAGGCGACGGAGCCATTGGCGGAAACTCTACAAGAAGTATTGAAATCTACATTAATATCTTTTTATGAAAAACTAGTTGATGCTTGGACCATTGCTGCAGCCGAAAAAAATGATATTAAGTGCAATCAATCAAAAATTTGGCAATGTTTTATCGAAGTAGGATGAATGGTACGACAGTATATAAAACACGAACAAACAAATACCCTTTTTCATTTATTAGATTTGTGTATTCTTTTAGAATTGTAATACTTGCTGTTCTTTCAGAATGACAATGAAAGAAATTATTTACTGTGAACTATTTACTTTTCTCGTGATTCGTATAATATAGGTACAGAATTTTCAAGTTTAATTTTAGAAAATGTGAATAAAACATTCTTTTAAAATTGATTAAACAGAAAGTCTATTTATCCCATAAAATCTTTGATATAGTTGAACAAAATATTTTTTTAAAACTAAGATGGAGCAAAATTATTTGTGCCCCAATATTTTTGGAAGTTAATGTGAAAAACACTAAAATTTAATTAAAATATAAAACCCTCAATGTCAGTCTCCCAAAATATTTCTAGCAGAATTTGTGATAAAGTTGTTACTTCTGAGAATAACGTACATGACATTTAGGTATTATAGCTACAAATATTAACTTTTGGCTTCGGTTCAGCCTTTCTGCAGAATCTATTGTCTCCTAGGCGAGTTATTTGGATATTAATCCTTGGTAAATAAATGCAGTTGAGATCAGTATTTTTTTTAATTTCAGATCATTTTAATATGCCTATAACCCCTCCCCCCGTAGGTGTAAGCAATAGGCTGACCAAGTTTCATCGTAATCGGTTTAGGAAGGTATAAGAGACTTACAGAAAAACATTCATTTTTATTTATATAGATGTCATAAATGCTGATCTGTAAACTGTATTTCTAAAGAAACAAAAATAGTTTTTATATGCACTCATACTTTCATAAAAAATTTACTTCCAGTACTTTTTAAATGTGGTAATATTGAAAGGCATGGATTAATAATATTTAGTCAATGATTCGTATCAATGCTTTTGATGATAGCCAAATGACACATTTGTAAACTAAAAGAATGGGATTCAATTATCTTATTTTTCATTGATTTTTCCGTTGTTTCAGCGACAGTGAAAAGTGCATACCAACAATTAAAAAAAAGATTTCCTTATCTATTCAAAATCTTTATGAGAGAACAAACGAAAACCAATACCCATTTCCTTGATACCGTGCTAATTATTGGAAACTGCAACACAGCTTGTGTACTGTTCTATGGAAGGCTTAATATTGAAAATCCTGGCCAGCTTCAGTAACTAAATGCCAGTCTGTTGCATAATATTTCCTTTGAAAACCTTGGATAATAGAATCCATTTATAGAATCCTCAAAAGGAAATGCATACCTTTATCGGCGACGGACCGTTAACAAATCACAACGCTATTATTGTGCCGCTAGAAGAATAGCTAACATGCATACTTATTTTCATCTCTTTATCCAAGATGGCTGCCCCCGCAGGTAAATATTCATGGGAAAACTGAAGCAATTCCATTTTAAGTCAGTGCACTGTAATCATGATGCAATTCATTATATTGGAACAATGTAGTATTTTTCTGCATTGTTTTTCTGAAAGAATTGTGCGTGAAAACACATATTTTTTATTTCCGAATACAGAAGATAATTGTATGAAAACCTAAAGAGTGATAATATGAATTTTTTGTCTTACATGATATTTTTAAGAATATGGAACAACAGAAATAATGTAAAAAAATATTTTTCTTGAAATACTAGTTGTATATAAGAAATTATAACACATTTATAAAAGAAAAAACACCCTTATAATTGTTGCACAATTTAATGATGAATTGTGTCTTGCTCTACTCACTCGTTGTTTATTTATTTTTGTTTCATTAAAGTGCATAACATTCAAATGCTATCTTAAACAAGTTCTGTCGCAATTGAACACAGAATTTTCCAAAATTGAAATTTTACATCTATTGCCATGTGCATTAGTTACATTATGTCATTAGTTACATTGATTTTATTCTTCTTCTGTCAATATTAATTATTTTCTGTGAATTTAACTGATCCAAGCGCCGCATACTATTTATTACATCAGTGGAAAAGTACCATTTTCTTTAAACTAGTATGAAAAAGTGTCTAAAAGTAATCGATACATTTCAATTCGATTTCTGTGACTGCCCGCACTGAAATTCGATTCCCCTGATTTATATTCTCCCTCTCCCCAGTACAAATGTTCAAGAAAGGTTTTTTCATGAATTTCCATGATCTTTTTAAAAATATATGATGATTTTACGATGAGCATTGTTGATATAGCTCTAGAAATAGCCACTCTCTCGTTTTTCTCGCTGTATTCGTAAGAAGTTTTTTCCCCTTAGAAGTAAAGCAGCAAAAGTAAACGAATAATGACTAAGTGATTTACGTTAAAGTATCAACAAATAATATTTTGTTTGAAATTTATTTCCAAACTGCTATATTTTTTCAATCAAAAAATAAAATGAGCTACTGAGAAATACAAATTAATAGCATGCTTAATGACACTTCTATATATTCTAGATTGAACACAGAACAAGTGATGGTCGCATTTAAATATTATTAACTAAGCACAATTTTTACTTTAATTAATTCATCCAATGCTAAGCAATCTTCATATGTAAAATCTTTGTTTTTCTTTCAATTATTTTTATAATAACAACAAGGCATTTTATTTTAAAGATATGTGATTTTTATACTAGCTTTGCTTTTTTTACATAGCTCACTATTGTATACGATAAAAATCAAAGACATTCCGATTCCTTTCTAAAATGATTCAAAAGTCTCTCGAGAATCATGTAAAATTTGTTACAAATACAAAAAAGGTAAACAAAATATACAATGTCAACTATACAAATATACAGACTGCTCTTTTAACCCATTTCCCTATAGCTAATTTTAGAGCCTTTGAGGATATTCTTTTTTTTTTCTGAAAAAATAATTGTGATTGCTTTTTTTAGTTAGATGCAATTAGATAGAAATAACATAATTACTTAAATTATGTAGCACTTAAATTGATACTAAATTTTTGAAAAATTCAGTGGAGAATTGATTTTTTATTTCTTTTGAATTACGGAGTGAAAACAGAATAAAATTATGAAATAGTCTATAAAAAAAGAAAACACGTGTAAAACAAAAGAGGAAAAAAGGATAATATTTATTAACTGATCTGTAGCTGTTTTAAGTTTATTTTTGTCTGAAATAGATATATTTCTTTCCCTTGAAAAATGAAATTTCATACATTAGCATCCTTTGACAATTTATAATTTTGGTTATAATCTTAACTCAAACAAAAAAAACTATCTAAAACTATTGTATTAAGCTCTTCAATAAATAATCTATCATGACTTAAAAAACTAAATGGATCTAGTCACCCTTGGAAATCAGCTGCTTTGCCATGATTATTGGTTAAACTTTCCAATTAAAATTCTTATGCTGTATTTATTTCAATGCTTCATTTAAGAATGTACTTTTCAGCAATATTATGTGATGGAACCTAAAACCTCATGATTATAATAGTTCCTACATTTGCTGTATTCATTTTACACGTAAATCAATCCTTATGAAGTCATGTACCGTGAATTTTTCATGTCATTTAAATTCTATGTATTCAACGTAACGTAATCTGTGCATTGTGTCTTGATATTGTTACCAGGTATGAATTTCAGAATAGGCAGCCACTTGGAGCGACTGAGATTAAAAGTGTATATGGCAGATATATTAATAAATTTTCTTAGCTTTTTTCTTAATAAATAAATTTGAATAAACCCAAATTCTTTAAATTATAAAAGATTAAAATTATGGCATGCGTTTGTCTTGAATTGTTAAAATCGCCATTTATTTAATTTCAGATTTTAACATCAATTTTAGAATAATCAATAATTTATTTAACATGTACATAATTGTAATAATAATTCATTTAATTGATAGTTGTGAAATCCGTTTGACAAGTTCTATAAAAAAATATATATTATATTTTGTTTGAATTATTATTATTTGTACTTATTAGAAAATAATGATTAAATACTTTTATTTTCAAACGAAGAAACTACAATTTAATAAAACATTTAATTTTTCAAGAATTTTGTGTTGGTAATCATGTTTGCTGTGATATAAATAATTGCAAACGCATATTTTCACTAAGTATTAAAACAAATAATTGAACTAAAAATTTTTTTTGTCATTTTAACATTAAAACTATACTGACCTGTGAAATTAGTATAAATATATGAAACATGTAAGATATATAAAAAAAGTTACATAAGTAAAAAAGAAGTATCATATAATTAACATTGCCTAAATTGACAAAATGTTTAATACACCACTGACTGCAATGCCACTTTTATTCCTATGTATTTTTTATTGCTATTATTTTTTTTATTCCTATGTATTTTTTTATTCCTATTATTTTTTTATTTCTATGTAAACTATGCATATAGTAAACAGAATCTATTTCTAATTATTTTATTTCGATGGAAGAAATTCAAGTATTTAAAGTTTTTCGGAAATAATGAAAATGTATAAATCTTATTGCAACATTAAAAAGAAAATTATAGAAAAAAGGCCTTTTTTAATTTGTTACAATTTTAGTATAAAAAATTATAGGATATTAAAAAGAATCTTTTTAGATTTAAAAGCATAAATTTTTTAGCAATAAGAGACTCGAAAGTTATGGAAGGAAATCTTCTAAATCTCCTTTTACCAATTAATTCAGATTCTTATTATAATTAAATCTTTCAAAAATGCCTATTCTCGTCCTTTTAAGTATATTTGCACAAAATTTGGTAATTCTAATTTCAACATCTAGCCTGTTGAACATCAGAATAAACATACAGAAGCATTCTCTTAATAATAAAATATCCACATTTGGCAATTAGCTGACTAGCCACGGTTAATGACTGTTAAAATATTCAGTTGAATATTTTATGTAACTTTGTAGGCTAATGTCTTCTTCAGCAAACAAAAGTTTCAAGCTTAAAATTCTGGTAGTTATAATATTCATACTGTTTTAATATTTATTAATAATTCGCTTTGACTAACCTATAATCCTTAAATGTCATTCTTTTTATCATATTCAATTTTTTGTCTTATTTCTCAAAATCTGAGTTTTATTTTGAAAAAGAAGTTATTAAAGAAGTCATTATTTCAAGAAATTATTAATTGATATTTCCTGCTGAAATCGAGCATGTTTTAAAACATACAAATATGGAAAAGAAAATCATTTAGCTATAAAGTCATATGCATAATACTCAATATTTTTCGTAATTTCTGCTATGTTTGACATAATTTTGCAATTAAAATTTCTCTGAAATTTTAACAGCATCAATAATAGTATTTTATTTTGTTTCAATATATAAATGTACACCTGAAATATTTTATGGTCTAAATTCTATAGCATAAATCATATTAATATAAAATATATTTGGTACTCTATGTCTGAAATTCAAAAAATTGCTATCTTCTGAGACCATATATATCATGAAGCAAATATCATATTTGATAGAATCCTGAAGCTCTGGATATTATAATTGTAGGGCAATCAACAATTTCAGAAAGAAATTTAAGAAATTGGCATGGAAAACTCCTGGCAATAATTGAAGTATCATTTTCGAAGCAATCGATAAATTGGTCTAATATCTTAATTTTTTAAAAGTCATATTCAAATTTTTATAGCTCAGCTCACTTTATTTGTATATGAATATAACTTTTTAACTCAAGATGTCAGTAACTTAAGAATATTTTATTAAATAAAACGAATTGGACAGATAATCGGAATAAAAAACTTTCTCGTAACTCATTTGAACATTTCTACCACAAAAGGTTTGAATATTTGCCGTTGAGCTCCAATTAAAATGCATAGTCAATATATGCCAACTAATTTTTTATCTTAAGCGATGCATGAAGGAATATAGATATCATATTATTTTTTCATTATTTCGATTAATAATTTATGTATTTTAAAACTGACTAAAATTTTTTTTTCTAGAATTTTTTTTCTAGAAAATATTATGTTGCGTGTTACTTTCATTTTATACAAACATATGTTGAAAATTAAATTTTTCTATGCTTAGTTTGGAATAAAAGTTACCTTTATGTTTTGATGTTAGAGTTGACCAGAGAAATGGCAAAACATTAATGCGATTTTTTTCTGTTTTCATGCATATGTCTCGCTCTTCTACATGCTAATTTTCTTTTACATTGCATAAAATATATTATTGAAAAGTATGTTCAAAATAATTTTTTAAATTGATTATGTGTAGAAAAACAGTAGGTATTGTTAAAAGACATATATTTTTTAAATTTTAAAATAAAAAATCTTATCTCGTAATATTTGTGGAAATTGTTGTGAAAGAATATGAAAACTTTGATGACTCTTTCATTAATTAAAATTATAAATAAAATTTTAAAATAGAAATTTTGCTCCAGGTCGCATATTCCCATCCTGAAAATATAAGCATGCCAAATTTGTAGGTCAATGGTCAAGAGATTTAGAATGTAGACTATCAACACACATGTATACACACACACATCTTCCTATAAGTAAATAATAAAAGCAGATAATAAATAAAAACTATAATTTTATAAATTACAAAGAGTCGACCTAAATTAATTTTCAAAATTACAGTTTTTTATCACCTTACAATGCTTATTTATGCATTGATGATTTGTTTTCTGAAATATATACATAATTAACTTTGCAAATGTTGATTTATTTCGATTATTTATGGTTTTGCGATTCATTTATCTTGTTCCCATCAAATTATTTCATTAAGTTGAAACAGAATTAAAAAAGAAAAGAAATGAATATTGTTTTGTAATTTAATTAATTAAAACAAAATTTAGAGCATTTGGAAATACCGGTGGAATAAAATTTCTGTCTATTTAAATTTTAAAAAAAGGCAATCAATATTGAAATTTAAAAGTACAGAATATATATCAGAGCAGAAAGTATAATACTAATTTTTTTTTTTTAAATCTGCGCAGACGAAGAAATTATGGATATAAGAAAATATCGTTTCATTTCTAAAAATATAACCCGAAACATGATTCCTGATTATTTGTTTGAATTTAACATATTTTCGTGCGTTCATTTCTTTCATTTTAAAATGAAATAAGAACATTTGCTCTTACAAAAGCATTATAAACACAAAACAAAAAACAAATTTTTTTTGAACAACAACAATGCAGATAATTTAATAATTACCTGAAATACATTAGAATAATTAAAAATCAAACATTAAATTGATTTTTTAAATTAATTCTTGATTAAATTTTTTCCCTTTCAATTTAATGTGGCGTTTGAATTTCAAATCTGATTAAATGAAATGATGCCTTCAATTTGATACAGAAATTCAAAATACGGATGAAGTATATTTTATAAAATCCTAGATACTTGATGCATTTAAAGGTTCATTTGTGAATTTCAGATTTTCATAAATCTAAATTTGGCCTATTTTGAATATTCCTAATTGCCATTCCCTGCCTTACTTAAAATCCGCTTCAGTCATATTCCATCATATTTACTCAGCTGCGAAGTGTTGCCTTCGAATTGGAAGTCCGAAAATATCATAATTAATATGTCCCAATATTCTTCATATGAATCCGACGGTCTGCGAAATCCACTTTCCCTATAATTTTCAAGCGGGGGTTCTAAATAAATTAAATTTATGAGCAATTTAATTAAAGCTCGGCAGTTTTCCTTATCCGAAATAGAGAACAGTCATAAAATTAGCAGCACTTCAAAAATCTTATTAAAAAATATATTGTATGAAAATATGGATAAAACAAATATGAAATCATCAAATATTTTCAAAATATGAGATGCATTTTAAAAATTAAACCATTAATTTAAAATTGTTTAAAACTGAATTGAAAAAAAGAACAATAAAAAGAATAAATAAATGTGTTTCCTTCTTGGATTTAGATATTATTTAAACTTCAATTTTTAAACTTTTTGCAGCTGAATTCAGAAAGCTTAAGCTATAAAATAAAATATTAATAACTTTCTTATTTGATTTCATTAAATTTATTTTTTAAAGCTGCAACAATTGAATAATTTTTTAGTTTTTTTTTCTTCTGACCTAATATTTATATTCTTAAAGAAAAATTTCGGAATTCAAGAGACAATCATTCATTGTCAATTACTGATTAAGGCTTTAATTATAAAAGGAATAAATTTATTACCTATAAAAAACTGTTATTTGCTGTTTTAGAATGGTTTTCAACTATATGAATGAAATAGTTCATGAATCCAATATACAAGCAGGTTTTAAATCAGAATACTTTATTTACTACAGAACTCCTTCCATTAACGAATGAAGAAAGTATTTCCAACAATGCATGTAACTTCATGATAATTTCAGCCAGATAGTAGAAACATTTTTGAAGAAAGCGAAAACTTCTGATGTTTCATATGATGTTTGTATATGAAAATCTGTTATTGGAAAAGGAATGTTCGTTTATGTAAGCAGGAAGATGAAAATGAATTTTACTGTGAAACGATGAGTAAAATGGGCTTGACAGTTTGAGCATTAGAAACTGTTTAAATTCAAATTTAAGCTCTTCTAAATAAAATGCTGCAAGGAATCATATAGAATAGTTTTTTAAAAAATGTATGAAGCAATTTTTATCAAGAAAAGGATTTACAGTCAAATGCTAGATTCAACAATTTTAATTTTATTTTTCTGTTCTATCTCTATTTCAAGACTCCATGTTATGTATCTATATAATATATACGCTAAATTAGAATTTTTAAGCTGAATATCGATATGAAGGAGATGGATAATGATTTTACATCGATAAAGTTTTTTTTTTATTAGACATTTAACGAAGTACATATCTTCTCATTGCTTCAAGAATATGCTTACAGATTTTATAATATTTTGATGAATAAGCTCTATAGGGTGATGACTTTCAGAAAAAACAAACTATCGTTATGAGATTTACATTAATTCATTATGATAGAAACTATCATACCACTGATTTAAGAAAGAACAAATTCTATATCTGTAAAATACTTGAATTTATCGAAATAGAAAGATAAGAAAATGTATCTGTGATTGGATCAGATTTATAAGCTATTCTGTGAAATATATTATCCATTATCTTAGCTCGAAGAATTTACATGAATAACAAAAAAAAAGTAATTCAATACAAAAATATGTCACTCAGAAAGTATCTTCAGTATGGAAATTCTGAGTGATTGCTTATATTATATCTGTGTTTTCTGTCCAAATTTATAGAAAAATACTGTGTCTGACTCTATTTATTTCAACTTCAGAATACTTAAACACAAAAAAAAAAGAGGAAAAAAAAATTAGGAGGAACAAAAAACCAATATATGGAGTTTTATAATCCGTGCTTATTCATACCAGTTCTTTTAAATAATTTATTTCATCAGACGGCGTCTTGGCGTAAGGGTAGAGTATCTTTCACATGATTTGGGGCCGCGGTGGCCTGGTGGTAAGGTCTTAGCTTCGGAACAGGAGATACTCAGGTTCGGGGCTCGATTTCATCGCAGAAACATCATGTAAAGGGGTCACTTGCAGATTAAATCTGTCAGGCCATCCATTGTTCCATTGTGGTGTGCAGAGGGAATGCCAGTTCAGGTGTACTCGTGATCCGATAGCGGCTCAAAGTTACGAGGGCCGTCCCAAAATAGCCCTAATGTTGATTTACAACGGGAAGTTAAAATAACTAAACTAAACTGAAACAAACGTGATTTTGGTTTCCCGAGTTCGAGTCTTTGTTCAGGCATGGTTGTTCTTCTGGGTTCTATCTCCGGGGTGTGCGAATGTGGCCCCCTTCCTCTCCGGGAGAAAGGAGTTGTGCAAGTGAATATGTTGCATGAAATAACTGAGTCGTACGCTTGGTCCTACTTGGTGACACTGAAAAAACAAGAGGCGCCCATGTCCGTCGCCAACAGATAACTATCGGTTGGCTTTCAAAAGTGCCATAAGTAACAACAACAACATTATTATAGCAATTTTACTAACGAAGGTGGAATAGATAATTTTTAAATAGATAATAAATAAAATTTCATTTCTGAATATCTTGCCATTTGAAATTAAATAATTTATCTGATTTATGAAAATATATAGATTAGTCATGAATTTTGATAACTGTAAAGATTGACTCCAAACCACTTAATATGTGTGTAAAACATATTGTGTGATACCTCTTAATTTTTAATATGATAACGCTTTTATGCTGGCATGCTTTCAGTAACAGACTGAAAGCTTTTAGCTCAAAAGAGGTGCTAGAAAACTTAGCTTTCCTTCATAGTGCTGATGGTTTCAAACTTGCTATATAAAAAGGAACAGTTTTCAAATTTATAATTAGATTTTTAGCTAATTAAATACTTTAATATTTTTTCTATCGTTTAACTATCAAGCAAAATATTATTTTGCTTCCTTTACAAAATAATTTTTAAAAGCTTGTTTTTTTGTGGCTATCAATTTGCATCCGAGCAATTTCCTTTAGTATTAATAATTTTTCGAAATTAATTTTAAGTGCAATTTATAATCAGGTGTTTATTTGTTATAGTAAGCTTTCAGCAGATTTTATTATTTGATGAAATATTTTACTCGCATGCATTTACCGCTGTTAAAGCCATTATAATAAAAGAGATTGCTTTTCAATTATACAGAGAATTTCGAAAAGGAATGTTCATTTATTTTTTCTTGTACTAACTTGATTTGGCTCCCGTTTCTTTTTTTATAGATTACTTAGAGTTAACGTGACTCAAGATATAAAACAAAGGTTGACAAAATTAATCCAGTCACATCAAGGTATTATCAAAACATAATAATAGACATGGTTTAATTTCTTTCTCTTAAAACTATTTTCTAAATACTGTACACTTAAAAAGATAAAATATTTCGGAAATATTTGGAAAAAAAAAACATAATTTCTCTTTCAAATGTTTATGTTGAACTAGAAATGAAATTATTAACAGAAAAGTTGCGCAATGAAAAGTCAAATATTCATAACTTTAAAAGAAATTTCTTAAAAATGTATTAAAACATTATAAAACCATCATCCATTTCTAAAAAGCCTCAAAACAATAACTTCTGGAATTTAATTTTCTATACATATTTGTTTTTTGTCTAAACCACGATAATGCTTTTGCTATTCAAGCTATTGAACAGATATGTGAATGTTTCCAAAAGTTATATTGATCGCCATATTTTTATTGAATAAAAGCTATTCCAGTATTTATTGTGTTGATCTGAAGCAAAATAAGAATGAGCGTATAAACATTCATGCGTAAAAGTGCTTCGCTGATAACGTTCTATAAAGGAAAAGTTTAAAAAAATCTAAATTATTTATTTATGTTCTTTTAAAATTAAGTCATAAATTATTCATTTTGTAGGGGGTTTCATTATTTCCTTTTGTCCTCTGACAATGAACATTTTAAGGTTTTTTTAAAACTCTAGTATAATAAAGAATTTTATGGCAATTTATGCATGGACTCTCGGAGGTAAAAAATTACATTACTTAGCTAATAAAAGGACTTTACTATAAAAGTGATTTTCTAATACGGCTATCAGTGCATTTATGTATCTGTCGTTGCTTAAGTGTTGCGGTTTATTCTCCTTCTTATAGCTTGATAATGAAGAATTACTACCCAGTTGACATGTTGATAAATAATTCACATGTGAAAAATTATTGAAGGATACTTGATCCTAAGTTATGGTTAGCATAAATTACTCTCTTTAGAATTAAATAAATTAAATTTTTATTCTGAAAGAAACGTTTATTGATTTTAAATAAGTTTTCCAAGAGCATTAATCTTCATTGCAATAGGAATTGTTTTTTTTAATACTTTATTTTGTTAACTGAAGATAAAACTAAGAAAGCCACAAGTTACTTATAGTTTAACTTTGCAATCAGTTAAGTTTATTCTTACTTATATGCAAATTCTATATTAATATTTGTGAAAAAACAATAACAAATGATGGAAAGAGAAACATCATAACCATAAAATTATATTCCATACAACATTAGTACTATACTTTAACTTTTATACAACTTTTAATTGAGGATGAGAAGCTCTCGGTATGTTGGTGGGTTCTCGGCACCCATGTGAGTATACGAAAAGGAGGAGGGTCTAACTCTTCCCATAGATGACAGGATGTATCGTGGCTAGTGATGGCCCTTAGGACTCACTCACAGTTCACTCTACTATTTCTATCGTGTCTGTCCTATCATTCATGATTTAGAAATTATAGAATGTAAGAAAAATTGTTAGACCATTGATGGTTCGAATGAATCAGTCTGTTGCCGTCTTTTTATAGAAGTTGAAGAATAGCAGTCCTTTTATATTGGCAGGTTGGCTTGAGTAAAAGAACCTGAGCGTAAAACGAAGCCAGATTATATTAAAAACGATATATTTAACTATAAATTACTGTAAATGAACTCTATTTAACAAGACGTGAAAGATTGATATAATTGAATCTTGGACCCATATTTCTCTAAAAATAATATCGAAATATGGGTCCAAGGTCCAATTATATGTATATGTATTACACCTTGTATAATTATTTTACTTATATACCCATGTATATAATTATTTTACTTATTATGCAATAAGTAAAATAATTATATTTGTGGGTTATAACATTCTCCTACTTAAAATTTAAATAGACTCATCCCTTTTCCTTCAGAGTTTTATCTAAATGACTGGGTTTGAAAATTATCGTTCCTATCTTCTTCATGATTGTGTATAGATTTGAAATAATAATTTAAAGGGAACTTATAAGCTCTTATACTCACTCGAATTTTATTCGCAATAATCACGAAATCTACAAAATAGAACATTTACATTATTTTACTTATTGCATTCACAATACGTGACTCTGGTGGCAATAAATGTTCTTGCTGACCGTATCATGTTGTAGGGGCAATTAAGGTGAGGATAGTGGAATAACCAATGGCAGAACATTAATGGCAATTTAGTGAAATTCCAAATTATCTGATTAAGGTTTAATTACAACATTAACTGTCTTCATATCTCTGTTACTGAACTCGAATCTATCTGAATAATTGATACTCGTGAGGTATAATGTGAAATTTTGATTAGTTTAGGAAAATCGAATGATTATCAATGCACTATTATCAAGCTCTGTATAATTCGATGGAAATAGCATGAACACAGAAGTTATTTAAAGAATCTGCTAGCAATTACCACATTACCAGTTTCAAATCATAAATTTGTTTTTGATAATAAAAGAATCATTAAGGAAGAAGAAAAATTCTCTTAGAATAGGACGTAAAAAATCTTTTTGGAAACAATCACTCACAATTAAGATAATTAAGGAAAAGTATATCATATAATGAAATATATAACATATTGTAAATATATAATATGAAGAATATGTATATTGAAAATATAATGAAATATTAATTATCAAAGAGGGAATTCCTTTAATTATTTTTAGATTTTTATTGTTTACTAGCTGGTACAGGGCGTTTTTCTGCCCGAAAAGAAATATATACTTTTTAAATATCGTTTCAAATTTAAAATAATTGTCTTGTTTAATTAGGATGGACAGAATAATATTTATTTCCTCATTAGAAATGAATACATTCATTGAAATTGAATAATATATAAAGGATAAGTGTAAATTATATATATATATATATATATATAT
>JAPMOQ010062422.1:197553-262959 GCA_026543055.1 Argiope trifasciata
ATAATTTAATTATGCGACATTTTGAACTACTATGAAATATATATGCAGTCAATCGATGATTGCTAATATAGTCGAATAATCGATTATTGTTAATCATACTCAAAATTAGTATTAATAATAACTACATTTTTTCACTTTAAAATTACCCCGAATATTCTCATAAAAAGATAAAATATGATTACTATCTCAATAAAAAATATAATAGCGGTTTTTGGTCATATTAAATTAATATATATACTTATGCCTTTATTTCCATACTTTTTGGAATTTGTAGCTATCATCAAAACATTATTTTATAACGAATATTAAAAAATTTAGATAAAAACATTTGAGCTGCTATTATCTAAAATTTATAACCACATTTTAGATAATATGTTTTTATTAAATATGTGTTTTTAAATTTTGTATGGCATCATGCACAATCTGAAAAATTGTTATTGGTTTTTGATTGGATATCGATATTCATTCCATCTTCTTCATCATAAGGATAAACATTTTTTTTAAATTTTTTTACTAAAAAATGTTGTTTTCTTGCTGAATACATTTAAATGTTTTGAAATTGAAAATTTTAATCTCTGAAAAGAACATTAGACATTTGTAATATGATTTGTGATTTTTTGTTACATACTGTAATGAAAACCATATGAAGACTCTAAGGTTTAAGATCTTTAGTTAAGGGCTTAGCTGCATCCATACTACTATAGGAAAGAAGAAATTCACTTTATAAGTATAGAAACACTGGCTAAAGCAAATTTTTACTTTAAGGAACATTAGCAAATTCACATTATTATTATTATTATTAATTCTTCAAGAATGTTGTAAAAAGAGTATTTAAGTAATTTCTTTCTTTAAAATTGTGCTAACGTCGAGTTACAAAAGGATAAATTCGTCTGATAATAGATATTATAATAAAACTTGTTAAAAGTCTAAATAGCGACAAAATATTTAGTACAAAATATATAAAGCATTTATATTTGAATGCATAATTATGAGGCAACAACAACAAAATAATAATCACAGGCAGTCTGGTTGTAAATTGAGAGTTTTTGAAGAAGCTCATTTAATAGCTTGTGTATTTTGCAGTTCAAAAAGTCTAGTCAAGCTGTTCAGTCAGCCATTTTAACTTTAGCGTCGGATAGAAGTAAACATATTAATTTATCTATTGTCTAACTGGACATAATCTTAACTTATATTGTAAACAAAGCATTCTTTTTTATGTGGAAGTCGTGGTAATTGTTAATGTACATAATATTCATGATCTTAGTTCATAATGTACATATGGTTGCTAATGACCACACTATTACAAATGGTGGGATTCTTTCTGTCTGCCTTGTGCGCCATCATGAGAAAATATGAATGTTCTTTCTAATGATGCTACATTATTAATAAGGAAATAAAAAAATCAGATATGAATAAAAAAACAGTTGCTACATTGCAACGTTGAAGCAGCAAATTGTATGTTACATTACATTTTTGAGAAAACTGCTATGGTGTGGAAAAACTCTTATTAGCTTAATGTCTCGGATACTCTCTTTCTTCTTCTTTTCACTTCAAAAATAACATTAGCTTTGAAGAAACACAATTTACCCCTTGCTGATTGGCTGCCGGAGAGAAACGAAAAGTTTCCTCCAAGTATTTGTCCAGAAGGATGAGAAGTTTTAACTGAATTTGGAAACAAAGAAACTTGAAGATCTTGTCAAAAGGTCTCTTGTGTAAAAGTTTATAAAAGAAAACCGTTTCGTATTCCATTCTGTTTTATCTGACTGCCAAAATAATCAAAAATAGTGTCAGTCTTATAGACATAAATTATTAATTAGTCATTTGAATATTTCGAAACAAAACACTGTCTTAAATTACATACTTATATCATAGAAATAAATAAATAAATATAATCTTGACATGAGTAAAAATTTAATATCATTAGCGTTGGCATCAAATGACTTTTATTAGCATCATTCCATAACGTAAATTAATATATTTTGTCTATTTTCACTAGTCGCCATTGATTTAAATTTAAATTTTAACAAGCATCTTTAAAATATTAAAAGCATACAGTGAAAATTCTTCAAAATTTATAATTTTATATTTACGTAAATAAGCTTTTACTAATATGTGTGCAATCAATGTTATCTGCCATATCTGAACAGTGAATGATAATGTATGTTTAAGAATAAGCTTTTACTAATATATGTGCAATATTTAGCCCAGAAAAGCTTTTACTAAAATGTGTGCACTATCTAGCCCACATGAAGTAACTTATCTAGCCCCAAAAGAAAAATGTAAATTGGTCAAATAGAATTTATTTAGAATTATTCTCAGCGAAATAAAATAAAGCTAAATACATGGAATTTTAATAAAAATTGTTGTATATATTTCAGTGGCTATACAGATTGTTTAATCTACTACCTACAAGTTTGACAAGTTTGCTCTCTGAATAATGGATGTTTTTCTATTTGTAGTAAAGGATCTTATTGATCTTTAATTAAAGCATTACTATTTATAAAAAGTTTTTAATCCTAAATCCACTTAGTTTTTTAGTAAAAAATTTAGAAAAAATATTGAAAACTGGAACATTTTTCTAACTCAAACAAGATGTTGAATATAAAACTGCAGCAATTAAATACAGTTTACTTTTTATTTATCGTAAAATAAAAAAATGATCGTATATTATAAGGCATTAACCAATATAGAATTTTCAATACACTTTTATTCATACTGAATGTTTTAATCATAGAACTTCTTACTATAAAATGTATTCATAGTATATTTAGCATTTTTTTCCAAGTGAACTAAAAAAATATTTCAAATATAATGAAGGCTTTCTTTAAAATTATTGTTTTTATGCAAAACTTTTTATTTATAAAATATCTGAAATTTTAGTCTATCGAAAAAATTGTTAGGTTTTCTACACTATTATTGAATATAATATTTTCGATATTTTTCAATTCTGTGAAAATATTAAATGCTATACTACTGATTAGTGATGATCCTAAAATCAAAAAAAGGAACTTGATCATTGGAATTTTTATAATTTTTATACAATAAAAAATTTTTAGGAATGAATTTAATTTTATTGATTTAATATTGAACAAAAATTCAATTGTAGGTACGCTTATTTTGTTATCTATATAAATAAAAATGAATGGTTGTTTGTATGTCTCATGCGCTGGCGTGCCGCTCATCTGATTGCGATAAAACTTTGACTACTTATTACTTGCACTTTAAAAGTGCAGACTGAACCTAAAGAAATCCATGTTTTTTACATAATCTGTTGTATGCTGGGTGCTTACGAGTCGGACTGTCAAGAAATGTATTTGTTTCTGCTGAAAACGGAAAAAAATACTGCCTACCCTAAAGTTCTTGAATAATAAAGTAAAAAAGAATAGAATAAATACTATTTACACTTCTCATTTATATATCATTCAATTTCAAGGCATGTATTCATTTCCGATTAGAAAATAAATGCTTTTCTTTGAATAATTCCTAATTAAAAAATACAGTTATTTTAAATTTTGAACGATATTTCCAAAATCATTTCTTTTGCGTGTGCAGCGCGCCGGGTAACAGTTAATATTTTATCAAAGAACAATATAATGCCAATTTTATTTTTAAAAATTGCATATGTAAGCTATTAATATTGATAAAAATTTCAAATTTCATTTTTCATTTTTACTTGGAAGTGGGAACCAAATATTTCACTTATAAATAGTGACAAAGATTTTTCTATAATTGTTTTTTGATGAAAAATAAGAAACTATTCCACAAGACTAAGGCAAATTATTAAAATGTCTCATTCTAGATATTTTTAGAAAAATCTGAAGCAAACGACACTGACATTGAATCTGTAATACTTCTAGAAAATGACCATCATCTCATCGATGACCATCAATCTACACAGGCCAATCATCGACACTAGCGAAACTGAAAGTGTTCAACAGCTGCTATAAAAGTTAATTTTATAGGCCATACAATGCCATTAAAACAACAGAAATATTGAGGTTAATGGGAGCCTTATAAATAATTATTCCATTTGATTGCAATAAATTTTGAATAAACTATATTATGTCAGCACTTTTTAACAGAAGAGAAAATTAGTTTTACGTCATAGCTGAGTCCGAAAAAAAAAAGTTATTTCTTAAAAAACAACAACAATATAGCTTTATTTAATCATTTTATAGAGTTTTAATTATAAACTAATCTCCTAATCTCAACAGTAAAAATTCAATTAAGGTAATTTTTTTCACTTTTATTGTAAATTCTATTTAGATAGCCTTCGAAAGAAAACGGTACTTCTTTTTTTACAGAATGATTAAATATTTTTTTAAAAAAATGTATTTCTTTGTGTACAAATTCATAATAAGGTTTTCTTTGAGAAATGATTTCTGTGATTTGAAAATAGTGTATTAAACGCAGATCTTTTTTTTTCTTTTTTTGAGGCTAGATTGCTGAATTATTTTATTTAGTTTTTCTTTTTCAAAATATCGTTATTTTTAAACAAAAGCTCTCGAAAAAAAAAGTGAAAAAGAGAAAAAAAAGGAGCGAAAGAAGGGTAACTATTTAAATACACGTAATTTGTTTTGCTCAAATTATATCTAATTCCTTAGTTAAATTAATGAATCTTAAACATGGATATATTTAAATGTTTCAATTTTTTGAAATATTGCTATCTGTCAAATTAGTATAATAAATAGTGATATAAATGAAGCTTAGTATATTATAATCGTTATAGAACATTGATTTCGACTCTTCTAAATCAAAACTTGCTAAACATCAAGTTTAATATTATTTTGCAAAATAAATAATACTTTTATTTTAATAAATCTTTTATTTAAAAGTTCAGTAATTCACTTTGATGTCCAGTTAAATATTTCATTTGTAACAAGAAAGGATTTTTTTCATTAAAATGTATTCTGATCTGAATTTATTTTTCGAAATATACATGTCATAAAATGAGTTTCATTCAATAAAAATTTTTACTTTGAGAATCCTGTATTCAGTACAGTACTTGATTGAATGTTACTGTTCACAAAAAATCATCCTGTAAAGATCTTTTGTTGTGAAATTCGCGAAAAATATTTTCATATTAAAATGTTATCAAACTAGAAATTTGTTTTAAGATATAGTGGAACTTTTTTCTTTAGGTCATCCACTGCTTTTTTTTTCGAATTATAATAAAATATAGAATAAGTTTAGGTGGATAAAAAGAGTTATAAAGGTGTGTTACAGACTGCAGAAAAGTTTTAGGAATGATCGAGGTTTAGTCCCGCTCTAACGAAGGATCTGTGAATACGGAAGATATAGATTATTACGGATTCTGTTGCCACTAGGTTTGTAAATTCACCGGGTTCTTTTGTTGTTGGAGTATGGAGTGAAAACAATCAGCAGGACTCAGTAGAAAACAAGAATGTAGATTATATAATA
This sequence comes from Argiope trifasciata, assembly GCA_026543055.1. Classification (NCBI taxonomy): domain Eukaryota; kingdom Metazoa; phylum Arthropoda; class Arachnida; order Araneae; family Araneidae; genus Argiope; species Argiope trifasciata. The sequence goes on from JAPMOQ010062422.1 coordinate 202,975, forward strand.
GTAAGACAGTAACAAAATACTACAAATACGCAGCCGAGATGAACTTAGGGCAGTGGACAACAGCACACTGCAGCAAACAATAGTCCATAAGTAGTTATCGTTAGAAGTATCAAGTACAACAAAAGCACAAAAAAGCCAGACAGAATTCACCAGCAGAGGGGATCCCAGGAGCTTCACTCTATGGTCTCTCCAAAAGGGCTACGGTCTCTACACTATATCCTCGATGACTCTCTATTGCATGACTGACAATCCATACACATGATTCAACGCTACTTCTATAATCGACAATAGGAAACAGCCCATTGCAGCAATAACTTGGGTTTCACATGACGCTGGCATACTACCGTTGCTTCACTATCCTTTAGAAGACTCCGACTACGCTTCAATTTACCAAAGCAGCTTGAGACTGCCGACATTTTATAGCACCCGGGAGTTGGTCAGAGAGCCTTCTGAACCAATCACGGCGTGTCTCCGTTTTAATTCAATGGAACGATAAAATTCTCGAAGTTGCCAGCATTATCCATTTTGTCGTCAAGATCGCCAAGTTCTGAGATCACTGACGTGGTATCCAATAAGCACTCATTGGGCTGATCTTAAAACTGTCTTTCTTACGATGACGCTATTCTTGCTGAGGATCAAAACTAGAGGTTTGTAACAGTATTCTTGTTTGTAACAGCATAATTGTAACAGTGAAATTCTAACCTCTATTTCTCGATTTAACTGTATCCAACAGCCTACTCATTACTACCCTACTGGATACTCCTAACATGACTCGATTCTGCTTCCCTATTAGACACCTGAACTCGGCAGAAGCTATGTTAGGCAATAACTTGGGCTTCACAAGATACTGGTTCGTCGTCTGACAATTCCGCCATTGCTTCATCGTCCTCTCAACGACTTGTTTTACGAATTACAACTCCGATGAAATTCATTGTAGTTTGAGACTGCCATTCTTTTATAGTGCCTGGGAGGCAAGAAGATTCGGGACCAATCAAGGCGTATATCAGTTCCTATTGGATGAATCGTTAAAATTCTCGAAATTTCTAACCTCTTTTTTTATAGTCAAAATCACCAAATTCGTTGCAAAGTGGTCATCAAGGCACCTGATCAACACTCACAGGGCTGATCGCAAAATGGTCTTTAAAGTGCTTCAACTGACCGCGCTGAGAAGCAACTTTATAGACTTGTAACAACACTTATTATAAGAAAATAATCGCATTTTTTTTGGATAAAATTAAAAATTTATTTGATAGATTTTCCTAATAGATCTCATAACAAAGCTTTGAAAATCAAAATAGATAACTAACTGCTTTTATATTAGATATAAACTATGACATAAAAATTTTACAATGAAACTTCGTTTATAAAATCTGAGTATAAGTAGCAATAATCTGGAATAAATAAATTCAAGATTCTTGTTTCTTATAGCCATTTAAGTACGAAATACCAAAGTATAAATTAGCAGTCAGAACTGTTTTGCAGAGATCATTTTCTTGCTATGAAAAATTATTATAGGTCAAATAAAATGCCAGCCATTCCTTGTGGATATTTTTATGTTATAATTAGCAAAATTATGTGTTATCTTTCAAATATCTATATAGATATAATGCTCAGTTCAGAAGAAAGTAATTTTGTAATCCCGAAACGCAATAAATAATTTTTATCTTTAAAAATACATAATTTTTGGAATAATTATTTTCCGGTCCTAAAAATTCTATCAAGAGAGGGGAAAAATCAAGTTCTTAATTTCCTCCACAATAAATATAATTGGAATAATAATAAATTTTACGACAAATATCTGTTTAGAGCAATTGAAAACCATAAATAATGAATAAATACTAAATAAACATAAAATAATGTGATTAAATTGTAACATAGCTATGCGTATAAATTAAATGAAAATGTATGTATTTGTCTCACAATAATCACTATTTTGTTACAAATAATATTAAATGAATAACGAAAATAAATACAAGATGTTTTACGTTAAAAAAATGGAATCAGCGAACCACTTCTAAAATTTTATGGAACCAATAAATGATTTATATTTAAGTTGTTAAAAGAATTTATTTTTCGTTTTTTTTTCGTAACCTTCTGCCAAACGAGAATATTGTGAAGTAAAACGAAATAATATAGTCTCTTCATGGAGTTCTGAATTGCATATCAGACTAGAGACAACCACTAAGTTAAATCAATAAAATATATCCTCTGTTTCCTTTTTACCATGCATTGTGAAATACGGTAGCACCTATTCATATGCAAATAATGAGCGAACTTTTAAATTCTTTCAATTGTTCTCCTTATAATTAGAATAACAACCATTACAAAAGCAATCAATTAACTATGCAGCATTATTTCTTTAAAAAATAATTAAATCGGCAAAAAGGATGTTGATATTAGTTTTATTACTGAAAACAAGTAGACACTGAAGAAATTAATTTGAATTAATAATATAAAACTGATATGTAATTGTGTATAACATAAAAGTTACATGTGTGAGTTAATATACAGATTTAATGAAATGTAATAATTTTATTTCCTACTAGTGACATTTTTTTTTTCTGTTTAGGGAAAATAAAAGATTCCTGATTACTGTCTACCATCTCTGGTGACTAATATGTTACTAATCATCACCATTTGTTAACAAATTGCTGTTTTGCACTATTTTGTAAACATGTGTTTATTTGAAAATTTCACATTTCCGGTTAATTATTTTTACTGTTTAATATTAATGAACCAATTTACTTAATTTTATTTAATAAATATCAGAAAGTTAAATCAATGTTGAAATAAAATCTCTGAGAAATTTTCAAATAAATCTTGGATTCTGTGTACTGTCTAAATATGACACAGACGTATAAAATTAATGTAGATTGAAAATTAATATTTTTTCTTATTTTAGCAGTCGTATCTCATCAGTACAAAACAAAATATTATACAACAGAAAAATAGAGATATTTTCTTATCTTAACTGAAAAATGTTTCGTATCTTCAGTGCCACTTAGAAAACAATTATCTAGGAATAGTGGATGAGGAACGACTTATAAATAATGGGCATCTCCACTTCAGAACAGCATCTTATGAAAGAAAAAAATTGAAATGATTTACACTGATGGAAAAAAAAAATCCCAACACCAAGAAAAAATTATTGTACAGTAATGAAATTTTAGGAATACATTTGTCTAGGTAACATATTTAATTGATTAAAGTTTCAAGATCACAGGTAGAGCCATTTCAAATGTGAAATGTTGGTACATTAGTGACCGGTGTAACCGCCAGAAATTTGAATGCAAGCATGCAAACGAGCATGCATTGTGTCGTACAGGTGTCATATATAAGTTTGTGGGATGGAGTTCCATGCCTGTTGCACTTGGGCGGTCAATGCAGGGTCAGTTAATGCTGGTTGTGGATGACGCTGGAGTTGTCGTTCAATGATGTCCCATACATGCTCGATTGGAGAAAGATCTGGTGATCTAGCAGACCAAGGCAACATGTCGACACTCTGTAGAGCATATTGGGTTACAACAGCGGTATGAGGGCGAGCGTTATCCTATTGGAAAACACCCCCTTGAATGCTGTTCATGAATGGCAGCACAACAGGTTGTATCACTAGACTGACGTACAAATTTGCAGTCAGGGTGCGTCGGATAACCACGAGAGTGCTCCTGCTGTCATACGAAATTGATCCCCAAACCCTAACTCCAGGAGTAGGCCCTGTGTGTCTAGGACGCAGACAGGTCACTAGCAGACGTTCATCTGGCCTCCTTCTAACCAACAAACGACTATCACTGCGACCAGGGCAGAATTGGCTTTCATCAGAAAACACAACAGATCTCCACTCCGTCCTCCAATGAGCTCTAGCTTGACACTACTCACGTCGCAAACGCCAGTGGTTTGGAGTCAGTGGAATGCACTGTACAGGGCGTCTGGCTCGGAGCTGTCCTTGAAGTAACCGATTTGTAACAGTTCGTTGTGTCACTGTGGTGCCAACTGCAGCTCGAATTTCAGCTGCAGACGCAGTACGATTAGCCACAGCCATACGCCGAATACGACGGTCTTCCCTCTCAGTAGTACCACGTGGCCGCCCGGAACCTGGTCTTCTAAAGGCAGTACCTTCCCTTGACCACTGCCGCCAATACTCATGCACAGTGGATACATTCCTGCCAAGTCTTTCAGCAATATCGCGGAAAGAAAACACACCTTCTCGTAGCCCTACAACACGACCTAGTTCAAACTCATGGAGCTGTTGATAATGGCTTCTTCGTCTTCTCAGAGGCATCCTTGACTAACATTAACCCCTACGTCAAAACTCAATTGTAAATAACGATCACGAACCTTACAGTGCTTATTTAAAACAAATCTCATTTGCATGTTCATAGTGTCGCTACTAACGCCACACTTACGCGCGTAGCTCGAAATTTGAATTGAAGTCATCTTTCAGATGTATAAACACGCCTACCAAATTTCGTTTATCCAGCACTGCTCCTTCCTTGTGTTGTGATTTTTTTCCCATCAGTGTATTTCGACTGAAAATCGGTTTTTTTGCATTAAACAAAATTAATATGATTCATTTTGCAGGAAATACAAAATACTTTTGCTGTGTGTTGCAGTTGGCCATTCTTTGTACATTATATTTCAGAATCGCAAGTACTTTTAGCATGCGTATGTGTAATTAGAGGCATATTCTACATAATTATGCAATCTTTATTGTTTTTAACGTCAATCTTTATTTGGGAATTTAAGATCATTTCTTTTTCATGCTATTCTGTTTTCTTATGTGTGCAGTATGAGACGTTTTATTTGCAATTTCCTTGCCACTTTAAGATATGGGAAAGGTCACTTTAGTACAATAAATCTTCGACTTAACTGTAACTTTAAAAAACTGTATTTTCAGTTTTATGGTCAATTTCTGTAAAAAAGGGTTGAATAAAAATACGGATAATGCAAATGTATTTCCCCACCTTGATATATGTTAACTCTGGAAACCAATATATAATGAAGTTTATTTTGCAAGAAACTTGCGAGCGCAAGAGCTAGTTTTGTACGCTCTATACACTTTTATATTAATTGTTACTAGAAATATTCTGGTATAAATTTCAAATATTCTTTGTACATATATACGTAAGGTATGTAAATACGCTCTAGATGAATTGTTTTTTAAAAAACTTTTAAAAATAATTTTTAATTTTGAATCTTGGCATAAGAAAGATTAAGCAAAAACATGCATGCAACCAAAATATTCTAATTAAGTCGCAAATTTAAAAAAAAATGCCAAAAATTTTGTTTTTTAGCTTAAAAAAGTTATAGAAGAAAACTCTTCTAATTTAAACATTTATAAAATGCTTTGCTTAAAATTTTGTAGATAGTTTAAGAAATATATAATCTTGTTTCTGAAATAAAAGATAAGCTGTATTCTTACCTATTATTCAAATATTGGGATCAAATGATAATAACACAAAATTTCCTCTCTTTTCTAAGTTTTAAAGTACGAAAACAACCATGAAATGTTTTAAATGAATGGATTACCTATTGTCTAATTCAGGATCTCTAGAACATATTAGAGAATTTTTGTACCAAATTTCAACACAAAAATATGCATTAGGTTTTGATTTATGAAGCTTATCATAAGGAAACTGAATAATAGTTTAGAATTTGAAAAATATGATATCTAAAAATGCAAAATAGCATATGAAGACAAATATAAAAATCAGTGTAGTTTCCTAAAAAATAGACTTAGAAATAAAATTCTAACTCAGAACAAACATAATTCTTCTCTGATGCCTCATAAATAAATCTGTTCAAAATTTAAAAATATTGAATAAAAAAATTCGTGATTTCGAAGAAAATCGATATTTTAGCGTAGTCACCTATCCCAAACCATCTATTTTTCGGTACTATCAGTCTTTTAAAAAAATACATGTATACATAGGGTTCAATATTTGTGTCATTGTAAATAGAATTAAATATATATGGAAAAAAAAAGGAAAGAAAGGAATTCAAGGTTTTTACTTCTTATGTGAAACATGATCATTAAAGTGTTATCTTTTTTATGTAGTTACATGAATACTATTAAAACATATCTATTGAAAACATTTTTTATTAAATGATCATAACAATTTTCGAAGTGTTTTTGAGAAAGCAATTAGGAAGGGAAACAAATGCATTCTGCTAATGATATCAAATCGTATCTATACATAGAAATTCATATAAGTAAAAAGCTTCCTTTTATATTTTAAACAAAAGCTGTAAGTGCTTCTAAATTCAGGAGAATCCCATGCTCTAAATATGACCTCGGTGAATGTCAATAATATTTGTTTGAAACGTTGAGGGCTTTTATCCGATCACAAATGCTTTTTAATTTGAAATATTTGAAACTCTTAAAAAAGGGTTATACTTTTTACAATACTCTAGCATTTCACTGAAATGTTTCCATTTTAATATTACTGAAATAATTTAATATTTTGTGAAAATATTAAAAGCCTGTAAAGGTGAAGTTGTATTGAAATAATAAGAAAAAAGCGCACTAAAAATAATTTAACTGAAGCGTTTCTAAAATTATATGTTTCAAATATGATATCAGCGAATGCGAACAAGTTTTTTTGGAAATTAAAAACTTTTTGTTCGATAAGGAAAGCTGTTTAATTTAAATTATTTGGAATTGTTTAAAAAATATTTATTCTTGTTATAATACCCTGCCATTGTGCTTTCATTTTAAGAGAAGTTGTTTATTTTGAGTTGAAGAGTTCTCCTTTTAATATTACTGAAATAGTTTTATCTCTTTTGAAAATATGAAATAATTGTAAATGAAAAGTCTTATTGGAATAATTAGAAAGAGGGACAGTAAAAAAGAATTTATCTACAGAATTATTCCAAATTTCTCGAGAAAAAAATGTAAGCATAGATCGCTTATACATGTAAAGAAATGATTTCTTAATAATGCCAAGGTAAGTAATCTTAAAAATAATACTTGTAATAATGAATTAAATTTTATTTTGTACATAGATAATTACTGATATCGCAAAGCGTTGTATTTATTGAGGTATACAAATTGCTTGTCATAGGAAAGCAAAACTTTACAAAATTGGAATTTTTATTGATAGCTCATAATTCTAAACATCTGTCATTATTTTTTTGAAAAATAATGCTACAGTTAAAAGGTAAAACGAGACCTATTTACCAAATCTATCTGTAATTATCAGCAGCATAAATCAGTAGTGAGACTTAATTATGGAAACAACATGTTTTATCGATTTGCGAGAAGTTTCTGAACTCAAAGTTTTAACCTTCTGGCATTATAGCTAAATTTTAGGAATTGTTTAGTAATAATATTACTTAGTTAGCAAATTGTGTTTAATTAATTCAAAACTAATTAGTAAAGTATTTGAAACAACGTGAATTAACTTTGGCGATAATAGTCTAGTGGAAACCTAATTTAAAATGTGAAAACAGCAATAAATGCTTTCAATAGTTGAGTTGGACATTTAAAACAGGCACTATATATCCATCCGAATACTAGATTTGATAAGGGAAGAGAAATGGAAAGCTGGAATATCTTTTTTGTTTTGTTTAAATAGAAAAAAACTCCTATCATTTTAAGAGGAGAAATCTGTATAAAAATATCTATAAAATGAGTTGTCGAACGCTAAGACATCTAAAGGCCAGAATTAAACTAAGACAAGCCAGATTCACGTTTATTGAACAGAAACTTTGAAAAACAATATTTTTATTTGAAAAACAGTATTGCAATTTCACTTGAAAATTTGTTACATAAAAATATTTGATAAAAATTTGAAATAAATAAAAGCATTATTTTTTTAAATTCAACTTTGTTGAAAAAACAGAATTATTGAAATAATATCTGTTTTTACTATTTTATCAGTAAGAATTCTTTGACAGAAAAAACAATTCTATTCTAAAAGTATTTTCTACAATCTCAGATAGTTTTCTAAAACTCCGTTTCAAAAAAGTGGTCTAAATTTTAAATCAATTTTTTTGTATGGAATGGTTCTCAAAAGTAGTAAGTAAAGTGTGCATGAACATTGTGGTGCGTGTAATGTAACTTTACATGTAATTGTAAATAAATGTATTCAAGAATAAGAATTGTGACAAAATATAAATTTATTTTTCCTTACCTTTTTTCTAAAAATCAGTCATTCTAATTCTAACAGTTCTTTTGGAACATAAATATCTTTTCCTCTTCTGCGAATTAAGATAGACAGGAAATTGTCTGTTTATACTACTTTTTACAAAGTAAGGTCGCTAAATAATGATAATAGTTGTTAGTCTGGAATGTTAATACATTTTTTATGTATCTAATAAGTTCCTAAAAGTCTTTTTCTAATAATTTTGCTCTTAATTAAAGAAACATTAAAAATGCAGACATGCATACATTCCTATATATATATATATATATATATATATATAACCGTAACACTCGACACTTTACGTTAATATCTAAAATTTTTTTCCTTTCAAATTAATGGATTTGTATTTAAAATTAAAACAGAACCTTTTCATTTTTTTACCCACCCCCCTTTCATTTTGCTTAGTCCAATATTCGAACACAGATATAGTAGCATGTTTTTAATAACCATTCCAAAAAATGTTATGGCAACGAAATTCCGGTTTTATGTTTTTTCCCCGGATTATAATATTCTTAATTGCATTTCAATTGTTCTAAAGCAGGATAAAAAATGCCTAGATTTATGTATGTCAAACATAATATTCATAATATTTGATTATATTAAAAGACAAGTTTGGTTCGATAAGAAGAAAAAATATATCTATTTGCTTGGTTTCGTGTGTTTCCTCATTTTATATTTTAAGTTATTAAACATAACAAAGTCAAGAGTTTTACAGAGAGTCATGACTTTATTGATTACATGTCATTTAGATTAAAACATTTTAAAAAAGTTAAAAAAATAATCAAAAGTTTAATCTTGTAAGTCATTCTATAAATAGAGTCTAAAAAAGGAACTTTAAGTTTAAGTTTAGCTGTGTGTTTCTAAAATGTATTTTTTCGGACAAACTAGCGTGACATATTTCTCACGCAAACGTGTTCAAAAACTTGCCAAATTCCACTTATAAAATAGAAATGCTGTGTCTGTTATTTCTTTTCTTAATCTCAAGTGATACTAATTAAACTACCTCTCGAAATTATTTCTTTTTAATTAAATGTGCGTGGAATAGCAGATTCAGTCAGGAATGTATCATTTTCAATTAAGAAGTATATATATATATATATATATATATATATATATATACGCATTATTCTTTTCAGCTGCCTTTTCTTAGAGTCAATTAAACAGGAGTTCTTTTTAATTTTTTTCTTTCCACATCTTCGTTTTGTTCTTTTTTTGTATCTAAATTTGTTATGAGTAAATATTAATTTAGAATATAAATTAATGAATTCTAAATTCTCTTTCTCTTATAAACGTATTTGTAATTTAGTAAGCTTCATAGAGATGACTAATTACACTAAAATTATTCTACTTTTGTTTCTGTGATCAAAATGTTAGTTGAATTCAATTAATGTTCAGTTTATATAATAATTTTGCACGTTTGCTTTTTTTTCTCAACAAAGATATAAATGATAAAGTATCATATATTCCATAAAAAATGTGTGGTATGATTACAGAGAGTACTTCAACACACACTCCAATGAACCAATTTATTTCTCTTCTTCAAAGCTTCAACTCACCTAATTTAATACAAACCTCATTTGATGCCATCTCTTGTATATATGAATATCTGTACATAACTTAACGGAGCATCTAACGAGGAAACCATTCGGAGCAATGTCCTTTACTTTTCTTAAAGAAATATTTTTATCTTCTTAGCTCTACCAGCAACATTTCTAATATCGAAACATCAAACATCAGACTCACCAACTCACTCACTAACTTAAATATGAAAGCCCGTAAAAAAATAATAATAAAAATAAGCGTCTGTATACATTCGGCAAAAATCTCCAGCTTACTGGAATCGATTTATCTTCATTGGAAAAAAGGGAATAAGTTTTCGGTACAATTCAAACGGATCAATTTAAGAGGTTATTTCCTTTTTCTGCACGCAGCTTGGCGGAGATATTTAATCATCAGATGGAATTCAGTTGGGTATTAAGTAAGAGATCATACGTGAATATAAAATGAAGCGAGAGAGTGATTGTTAAAACTTGCACTATCAATCAGACAGCACTGGTCGTCATTTCTCTGGCTTCAATAAATGAAAGTGAACCAAAGAAAATTAATTTAGAATTAGTTAGATTAGTGTAATTAAGCATTGCATTTGATGTGGACGTTTTACTTTGATGATGGTTTTGAAGTGTTGCAATTAAAGTATGGTTGATGATCAAAATTATGTCCATGAGAACGATTGTTATTAAATTCCGAATTACTTTGCTTACTAATTAGTTTAATCTAAACCATTATCATCAGTAAATAATTATTAATTAATTTTTTAGTAATTATCAGCTGAAAAATTAAAATATAATTTCTGAAAACTTAATAATAATTTTTAAGAATGCATTTAATAGTTTAGAAGGTAATAATGCTCGTTCATTACTGTGTTAAAAAAAAGAATTTTACCTACTCCATTATAATAATTATGTACATGCTGCTTTTACAGTTTGTTTAAGTAATTTATTATGTAAGCAAATAATATTAATTTCGAATCTCTAGTCTAAAATATTTCAGAAAAAAATATTTTTGTTCGATTTGATTTAATTAGCAATTATATTCTATAGGAGACAGTCTTTATATGAATTTATTAAAGTAATTTATGCCTGTCTGTCTAAATGCCTGATAGTAATTATTTATGGTATTTGTTTCTTTTGATAGTTTTTCTTTCTTTCTTTATTTAATAAGTGATTTCTGAACCATTTGATTTGCAGACAGTATACCAGCCTAAAAGTATTATCATTTTAAAAAGGAATTTCTGTAGCAATAAAAATTAATTTCATGAATGTTCAATGACAAAGAATGCAAATTATATCAATGAGAGGGTGTATTACAAAAAAGATAAAACAGACATAAATAAAGAAAAATGCAAAAATATGTGTGGGGATAAAATAAACTATACGTGTATTGAATCATTGCCTTTTGTAGACAAAGGAGAATATGAAATTTTATTCAATTGATATTTAGATAGGTTTTAATCGATCTAGTAATAATAAATGACTATAATAACGTCAGAGACAACACTGCCGGCGTCCTGGCTTAGGGGTAGCGTGTTTTCCTACTGTTTTGTGCGTCTCGGGTCCGAGTCCCAGTTCGAGCATGGTTGTTATTCTGTGTTCTATCTGTTAATAGTGTGAATATGTCCCCTGTAAAAAGCTCTCCTGTGATAGCGAATGTGAAGCATAAAGTAGTTAAGTAATACTATTGGCTATAGCTGGCACTACTGAAAAACAAAGGCCGCTCATTTAAGCTTAAAATCGCTGACAGTGATTTTAAGCCTAAAGCGGTGGGCTTTTCAAAAACAGGCGGGTTTTTTCAGCGGGCTTGTCAAAAACAAACATTAAAAATAACAGATATAGCACTTTCTGAAGCCTTAAGTGGCAAGTCAGGCGACAACATGTGCTGCGTGATTTTATTCATAGTCTTATACTTAAAACTATTCCAAAATTTTGTATATAAATTGTCTTTGCGTAATTTGGCTATAAATAAATAACTGTTATACTAATCTGGATTTTTTACTGAACGCATTACGGCCCCTCACAGTAAAATTTGAAAACCTTATTACGATTAAGTATTCAATAGCTGAAATTAAAATAAATTTTAATATTTGAGTTATTGAATATAGATTGTTGGAATATTTCAATTCAAATGCAATTTTGATAACTATGGAGTACTCATACATAAACAAATTCTTTTACTCAGAACTATTTTTCATTCAAAATTCCGATAGCAAAAGAAGAAAAAAAATGCTTCCGAATTTCTCTAAATGCTGCAAAACATATTGAGATATTGAGCAACATGTAGGTTGTAATGCAAATTAAAATGATTTCAGTTGAAAAAGTTTTCTAAAAAATCTGGTTGAAAATTTATTAATATCGCATAGGATATTACTTAAAAATATGTTAAATATTTACTATCTTTAAATAATATGTGTTGGGGCTTATTTTGTGCATTTCATTTTCATTAATTTTAATTCTTCATTACAAAGGAATATGAGGCAATTTATAGTTGTCTAGCGAAACATGTTTTAAAATAAAAATAAGATTATTGATAAAAATTATTTGATTACAACAAACAAATGGCAATAATATATATTAAAATACACTCAATCAGTATCGCTAATAAATGTTGTTCTGAGCACTTAAACGACATTCTATTTTTCATTGTGAGGAAATCTCAATGCCTTATGTAAAAATGAAGAAAAGGCGTCTTAAAGAATATTCAAATAACTATTATTATTTAAAACTTTAAAATTATTTTATTAAAGAAATTATAAATTTCCATTTCGGTGTCAGAGATTGAATTGAAAATAAATATATTTTATATTCTATCTAGATGTCAAATCATTGACATCAATAATATTACTTCATGCTCTCTCTTGGATAGCTTCATGCATATTTTGAAATTCTGTTAAAATATAAATTTTCAAATTGCAAATGTTCTTGTAAATTTTTGAATATTTAGTATAGAAAATGTATTATCCAACATTAGAAGATAACAATAGAGGTTTTAGCTGATAAAAAATCATGGATGAATTTATCGATATAATGACATGATGCTCATTTCGAAAGAAAGTAAAATGATTAGCATAACTTTTCTTCAATAGCTCCAAGTAAATAATTATCCTAACAGAAAATACTTAATTAATACGAATGCATTATGTTGTAATTAGTCATCCTCTCTTGCTGAAATTCACTTTTTTAAATGTCAATTCAGGATGATGATAATAATAATAATTGTCGTGACCAAATAAAATGTGAATGCCTAAGTATCGGAGACCTGGTTCATAAATAAGCAGTTTAATAAAAAGAGAACTGCTTTGAATTTCTACAATAGACATTAGTTTCTATTATAAGAAACTAAAGTCTATGTTGTTGTCCGAAAATAACGAGAAGATTACTAAAAACTTTGTGTTCTTTTCATATATAATGCTCTGAAAATCCTTTGATAAAATTGCTCCTGTTCTGTGCATTATTTTTAAAAAAAAACTAAATGCACAGAACTCGAAAATGAAATCTTCAAATATAAATATAAACAGTTTAGTCTTTGATAATAACAAATTTTTGCAATTACTTTGAGAATTGAAAAGGAAACAGATGTAAAGATTACCAAAAAGCATTTTCAGCAAAAAATTAATTGAATTGTCTTGTATTGCTTTATATGTTTCTTTCAACCGTCGCCATTTTCAGATGGTTTCTATGCGACGCCTATTGAAACAACGCGAATTTATACTTTTTCCAGAATTATAAAAGTAATTTTAAGTTTCACAGTATCATGGAAGTTCGATAAATGTTTTTTTTATTAAATCTTTGTCTGATTCGAGATAATGGTGTTTTTCCTTTCTGCTCCATTTTCAAATTGATAGTTCCTTCTTGATGCATTATGAAGCTTTTAAAATTAAATAGAGAGAACAAAAATGGATATAAATAAAAGCAATTTCTATGCGATTAATTTATCTGGTTGTAGTGCCTTTTATTCTGTAGCCACAGATGCGATTTTTTAAAAAAATGTTTGTCCATCAATTTTGACTCTAGATACTTCGATCTTGATAATATTGACACTTAAATGAAGTTAATATAGATAAGCTGTGCGTTAGCTAAAGTTAAAGATAACATTCCCTAATCTCAAATCAAGACTTGATTCAAGAAACTAAACCTTTCATTTGTTATTTTTATCCACAAGACGAAAGGACTCTAATCTTACCGGAGTAGAAAGACACAGCGATTATAAGAACATTCTAGAACAAACGAGAAAAAAAAAAAAATAGGAAGTAATTCAATAACAAAATTTTTAGGCAACTTGTCTGCGATCAGATACGAACTTGATAACAATCACTTTCGGTTCCTAACATTAGACAACTGAGCCATTTTGCCCGAACCAAGCTGGGACAAGTTTCGTTAAAATATATTCGACTCTTTTGTAATATGATCACAATTAGTATTTACCTCACAAAAAGTATTATTTTAATCGAGTCATTACTGAATTAAATCGCGTCAATTTTTAGGAATAACATTAATTTGTGAATAAATGCGATTTGAATAAAACTAGTATATGTCTAACTGATTGTGATAAATCTCAGTCAGTCGACATTCGACTGATAACAAACATGCTGCCTAATTTTGAGATCAAGTAGCTAGAAATTTTTGCTGCTTCAAAAGATCATATATTGCACTTTACAATTGTATTTGTTTCATTTCGAATTGAATCTGTGGAACTCCAACCGCTTAGATTGGAGCTCGATTTTTGGACACGTTTTAGCAATATTTTGGGCCTTCATTTGAAAGTTGATATATTTGAGTTTCCAAAATTGTTTTTATTGTATAGATATGGCATGTAGAAATAAATCTAGTGCATTTTATGTAATTATCAAAAGTTTAAAATGAAATCATATCGAACGAATTTAAATTCACAGAAGAGAAGTGATTGGAGAAAAGTGGACTTATTCTTGACCAATCAAAGGGATCAATGATTTAAAGACTTCCTTCAAGTCAAAATTAAATAATACCATACAAATATTTATAAATGGCAGTTTTTTATCTCTTAAATCTGCTTATCTACTGAAAACCTTCACAGCGGCGAGACAGTTTTCATACAACAGGAGCCAGGTGGCCCCCACCTTATTTAATGCTTTGGATTTGGAAATATATGTCCAAGTGCAATATTTATTGAAATAAAATATTCTTCAACTTTTCTCATGAGAATCATGGAAACCACCAAAAATAAATACTGCTACGAAATCGCTTTTAATAATAATATATTTATTATACTTGAATAGATATGATGCTATGAAAAATTATCGTCTATTACATCTTTACTTTATCGTCTTTTTTTTAAATAATTGATTTACATTATCTTATAAAAATATTTCAATTAAAAACTATATTTCAAACTCCAAGATATTTAGACATACCGTTAATTAAAGTATACATTCAAATATTTTATTTTCTTTTTATTTAGTTTCACTTTCTACAGAAGCAAGTGACAATATGTTGCAACCCACATTTTAAAATGCTTGGAAATGTATCTTCTTCAAACAGAAAACTTTTATAAACTAGCCTGCCGCTAAAAAGCTGAGAATGTACATTTTTAAGGAACCGAAGTGAATTTCAAGGTATAAAAATTTCGAGTGATTCGCTCGAGGATAATGTCAATAATGGAAATCGAGTTTTAACGATCTCGGTTACAGGTGACAAAATTCAAAAATTTCTGATGCTGTCAAAAATTTTTAATTCTTGTGATTAGTAAGTTAAAGAGGAACTGCCTCTGGCATGTGTGTTAAGCATTCAAGCCCACGAAAAATACTCAACAAGAAAAACAAAAAGGAATGCGGCAAAGTCAATTGAAAATGTCATTTTGGAATAATATATATGAATAAATTTTCTGATGCAATTATCTATCTGAATCTGAAACAGCAAGCTTTATTTTGCTATTTTTTATACCTAATTTAAGAGAGAAAATTTACCAATGAAGTAGAAGGATGTAAATGGAAATCCAGGTTCATTAGGGAATTGTATAATTGTTCTTAATGTTTTTTTCTTTCTTTCGGCTGTTTTAAAATTTAGCTGAAATTTATATTTTTTAGAGGAATATTATTATTTTTAGAAATATTGTGTCAAGGAGTAAAATGTTGTTTTTTCCCTCTTTACTCTTTGGATTATGTCAAAGAATAAACTACTGTTTTTCCGAGAAAAGTATTTTACTCTCTGACACTTTTTCATCATGGAAGCCGTTTAAAAATTTAATTTTTCTCATATATTTTTTCTTTAAAATTAAAATTTTTAAAAAAATTCAGAATGGTAGTTAATTTGAAAACTTTTTAATGACCAATAAAACAGAAAAAATGTTGATTTTTATAACTTTGAAATGAGGTTAAAAAGACTTATAAATTCAAAACTATTTTGGCAGATTCTATGCTTATAAGATTTTATAATGAGCTAAGGAAAAATTTCTCTCTAAATTTTAAGAATTATTCATCTATTACTTTAAATATTCATCATCGCAATTATTTTTGATATCTATTTATTTATTCGATATAAATAAATTCAGAAACCTTTCATTTCGTACGCCTAATGGATTTATTGAATTACATGCTCCTGCAGCATATTTACCGAATATATTCTTCTTGCAGTTAATGATATTACTAAAAATATATATAATTTCTTACAAAAGCGTGATTTATTTCCTTCAAACTAATTTAGAGAGCCTGTGCTGATAAGTGTATAACAAATTGTTAACTCATGGTTTGTATTAAAAGAAAATTAAGAAGTTTTGTTATATTTATAGCATAAGGAACCAAAATTGATTTTTTTCAGTATCGAGCAATTTATATATATGTAAAATATGTAAAGATAAATAAATACCAAACTATGTAATATAATTATTCTTTGTTTGCAAAAAACTTTTTTAAATAATAAATTTTTATCCATTTTTTTTTTCTTCTTTCATATTTTATTGAAAACCATTTCGTTGGTAATTTGTCTTAATTTAAAAAAAGCATTTCAATGCCAAATATTTCTGTTTTCTTTAACAGAAGATGCCAGGTTTGATGTAAGAAGCCTTATTTGAAATGTTTATGCTCATAAAATCTATATGGTTCTCAAAAATGTTCTCAAAACTTTCTAATTTTTTAACAGGTTCGAAAAATTACCTATCACTAAAGCATCCATTAAGTTGATTATAAATATGTATTTGTTCAAATTTGGCTGAAAGAAATTAACTGAGATCCTATTTTTAGACTATATTTTTAATTAGACGTTAGATAGTTTATAAAATTTTTTATAATGATATTTTTTCGTATCTCTTAAATCTTCGACTTATATCAGATTTTTTTAAAAAGTAGGACTAGATTTATATAAAAATGGTCAAAATATAGTATTCTGAATATTATACAACAGCCAAAATGGCTATGAAAATTTTAAGGCTTTTATTTGCTATTTATTAGCCATTACCAAAATTTTGATGCTAGTCAGTTTAGAAACAACAAAAAGAAAAAAAAATATTTAAACTCAAATTTTTTTTCAAGGAAAAAATAAATGTACGGGCATGTTTGCCTGGTATGTATTCATTTTGCCGATGTATTTCTCCTTTCTCTGACAAAACATATCACGTTTGCTACATGAAGTAAAATTTCTGATAACTTCCATTCTGCTGATAAGAGAAATGTTTGAAATGTATGAAATATCCAGGAAAATCATTTTCAGATGATTTTTATTCTTTCGTTTGGCGTTCATAAATGAAAAATTGCTATTGGAAAAAGCTTCTTGTGATTTGCAATACTTGTAGAGGCAAGTTGTTGAATGAGATGGAATTTCGAGGGCAGAACATCAAGTAGGAATAGAATAATAGAAGGGAATTTTGGATTTTAAATTATCTGTAAAATAAAATATACCATTTTCGAATGGAAGTCTTTAAAAAAGGGATATATTGATTCAGATAAAAATAGAAGTTTTTAAAAGAGATCTGGCAAAAGTAAATAGTATTGGTAAATTTTACTTCAACTTACCGATTCCGTTTGCAATTTGGTAACATTTTATAACATATTAAATTTCTCTGAGTTAATTTATTTCATATCCAAGGCACAGAATTTATTCAACTTTTTTAAACATTAAGTGATAAATAAAATCCTGGCTACTTTTTCATACTTCTTTATTCGGAAGTTAAATATATCATATAACTCACAATTAGATAAATAAAACAAAGTTAAAAAAATCAAAATGTATTTTAATTGAATTTAAAATTAATTATTAATAATAATTAAAATAATAATAAAAAAATTAATTAATAAATTATTAAAATTAAATTAATAAATAAAAATTAATTATTGTAATAAGTTTTTTAAAGAAAAAAATGATTGTCAGGAAATTTAGATCATTTTGACTGAAATATTGGGTATCATAAAATTTAAAAGTACTAATTTAGTACAAAAAGACTACTGCTACTACTATTACTGATTTTTAGATGTATTGTCAATTATAAAACCTATAAATACAAAATTATTTGAAAATATAATACATTTTGAGAAATAGGAAAATTTGTTGTAAAATTTAATGAAATTTAACCAAAACGGTTAACACTCTACACAAAATTGTAATGCAGCAATTCTATTTTCCTTTGCACACAAGTTATTGTATATTATGATGAATGAAAGGAACCAAATTCTAGGAAAAATATTGAGACGCAAAGAAGTTGTGGGTAAACATATACGTATATATGCATTTAAAAAAAAATCACGACTTTATTTTTCTAAAAACTCCTATAAATGAAAAGTATTTCACCAACAATAAAACTTTTGGTTCTTTGCATTTTCCATATTGTTTAAAACACATGCTAAAATCTTTAAGTAAATACCTCCATTAGTTTTTGAGATATCATTTTAAAGATGGAGAATTTTCATGAAAATTAAAACAGAAATTAAAGATCAATTTTAGCTGAAAAGTATGTTTTGTTTATAATTCCTCTGAATGATAGGCAAGATATTTCTTTTCTAAGTAAAAATAAAGTGTTTTGGGAAGAGAAAAAGTCTGAACTACAAAATAAAACAAAAAGTCGTCACTGTGGTCGATATCAAGAGTTTTCAATGTAGTCGAATTCCTTAAACTAATGACATTACTGTAATGACACTACTATAGTGAGCATACAGAATAAATATCAATTGAATCTCAAAATTCAAAAATCATTTAAATGCAATCAACATAAATATTACTCTATACTCAAAGAAAAATTTTACGTTCATAATAGAATTTCTGAGGAATAGGATGAATTTGAAGTTATCCTAAAATGACACGTTGTTTTAGTATCCACGCAAAACTGTTTCGTGAACATGCTTCTTAGTCAGTATATCGTTATTGTCTTCAATAATTTACCTCCCAAGACAAATTATTAATATGCTAAGCGAGAGAACAGAGATGGTTTATTGGATTTTTCTGCGACAAAATTGCAGAAATCCCAAACAGTCATTAGTGAATACATGTACAAGTGTATACATGTACAATAGGTACATGAATAAATGAACAATCGGTACCAAGCTAAAGTATATGGTTCCGATTGGAATTTTTTTTTACTATGAGCAACAGAAAAAGAAAGTTTTCTTCAGCACATTTCCATTGCTCTTTAATGCCAAAAAAAGTAATTTCCTTTGTCTTAATTTGTAGATTAAAAATTAATTTCATTAATTCCTATTTTTTAAAAATGCAAAGAGAGTGCTAAGATGTAAATGTACACAATTATTCTACCTTATTAAAATAGGTTTTCTTCTGCGAAATAATTATGATTATAAACTATTTAGTTTTATCTAATTCATCTTACATATATCATTTGCATAAGTGAAACATAACCTTCATTTACAAATAAACAAAATAAATTCTAGCATTTAATTTGAAAAGTAGTAATGTGATAAAACTTTCGCCACATATATATATACCATAATATATATCACATATATATATATATTATGATACCACATAAAATATCACATAATATCGCCATAGTTCTGAATCAGGATTCCAAATTAACGAATTTTATCAAAATAATACAAAATGAGGGATGTTTAAATTAAATTTTAAACAAATTACTTAAAAGGATCCAGAAAATTATCCCGTGATGCAACTTTATTAATTTTTTTTGATAAAGTTTTAGTGAGAAAGATAACATTAGAGCTATTTGAGACAGATCTTATAAATCGTAACCACGGACAGATGAAGAAGACAACTAGTTAGCACCATCTCTCTAAACTTTCAAACCACACCAGAGGAAATATGTTCGGCCTCGGTGGATTTAACTCTCACCAGATCCACTTAACGACGGTTCTTTGGTGGAATCAGGTCTCTACTCTATAACTCTCCAGTTCCGAAGCCGAGACCGTACCATCAGGATACCGCGGCTCTTATTATTTTGACAGACAATAAGAGATAAAATTATTTCTTATAGTGTGCGCTTCTTAAGAAATATTGAAAGATATTAATTGAAAAAAGTCATGGAAATAAAATTGATAGGAGGTATATTGTTTAAATGATATTTAAACCCATTAAATATAATATAAATCAAGCAATCATTTTTTCAATTAATAAACTAAAATCATATAAACAAAGATATTTTGATTCGATACATAAATTCGACAAAATCGGTGAATATCTTAAGCTCTTCAAGAACTCCTACTTGAATGAATAAAACAGAACAGCAGAGAAAACTTACATTTAAAAGGAATAAAGTAGCGCTAAAGTAGGGTTTAGCGAAATAACTTCAAAGAAAAAAATTGATTGAATTGTAATAAAATAAATGATCAAAATATCGCTTAGCATCGATTGCCGAAGAAATATTTTTTTGGAAAATTCGTACTTTAGGTGCAACCATTAATACTATAAAACATTTTCAATGATTTTTGTATTCCACAGATTCCAATTTGCATAGAGCATGTCAACTTAACATATTGTGTATGATGCACTGCGAAATCAAAGAGCTTTTAGGGCCCAGAAATTTCGAGAAGCATGCTTGGCAAGCAATAAAATGCATATATAAGCATTTTAAATTTCTACTTGGTATTATCTATACAAATATTATAAAACTGAAATTTGGATGGATGGATGGATGTTTGTGACTCAATCCTGCCAGAACGGCAGAATAGGAATTGGATGAAATTTAGCATAGAGATAGATTATAGTCAAGAATTGAACATAGGCTACTTTTTATTCCGGTTCATTGAGTGGTTAATTTTTCATTCATTATTAACTAACTTTCGCACCAAAAAGCTAATGCCGAATCCCACCAAATATGAGAAGGACTCCAGTTTTTTTTTCTCTTTCTTTCTCAGCAGTAATCAGATTAGGTTTAGCAGATTTTCGACTGATTATTTCAAACGATTTTGTTTATTTTTTTAGTATTTGATGTATTTAAAATCAAATGTTATTAATGAATCGATCTTTAGGATTCATTCTGAAGTGCTTTTAAATTAAAAGAAAACAGAATAAAGGAAATAAAAAGATTTCTAATCTGCATTGCGTTACCCCAATTGGCGTAGGAAAGTCAAGTATTTTCCTTATGGCCCAAATGGCATTGAAGGTTCGCGTGTGATTTTTGACAACTGGGTTTTCATTTAAATTAAAAGTTTAAAAATTAGGTGCATAATTCTGTTGTAACTTTCTCGATATCGATAAATAAATAAAATAGACTTGATTTTAAAGAAACACGGACTTGATTTGCTGTTTTGTTTTACGTCGGGTATACAATGTAAATAAATTGTTTTTAAGTTAGTTGAGTTTTTTTTGTTATTAAATTGTTTTTATGTTAGTTGTATATTTTTCGTATATGCTTATACTTTTAAATGCATCGTGTTTAGGTAAGTTTTACTTTTTTGTTTTGTCATTACTTGATAGTTTTTCGAAATGCCCGGAAAACGCAAATCTAATCTTTCGAAGAGAATTAATAACGCTGTGACTATGAAAATAGTAAGAAGATTTTGTCTGCAATTTTAGTGAGGACTTGCGGATTATCAAACAAACTTCAGAATGTGGGAGAAATACAAGGGCGCTTTACCAGAAGATACGGCAATCACAATGACCTAATCATTAACAGACCAAAAACAGCGGTCCGGTAATCCTTTTGTACCAGTGCAAGTGAATAGTATGGGACGAGAAAGTATATAGGCGTTAAAACACAGCCTGTAGTACATCCGCGGCAATCAGGCTGTGATGGGCTGCGTTGTCATTTTGCTAGCAGACGATTTCAGACAGCCACTGCCTACTGCTGGTCAGACCGTCAGTTCTCATACATGTACATCAAAATATCTCCGTGAACGAAGTCGCGGGTAATAGCTAGTATTTATGTTAATTGTTCTTAAGCGTGTAAGTAAAGTGTTTTATACATGTATTTATTACGCATGATTTTTTCTTTCTTTTTTTAACTATTATTGATTTCTCAGACTTTAATAATGCTTTAGAGTGTAAAGCATAATCCCTTGTGCAATGATGTTCGGCAAGATTTGCAGATGTATCTTGTTTTGATGAAATTATGACGGATTTCCTCGTGTTTCACATCCCATCTGTTATTGCTTCATAAATAACAGAGTTATGATGAATGTAGAACATAAAACCCCCCAAACGTTCTGTCCCTAGTGTACGTCTTGCAGATTTTTTTGCTGTCCTTGTTGTATCAAATATTTACTTCTGGTTGGTTATGCATCGATTTTGCCAAAAAATTATGAAATCAAAATATCTCATAATCCGACTACAACGTTCGTCCTTCTAAAAACGGGAATTCTCGTGATCCGTATGCAATGTGTTAAAAAATGTGGAAAAAACTTTTTTAACCAGATAAATTTTTAAACAATTCCCTGTCGTCTGTATCCAGGTAAAAATTGTTAATATCTGAAATTTGTTCAAAACATGAAAAAGTCACATAATTTCTTTTAATATTTATGAAGAATTGAAATTAAAAATTTTCAATAGATGCAATATCTGTAAATCTAATTTAATATTTAAAATTAAAAAAACTAACAATGTTAAAAATTTATCAGAAACCTTTTAAAATTTACAAAAATATTATAAATTTTCAAAAGTTATGAAAAAATAAATAATTATTTTTACATTTATAACAACCTTAGCCCTCTTAGCAGAAATATTGAAATATTTCCTTGATTTTAATATTATTGCTTAAGTTATGTTTTAATAGATTAAATATAGCACCAGTACCTATTAAAGGCTTAATAACAAGAATATGAAAACGAATTATAAACAAAATGGATTTGGAGATAACGTTTTATAAAAAAAAATGCATTCACATGTATCTTTTATCTAAAAATTTTCTTTTAATAGTCTTTTGAAATAAAATTCACAAATTATTTATCCCGTAGGACTTTATTACGTTCCGTCTGTCACGTGACAACTGAACATTTTTCAATAATTTATTTATTCATTGCGTTTACCATGACAAAATAACAAGAGTATTTTTTTGCTAATTTCTGTTGTTATTTATGCCAATTTTTGTACCCCGTCTGAGATTCAAAAACTGCATTTTCTCGTTATTGGAAAGTCATTGTAATATGAAAGTATAATTTTATTATAAGGTTATCAGGGCACTTATGTATCTAGATAAAATGTAACCCAGATAAAATGCTACAACTCCTTTTTAGAGATCTTTTTTAGTCTAGACATATTTATTAAACGAGTTGTTGATATGAAAAGTTATTGAATGTTATTTTGTTGACTATTTATTCTTAGCATCAATAGATGTTCACAAAATTTGAAATTGAATTGTTTATGGTTAAATTAATGGAATAAAAGATGCTTAAAAATACATGTTTATCAATTATTAGATGCCATCCGATTTATTAAAATATAATCTTATTGCAGGAAAGGCACGCCATCTTTATATTAGCATACTTGAATTCATATAAAAAAGTAACTCTCTCGTCAAATCACGCTAAAATCTTGTCGCTGACAGTATGTGGCGGAGTATGTGAAAGCAACAAACTTCATTCTCTTTTATATGTTTTTAAAGTAATAATGAAAAAAGAAAATATGCTTGTTAATTTTAAAAAAGCATAATTAACCTCTGTTTTATTAGCTTTTAAAAGAAGGAGTGAAGAATATTGTCTTTTGAATATAGAAATTTCACGATTTTTAGCTGAATGTAGGTTAAATTCACTAAATTGTAAAGTAATAGTGTTCTTGTAATCAGATTTTTTTTAAAACTGCAGTTAATGTAACAAAAATGTATTGTAGTATTCTAGAAGTTTTATATGAAGTTCGAAGATGGATATTTCAAAGCATGATTCTACAAAGAAATTCTTGCACCCACTTGTAAATTTGATAGTGCAATGAAAATTAAAGTAATAATGATGTAGTAGAAGAATTGTAAACGTTATGAAATAGAGAATTTCCTCAAAAATTTGGTTTATCAAGGGATTAAGGTATTATTGAAAACATTAAACATTTACTACAAAAACTGAAAATACAAAGATCAAGAAAATATGAATATTAATATGCCAAATAGTAGTAATTTTTATTTTATTATTCTATGCTTTTTAATATTCAATTTGCAATTCTTTTCAATAATTATTTAAGAATCTTAATATCGATGTTTCTTTATATTCATTATAAGGTGATACCACTATTATAAAAAAAACTCAATTAACTTATGGAGGAATTCATAATTAAAATCTGATAATATTCTAACTCTCTCTATATTAAAAAGATTAAAGTTGTTGAAAGCAAAATCATCTCAAAACTGCAAGTCTAGAAGCAAAGGGAAACAAGAGTTAAAAAACTATATTTCTGGAAATATAAAATGTCATGCTAAGTGAAAAAATATCTTAAATTATTTGGAATTAATTTTTCAAGCAAGTTTAATTCAAAGCAATAAATCATAATCAAAAAGGGATAACATTAGAAATCTTAAATTTGAAAATTTGTGGAAACTAGTATTGGAGTTTTCAAATATGTTCAGCTGAATTTTTGAAGCACAACAGAATGGAGTAATGGAAGCTTTTGTGATGATAAGCATCATAAACAAATCATGAATGATAAATATGATTTTTGATATTTGACTCTATATATCACTTTAGTATTCATGCTGTAATTATTATTTTATATTTCTGTATAATGTGTTACAGCGCTTCACATCAACATATGTTCTTTCCAATATTTATATTTATGCAAAGCAATTTCAATTTACTTCAGGCAGTATCAGTTTTTCTTTTATATTGCGCAAATCTCAAATGTTTAATAAATTAATTTCATTTCTTTTATTTATGAAAACAACCCTTCAAGAACAAAAAGAGGGACTTTTATTTTTTTATAAAATTTGCATAAATTAATAATAAATATCTACAAAAATTTCAAATAACGTTTTTCGGAAACGAAAATAGATCTTTTATTCATAAGGGGCAGTCGCCATTTTTAGAAGGATATCTGGGAAAATGTCTACGACGGCAGTGCAATTACTTAGAGAACTGATCACTATCCATTCTGGATATTTACAGGAAAGTTTGGCCGGCCAATGGCTTTCATTAAAGAAGTAATGTTTCCTAAAAGAGGCCACCATATTCTCATTGGGGTATAAAGGAGGCTGTTCGCGCAAACTGTTCTCCTGTATCACATGATCGAATATGTTCAACAGCTGCAATGAAATTTCGTCTTAAAGGCGCTACAACTGCATTAAAACAACAGAAACCTTGAAGTTAATGCAAAAGCTTTTTTACTGTTATTACAGCTGGCAATATCCTAAGGAAGTGATCAGGGGATACAACATATTTTGTTGAAATAAATTTTATTCGCGCAGTACTTTTAGTAGAAGTAGTAATTTCTTTTATATCAGCACCGAAATGAAAAATAAAATATTTGATTAAGGAATAAATAGCTTTTATATTTATATTTAAATAAAAGTTTAATTTTAAATCATCTACTAAACTGAATTATTTCTATTCACTTAATTATTCTACCAATCAATATGATTATTAAAACGTTTTCAATGATTTCGAAAATTGATCCAGCATTTCTTATTTGAGCTTAACATTTAGAAAAGAATGAACAAAGTTTGAAACAAAATTTTAAAAAAATATTTAAAGAGATTAAAATGCGCTCAGATTTCTTTTGTTGATGTTTTAATATCAGCTTCCTTTTTACTAAAACATTACATTTCGTTAAAATATTTAAAAACAGTTAAAGCTTTTCCATGAAATATGAATAACAATATACTATTATAAAATAAAACCATATTGAATAGCAACATAAATCGGATATCTTTACGAATGTGCCAAACTCAAAGAATTTAAGAGGAAATTTCATTATTAACAGTGATACTTTTTACACAATATTTAAGTACCTAGAAAATTTAAAAATATGAAAAGCATGATGGAAACGATTTCTATCCTCTTACCAATAACTTGAAAGTTCTTTGAACTTTAGTTGACTGTAGTCTTCTTATGCAAAAACTGGATAATTAAAGAGCATAACAACCAGTCCCAATAATCCCTGTTTATACGATTTTGAGGTAACGGGGTGATTGGCTGTTATTTAATATAAAAAAAACATCGCATGTCTGATAAAATACTTAAAAACAAAGCAAATGGCTTTAATTCTCCTTTTAATAAACTCATAAATAAACTCAAACAGGAGAAAAACATTGAAAATAATATGGGCAATGAAATTAAACTAAAGTTTTAATGTTGGTGAAATACTTTTTTTATTGGTGTTTTTAGAAGAATTAAGTTATGAATACACCAGCGGGTGACCGAGCTCCGCTTGGAGAAAACAGGTATCGAAGCTAACTCGAAGATTTAAATTTTCAATTGTGATTTATCAAAACAATACATGCCATAAGAAAATTTGTGAAACCATTGCTGAAAAGATAACCGGTTAAAGTGCACCATTGTAAACTATTCTAAACAAAGTTAGAGTTTGGAAAGGGAACTATTCTATACAAAGGTAAAGATTGAAGTGTGTTGAAGTTCAATATTTTTGATAAATTTATTTAGAAAAACCAAACATATATACATACATAAGAAACATATTATAAACCTATAACAGCATAAACATAAAACTTTATTAGTTCGCCATATTGGCTATAGATGCCAGCACGTTACCGCTTGAAAATTTAAGTAACCATTATGACGAACTAATAAAGTTTGAAAATATCCTATCTGTAACTCCGAACTTCTCGACCGTAGTGCTTGAAAACCGGCGCCAATCGATTCCTCGTGGCCAAAAACCCCAGATCCCCAAGTTTACCGGAGTTTATTAATTCTGGGGCGATTTTCGACTTGGCAACCATTCCTCGTATTATAGTATTAGATAAATAAAATGCATATGCACGTACATTTTTACCCATAATTTTGTTGCATCACAAAACGTTTCTTAGATTTTCGTTCATTTCATTCATCATTATACTCTAAAACATGTATGCAAAGAAAAGTATTATTGCTGCATTGCAATGTTTTGTAGAGTGTTAGCCATTTTGGTTAGATTTCAGTAAAGTTTATTACAAATTTTCCTCTTTTTACAAAATATATCATACTTTCATATATATTTTTTTATATTTTCAGTATTTACAACTGACAGTACATCTAAAATCATAAATAGATTTTATAAAATGATATTATTCAAAAATTTTCCTTCAAAAATAGTCGGATAACTTGATACAAATAATATATCCTATACTATATTTATTTTGAACCTTTTTCATTATTCATACCTATTACCAAACATAGAAAAGTTTTGAAAGTAAAAGTAAAATATAAATTAATGATATTCGAAAATCCAATTGAAGAATGATTTCTAGACTGATTAACAGATGCTAATAATAAACCTTATTTCACGTAACTAATTAACAATCAATACTTTTCTTACCAGTAATAGAAAACTTATCGATTTCGTCTTGCTTCTATACGACTGAATTCAAAATATGCATACTTAAAAAAATTATTTTAATGAAAGCTTTCTCTTATTATTCAAAAGAAATACATTGGTAAATAAAAATAAAAATTCCCCTCAACGTAAATTAGCTTCTTAATTTATGGTTCAAATTTGAAAGAATTTTGATTATTTTAATGGATTTGTTTTTGTTGAAAATACAAAATACTTAAAATCATTCAAACCATTTGCATCCATTTTTTATTATGGAAGACTAGAAAGATTCTTAACAAGATATCCCTATTTTAATTTGTTTTATTAAGAATTTGTTATTTCAGGAATTCTAATACCATTTATAGAACTTTCAGAATATCGAGTTTCTGTTGAAATATTTTAAATTCTATGAAATGAGGTTAATTCCTAGATATCTTATTAAAACTCGTCTTTGTGCAATGTCAGATACTTCGATTATTAAATAATTATTATTTTGTTTTACAAATTATAAAATTTTATCTGACATGAAATTCAATATTCGAACTAAGTTCGATATGAACCGAAATTAATTATATTCATTCTATTCAAGGATAGAAAGGACTTCTTTGAAAATATATTCCAGAGCAGAATCGATAAATATTCTTGTTATTAAATAACATTTTTATAATTAAAACTCGCATTTTCAAATCTTACTATTTAAGTTCTTTACTGAAAAATCTAGCCACGTGTTTTTTTTAAAAAAATTCATATTTTTCGACATTTTTATTTTAATTGCTATATATTATCCAATTATAATTAGCTATGTTTCCTAAAATAAAGATAGCAAAGTCAAATATAAAATTAATGTGTGTTAAAAATAAAATTATATATATTTCAAATAAACTGGTTTAACTGTTATAGTTTAAATTGTAGGGAAGAAACTCTATTCTTAAAATAAATTTAGGCTTAACTAGTGATTGTAAGACAGTCTTATAAATAATTTATTATAATCGCAGTGATCGTTTTATGTATTTATTGTATTTTCTGAAAAAGTTTTCGACATTCAAATACATATATGAAAAAGATTTGAAAGTAGTTTATGATTTTACTTTTTATAAATAATTTATGATATTCAGTCCTAATTTTAAAGTTAATTTTAACCAGATATAATACAATTTTGCACTTGCACAAATTCTGTGCTCAGATATTCTCTAAGAATGTAAGAAATAAAAGGAAAGTGCCATAGATTGGATGAAATCAGAAAGGTTCAATGGCCGAGATTTAGTATAGTTCAAAAATATTTGATTTATGCCAAAATTAATATAGTTCCCTAAATATACCGAAATCAATTTTTAACACAAATAAATCCACGTAAGAATCTATCGAAAATAAAAAATTATATCACTTTTCATAACTAAAATAATTGACTACATATAAATTTGATAATACTTCCTAATGCCTCGCTATTTCTAAAAAATGAAATGAAATTTGAAAAAAAACTTCTATTTTATCAAAAAGTATTGGATTTTGTTTTAGGAATCGTGGCAGAATTTAGTCTGTTCCTCTTCACTTGGGATTTAATTTTTGTAATTCCAAGATGGAATCTTCTTACATATTATCATCGAGAACACCATAAAATTGCTGAATAAGCATTATCCCCTGAACGATTTTAGTTTCAGAAATATAAAAAACTAAGAGTAAATATAAAAGTTTTTAAATGTCTCCTTCCTTATGAGACTCTTTTTTTTTTTGGCATCGTTTGTTTTAAGTTTTACATTTTCACAATGGTCACGAATTAAACTTTTCGGAAATAGGATCTTGAGAATTTACCTTTGCATACTTTAGAGAAATACGTCAACAGATTTTTGGATTAAGGGAACTTAACTTCTTTACGAGACCTTCACATCTCAAACCTACTTAAACCATGAACATGTGTATCGATTTGCTTCTCCATAAATTAGAACTAATGTAGAAAACAGTAATTTATAACGACTTATTTTATTTTCCCGCTATGTGGGCGTAAATCAAAATTATTTTTTTGTGTTTAATAGTTTTTCAACAATTCATTTATTGTATGCTGAAGGTTTAGTTATATTAATGCCCCGTTTTATAGCAACGTTAAAGCTACTTTGGGACAAACCTTACAATTCTGAACCGCTGTTAGATGACGAGGACGGAATCTGAGCTGGTACCCTCTCTCCAAATTTCCATACTACACCAGCCAGATGACATTTGCCCCAGACGGATTTAAAGTACACCAGACCCGCTCACACTTTTTTTCTTAATGTTTATTTTTAGAAACATTTGTTTACATTGAGTATGTAAACAAGAAAACCAACATTCATTTCGTGATAGACGTACAAAAGATATTCCTTCATTTAATTTTAAATGTTTACATATGAATTGTCAAAACTTTCCATTTATATGCAAATTGTCAGAAACGGTAGGAAACTTTTGATCATTTTCAAATTTTTATTGGGGTCTTCTTGATATCAGAGTTTTATTGACTACAATAGCTTATTTTAAAATGACTAATTGGTTAAAAATTTTAATTGTTTTTGACAAAAGTGGTTCATTGAATTAGTGGACATATTTTGTCTATATTTTGGCAATGTATATTAAATAATTCATAAAGCAAAATAATTTTATTTTTTATAATACTATTTTTTTAAATTCATATTTAAAAAGGGTTTGCTAGTCATTTGATCTGCTTAAGACTAGATCTAAAAAGGAATTATTTAATTTTATACTTTCTATGTATATACTTTAACAGAATTTTTTTTTTTGAAAATAACTTCTTACAAATTATTCGATGGAATTAATTTGATATCAGAGCAGCCATTAAAATAATTATATTATAGCTGAAATCAATTACGATCTTTTTTTGATGTGATGGACCATTCCTTTGTATCAAGGCAAAAGACTCACAATATAACTGTTAACACGACAAATCTTCTGATTCCCTGATTTCAAAATGAGTCTTTACTATTTTGTACAGACATAGTCATTGCACACGTAGGGATAAAAAGACTAAGGTGTGAAATCTATTAAAGATTATATAAAAGTTGAAAGCTACTAAAGATTATATAAAGTATAAAAATTTTTTATTATAACGGCGCAATCGCCCTGCCAATTTTAACTATTTTTCTGTCTTCAGTAGCTAAATAGCTGAAGAGAAAAGAAGGTTTAAACAGCCCAATATTTCTTCAACTATTGAACAGAATAACGTATTTACGAATTCAGAAGAGTTTTTTTTTTTTTTTTTTTTTTTCATTCTACTTATATCAAAATTTTCCCTCATTCACCTTTGACGAAATCGGAAAATTAATGCTGACATTTTTTGAGTATCGCAGTATTGAAGATGTTTCTTAACACATTGCGTATGTCGCTCTGCTCCTTCCCAGGATTCGGACATTTTTTAATGCTCTAGAAGCATGCTTGAGAAGCAATAGGATGCAGATATGCACATTTTTAATTTGCATTTGGTATTATTATTTACTTTGAATATTCTTAAATATTACTATGTATATTTTATGCGTGTATTCATTAAATGAGATTTTTTTTTTTACATTTTAATTATTATTTATTTCACAGGCTTTAGAGTGTGATATTTAGCAAAGAATATTCCTTTGTGCAATGGTGTTAGGCGAGATTTGCAGCAGCATCTTGTTTTGAGACATTAAGGACCATTCATGAATTTTCTAGTGTCTCGTCTGTTACTGTTTCATAAATGACAAAGTTATGATGATTTTAGAATTTATAAGTTTGCCCAAAAGAGGTGTTGTCCAAGGAGTGTATCTTACAGATTTCTTTGCTGCCCTTAATGTGCTCAATATTTGTCTCTTGTTATTTATGCATCTATTTAACCAAAACAACAACAACATGAAAAGGAGATATCTCGTAACCAGGCTGCAATGTTCGGCCTATTGGCAACCAGAAATTTCGTTACCCATACGCAATATGCTAAGAAGAGCCTACCTAACAGTTACTTCTTTTTAAATGATTAAAATTTTGTATTTTATAAGATTCCACTATTTCGAACGAAAATTGTTGAAGGAATTAGCATTCACTGTGTGTGAAATAATAAGCGATATACTTTTACTGAGATATATATTTTTCCTTTTTGATAAGCCTTATTTTTGTGAAAGAAGATGGCTGATCTGGAATTCATACGTTTATTTTCTATATCAAATTTTGACTACTTAGAAAAATACCCTTGTACTTTCAACAATATTTAATAATAACTAATCATCCAGTTAAATAGCATCTGCATAACTAATGAAATAATTCATTTTTTTATGGAATGTATAGGCATTAAAAACATGTATGAGATAATATATAATAAATTTAAGAAGGAATGAAGATCATTATGTTATGTGCAGTGGAAGCAAAAAAGACGTATGTTTTCGGGAGCCTTTCTTTAATGATTACATTTCACACAAAATAAACACAAACACAAAAAAAGGGGAGACATTAAGGCACGCACATATTAATCAAACTGAAATTCGTCTCATTATTAATTAGAATCGTAATATACTATGGAAGTTGTATTAAATAAGGCATCGCCATCTATTATCCAAAGATGGAAATAGAGTAATACAATTGCTATAGGATAAAAAATAATGAAAGGATTCTGAGGCACGGGATGTGAAATATTAAGCGATATAGATTTAAGGTGAAACAAATTTTGATTTCGATAAAACTTATTTTTGTGAAAGAAGATCACTGATCTCGAAATCATACATCTATTTTCAGTATTAAATTTTAATTATTTAGAAAAATAGCCTTGCATTTTTAATAAATTTTACATGCATCTAATCACTTGATTAAATAACTTTTGTATAATTAATGAAATAATTCATTTTTTTCTTATGAAATATATATGCATATAAAATCATATATAAAAATTAATGAATTAAAATAAA
This sequence comes from Argiope trifasciata, assembly GCA_026543055.1. Taxonomy (NCBI): domain Eukaryota; kingdom Metazoa; phylum Arthropoda; class Arachnida; order Araneae; family Araneidae; genus Argiope; species Argiope trifasciata. The sequence goes on from JAPMOQ010062422.1 coordinate 235,390, forward strand.
TGTACATTAAATAAAAGTGGGAGAAAAATTGGAATGATGAATATTTTTTCTATATTTCCTTAGTTTTATTTGTATTTCACTTGGTATTATTGTAAATGACGCATATTGATGTAGCTTTGAAACTACTAAAGTACAAAGGAGGTAAACAAGTTTTATAATACAACCATTATAACAACTTTTGAAATCCATCATGAAAAAAAAAATGGGAGCAAATGGCATTACTCAAATAACATCAAAGCTTTGATTTCTATGAAAGCGGGCATCAAAGTCAAAGCTTCATTTCTTTTGCTTTAAAACATTAAGGCCTCTGAAAATTATAAAAAGTCTTCATTTGTATTTTAGTTATTACTTCAAGAAAAGGATCGACGTTCCTTCAGAAAATCAAAGACGTAATATTTAGTCAGATGCATTTCTTATCATTGAAATGTTTGAAAAAATCTGAAACAGGGTTCAGAAACTTTTCATGTTTATTCGGATAATTCGGAAATGAGATATTACTAATGAAAGGAGCAATTTAGATTTAATAGTATTAGGAAATAGTGCATTGATTGTAATATTTATATTTCATTCAGGCAACTGCTTTTATTTATTGGAAGGAACAAAAAGTATGGTATTCAGCTCATCTGGATTAGCCACCCGATTTAGTAAAAACAAGGGAACAAATCACAGTAAATTTCATCTTAGTTTTCTTTGTAATTATCTTCAAGGCAAGATGTTATGTAATGATTGCAATCAACAATAAATTCACTTGAGCTTTTTTAATTGCTGAGCTTCATCTGAAAATTCTTAGCTGGTTTTAATAACAATAAAAATAATCTCAAGGCGCATATAAAATTTTCTTTAGGTATGATTGTCTTTATTGACTGCCTTTATAATGAAACAAATTGTTCGTGCCATATTCGACTTATAGTTAGTTTTTGAGTAATAGTAGTTTTCAAAAATTTGAATTTAGGTTTTTAATTAAAATTTAATTTAATTTTAATTTTTTCCTCTATAATTATAATTAACTATTTGTTTTTATTATAAAATTTAGGCCAGTAATAAATTTTCTCCATACATTTTACTCTGATTTAAAAAAATTCCGGAATAGTTTTAAATAAATTTTACATGTAAAACTAATGATTGATTATTGGATTTATTCTTAGATTTGCCACAACAATACATTTTAAAGTATACTTTTCCGTGCTACATTACTTAGAAACAGAACTAGAACAAACCCAGCCTAAACAATTATCACGATGCGATAGCTTAGATTGAGGATCCAAATCTCCATTAACTTTTTCAATGAATTGTTTTCTTCACTTCCTAATTTTAATATTTCCAATCAATAACTTTTCGCCTATTGTTTGCTCTATTCATCGTATATTTCAAATTTTTCTTTTTTCATTCGAATGGATGAATATCATAATTTAAAATGCCAGCGGACTTATAAATAAAAGTAATAACTAAAACTTAACGCATTTTTTTTCCTTGCCAATGATATCTTCCAATGCAAAAAAAGTTGCGATGCTGTTCGCATGGAAAATAATGAGTTACATTTTCAAGATGCTTTTGAAAAGACGCATGTGTGTAGTAAATTGGATGCCTCTATTATGATGTTCTTTTTGTTCTATAGCCCAGACTATTTAACACTAAACCTAATACAATGCTGTCAAAACGACTGTATCTGTTTTTGACAGCATTGTGTTAGGTTTTTCAATGGCAGATAAGATGCATCGGTGAAATGTTGGAAGGTTTAAATTAATTTGCATGTACAAAATTTGGCATATATATACTTATCAGAATGAAATTGTGCAACTCGAAGATATTTTTTAAAATATTAATTAACTAAAAATTAATCGAAACGTTACCATTTTCTAGCAAAACATTGCAAAAGAATAAATTAGGTATAATTTCACATTTAAAAAAGATTCTTTTTAATGATACCAATTTAATGATCGTTTAAATTTTATTTAAATTTCGGCAATTTTTTTTTTTGTTTTATTTCCAACAACATTCCATTATTCCATTTTTATTTCCATTGTTCTCATTCAAGATATATTTAATTAAATAATCCATGAAATACTAATAATAAATTGTTTCAAGAAATATTTAATCGCTGGATTCTTTTGCATTGTTTAAAGCTAAAAAAGACAGTAAGTCGATTTGATATTTGTGTAGTTTACAGAACGAATAAAAAAATCGAGTTTATATTGCAAATTTTACAATGTAGACAAACCACGCATTTACCTTTACAATAGTGCTATGAAGCACTATCTACATCAATGTTTCCATTATAAACATTGATGTAGATAATGAAGATAACATATACAAAATAGTTAAAATAATAGCGTTTTAATGCTTTGGTAGAATCATGGATATGAAAAACAATATCTAAATGATTTAACTGAAATGAAATATAATCAATATTCTTGGAGAAACTGCTGATAGCCAAAGTAGAGTATTATACAATAAAGTGTTAGATTCAATAAATGAAAAATATTTTAACAATATCTAGATAAACAGTTGTAAAAAATGCATTTAGTATACGTGAAGCAATGCTGTTCTTAAATAAGTTGATATCAAATTAAATATAAATTAAGTTGCGTCAATTCGCCATCATTGTTCTTGAAACAACTAATCTCGATAAAATAGCAATATTAATAGCTCCAAGATATTATTCCCATTACAGAAATAGTTAAAGATTGTTTAATTAATTGGTTAGATAATTAAACAATTTCAATTGAGGTTTGAAAGTAACTTAAAGTAAACAATGATTGTTTGGATTTCATCCCTGGAATAACGAAATCAAAATATTTTTTGTTGGATAATGAATTCATCAGTGAATTATTATGAATTTCGTTTATTAGGAATAGATTATAAACATTAAAAAGTAGAATTGACTTTACATAATTTTTTACTTTATATAATTAATACGTAATAATTTAAAATTTTTGTACTTTATATAATTTTATGGGCATTTTTATAATATTATTTTAATATAATTTTTATAATAATATTAGTTTTATTTCAGGCATTTTATTATACATATTTTATGATCATTATGAAATTTTTTCTGTGATTCATTACAAAATAATACTATAGTATAGAACAAATTTTAATTGTATCAGTATATTAATTCATAAACAATGCCTGAATATCTTTACTAGCGTCTTAAAAGTATAATTTTTCAAATTTTAATCTTTACGCAAATGTAAACTTACTTTTATAAATAATTTTCTTAATAACATTGATTTTATTTTAATTATTTATTATATATTACTTATTTATTAATTTATTATAAAATTGTAGGATTATTATGTCATTTTTATATGATTTATTACGAAGTAACACTATGGTATGGAAACAAATTTTAATTATATTAGTCAATCGATTCATAAATAAAATCTGAAAATACTATACTAGCACATTGTCACTACGCAAACAAAAAGAATTTCAAGCCTCTATCTTATCAAGAATTAAATGAGAAATCGATTTTAAAAAATCACCTTTTTTAGAATGATGAAAATCAAATAAAAAGTTGTTTGCAAGTTTTTATTGACATTGGAATCCTTTTTTATCATGTCGTTTCACTTTTTAAAATAAGATAGAACACACCAAACTTATTTTCAGTTACCTTTTCACATTTTTGTTCAGGTATTTTACAATGGAAATATTAGTATTAATTTGATGTGATCTTAAGATATAAATTACTATTAACTGTAATTTTTAACAATATAGTATATATATATTTGTTTTTAGAGTATTAATATGACAAACTTTCGATAAACGTGGGACGAGGTCTGTTATAAATGAAAGGAAAATATTCACTATCCATAACTAGTTATCAGTATTTGCGGTCACATGTATGAATGCGAGCATTGACAGTAATGAGATTTAAATGATGATGGAATGCTGACAGAACCCTACAATTCTCTCCTCAACTACTGTCAATAATTTCATGGAAAATTAATTTCAGCTACAGAACTGACTGAAGTTGCATTCTTGTAATAGTTTACTTAACTTCTGGATGTGATTAAAATCATTAAAATTAATTACTATTTACAAAGGAAGGCCTACTATATTATGGAAAAAATACCTTGTATTTAATTTTTAAGTACATCATAATTAATTCGTTCTAAATAATCAAATTTTTGTAAAAATATTTCAAATTGTTGAATTAATTGTATAGTATTCAGTAGTATTCCTTTAATATGCGGAACAATATTTGTACGTACTGCCTTTTTAAATTAAAAAAATTAATATTTGGGAATTGCTCATTTTGTTAATTTTAAAAGTTTTTATATTTTTGTACTAATAGGTAAGAATTAGACATAAATATGAACAATTCAATATCTCAATACTTTTCAAAATAAAGTTAAATTTTTCCAATCCATAAAGTGAAAATAATTTTAAGACCTAAAATCTTAGATATTTAAAGCTAAAATATATATTAAAATTAGTGTGGCAATGTTTCAGTATTAGATAATTATGATTATATTAAATTTGACTATAATTTCAAAATAAATTTTATGGTATTTTGATAAAGATACGCATAGTCTTCCGCATATTTTATTAACATTCGTTACTTTTAATGAAATTTTTTCACTGATTCTCTCTTTAATTTTAAAGCATCAATATTTGATTAAAGTTTAGTACATACATAGCTTAAACTCTTGTTACATTACATATAGTTATATTAATATAAGTAATAAGTTGGCATTCTAATAGTAATAGATATTCTATGTTAAATGATATAAAGCTAGTCATAATCTGATTTACAAAATATTTCTAATTATATCGGTGTGTGATAACTTACTAATATCTGATCATTTCATTTGATATTTATCTTTAACCAAACCATTTCGTAAAATATGTTTGATATATTTTTTATTTAATTTTTAGAATTAATTTACTATCCCTTTGAAGTAATTTAAAATTTATTAATCTTTTAGTTTACTATTTCAAAGAATATGCTGATAAATAAAAACTCTTTGCGTCGCAGAAGTGACTATCTTTTTCACTCGACATAAGAGGAAATGGGCGAAATTGGCCAAATAACTTTTTAAACTGAATTGTTAAGAAATAAATTTTTAAAGAGTCTTTAAATTCACATTGCATAACCAGCAAACCGTTTATTATCCCTTGTTCGAACGTCTTTTCTAAAATTAATTGGTTTTCATTATTTTAAAGGTGTATACAAATACAAAAATAAATAGCTACAATTTTGAAAAACACCAATAATGATACTATTTCATTACACCAATTGCCATCATCTTATTACTATTTTATGTTATTAAATTGTATAAGCCACCTTTTTCAGTAGATCAGATCAAAAGTGCGCATTGCATTGTTATAACATACTTTATTTCACTTCGTAGAGTCAACATTCAGACTAGTTATTAACTAACTTACAAGCGCCTATTTAAGATAGGTACTTTAAAAAAAATTTAATGTTTCAGATCATTTGAAGATAAAGTTTATCTTCTCTTTTAATCTAGTATATTACTATTTCTCTTTTTTTTAATTGCGATTAAATTGTATACCATATTTGAACAACCAAATCGGAAGAAGAGCAAAAATGTTTATGTGATAGAAATAAATAGCTATACTTACTGATTAGAAGCGTGAAATTTGGGATATAATAGTGCCAGCCATGAGACTAAAAACATCATAAGCTTCATTTCGTTTTGGTGTGATTAATATTAGCATTTAAGTAGGAGGGGAAAATCAGCTATATAAAAAGATAATTAAATCTATCTCTAAGATTTTTCTTTTAAAGCTAATAAAAGAGATTTTTTATTGAAGATAAACGAAACAAAGAGTGGCTCTCAGCGTAAAAATCACCATTGAGTGAAAAGAAATAAAAATAAGGTTTTTATGAAGTATAACGAAAATTGTCTGATTATTGAAAAATTGCTATGTTTCATATGGCGAGAAATTATGTATTAAAAAAATTTGATGAAAATAAATGGGAGAATTTAACATATATATATTTAAACGAGATTTTTTTTTATTTAAAATTTATCTGTTTGAGGCATTTTTACTCATTACATGAGACAAGGAGGATTATATTTTTAAAAAACATTAAATTTTAGTAGATGTCTGTCCAATTTTATAGTTCTTAACAATTCTGTGAAATACTGAAAAATTCAATACATATGAAAAATTGGGTGTAAATAGATTTCATAATCATTTTTTAGTTTCAAGTAAAAGATTATTTTGAAGGATTTTTGGACATTAATTTTGAAATAAAAAATATTTTTATTAGTTTTAAATGAAAATGATTCTATAAATTAATAAGTATTATGCTAGTAGTGGCAAAAAATATACCAAGCTGTACGGGAAAATGTGGCTTGTTAATGCGAGGAATAAATAAGGCACATTTTTAAGAGCTCATTTATCAGCATCTAAATAAATTTTAACTTGAATGTATGTCAAATACATTATTTTGGTTTTTAACACACTTTATGAATAGATATATTTTTCTTCCGTCTATAACGGGAAGCTTTTGTTATTAGACAGAAAATTAATCAACGGTTGTTTGTTATGGTAGCTTGATCTCTAGAAACATATTTTCTTAAAAACAAAACGTTTCTATAAATGATCAAAAATAACTTTCCAAATTTTTTTTCCTAAGGTTTTTTTCCCCCTAATCTGGATTTTTTTTATAAAAAAGTTATTGTCAAAATAATTATTGTAGCTTCAATCATCAAATTAAAATTTAAGGTTACCGACTACATTAAAACACTGGTTATCGACCACACTGGTAATTGTTTTTATACTGTAATTTCTTATAGTTCCGACTTTCATCTTTCGAAAAAAGTTTATTTTTTCTAGAAAAAGGAAGGCCTGACCTATCATCTAAGGTCCCCTATTTTTCAGCTAAAATTTGTTTTTAACTTGCTCGTTTAACTTTCAAATATCTTTAGTATTCAAAAAAAAATCACCATTAACATTGTATCTCAAAAATTAATAGAGGTGTTTACATACAATTATCAGCGTTTGGGTTTAGTGATATGGACAATGAAATAAACCAAAAGTTGAAAATTGTTGGTGGAATAATTTTTCATTTATAAGCGTTTTATAAAAATTAAGTTGTAAATTTATGGGAAAAAATGCATATATATGTATACTTTTACCCATAACTTATTTTCATCTCAAGGTTTTTGTTAGATTTTGGTTCATTTTATTCATCATTATATTCTATAACTAGTGTACAAAGAAAAATAGGATTCCTGCATTACAATTTTTCGTAAGGTGTTAACCGTTTTGGTTAAATTTCATTAAAAGTTACAACAAATTTTCCAGTTTCTCAAAGTATATCATATTTTCAAATATTTTTTTTAATATTTCTAGTAGTTATAATTGACAATACATCTAAAAATCATAGATAGTTTGTTTTTTAAATCCAATTTTTCAAAAATTTTCCTTCGAACCTTGTCGGTTACGTTAAAAAACATTGAATACTTCTTATCCTAAAACATAAGCTGATATAATTTTTTATTCTTTCTTTTTAGCTCATACTCTGCGAAAGATTGAGATCAAATTTTCTCTAATAGGTGCAAAACTTTTAGATGTTTAAATGATGTTTCAACCCTTCGATTTAGGAGCAATTTCATGATAAAGCTAAGGGAGGGTGTTCTTTGTTTTCGACAGTTCTGAGAGAGATCTTTAAATTGTTACGGAATCACCGCGCCCTAATATCTCAGCTGCACGCGAAACGATAGCATAAAGCATCGGCTCTGCGTGCCACCGAACTATAAATGAATAAAATATGCAACCGTTTCCGCGCCCAAATTATTTCGTGTCTTCCAGCGCACTTTGGGAGGATGCCATCTGCTCATCAAAAGTAAGGAATAAATGAATTGCTGAATTATGGATCCGCTGTAATCGCAACACCTAATGATCGGTGTTAGCAACGCCTGATGTTTGGAGAATGACTGGAAAGTGCCCGATGTTTTTAAAAGTTGGAGTGTGAATATGAGAGTTTGGGGTAAAACTTTAGGTTTCAATCAAGAAACCAGAGTGCTGCCTCAAATCTATGTAAATAAAGATGAATATTTTTATGTACGATTCTTACGCGCTGCTTTACCACTCATCCGATTGCGATGAATTTAGAATACTTATTTCTTGTACTTGTAGGATAGCTATAGGCATAGTAAAATTATGTTATTTATATAAATAAAAATGAATGTTTGTCTGTATGTCTCTTATGCTGTACCGTACCACTCATCCGACTGCGATGAAAGTTTGAATACTTATTACTGCTCTTATTTGTTTCTGTTGATGGAAAAAAAATTCCAACCCTAAAGTCTTGAATAATAAAGTTAATAAAATAAAATGAATGTTATTTACGCTTCTTTTTTATATATCTTTCAATATCAATGAATTATTCATTTCTGAATGGAATAAGTATTATACTTCTTTTATTCGGACATAAATTCGGATTCGTTTTTCTATAATTCCTAATTAAATAAATCAAATGTTTTCAATTTTAAAAGATATTTCCAAAATTATTTCTTCTGCGGCAGCAACGGGCCTGGTACCAGCTGGTTGCTCTTATAAAATAAAGAAGGATTACAATAGAGAAATTAAAATATAAGGGATTTGAATATGCGACTTCGACTCTGTTTTTCCATTCCAATTCTTTAGAAAGTTGTTTTGAATTTTTTGAGTCTAAATCATGATAGGCTCAAGAAATTTTTGAGAAATTAAGAAATATTTTTGTTTCAGTGAATCATTTATAAATTGTAAACTACTTTACAGATTAACAGTTTTGATAAGATTATAGAGGAAATTGCAGAATTGGATTTTATTTGGCTATATTTTAATATTTTGCAAAGTTTTCTTCCTTAAACACATACAATTACATTTTTTAAAATCATGTTTAGGTGCAATGTTTGTATGTGAATGAACATGAGAAAAAGTAAAGAATTAATTGTATAAAGTGTCCTTTGAATTCAAGATGTTTTACCTTTAGATCAAATTAACCAAAAGGGAGAGGCGCTATTTTATTGTAAAATGTATATTTCTTTTTCTTCATTACATTATGAATCTTTGCAAATCAGCATAGTTTTTCAAATACGAACATTGGGTTTTTTTGGGTGCAAATGCTGTTTATATGCAGAGCAGAGATAAAAACAAACTTTTATCTGGTTTGGTTTTTTTTTTATCTAACAATGAAGAACGGAATGGAGCAAAATTCGTGTTTGGACTTCGGGTGGCATGAACAAATAAATTCTGAAAAAAAGAAAAAAAGCAGGAAAAATTCTAAATAAGCGGGATTTTCACACTGGGTCAGAAATAACCAAATTGTATGTAGGAAAGAGACTACATAAACAATCATTAATACGGAAGTTATAAAAATACAGACATATAAGTAAATGATAAACAATTTGAAATCCTGTATGTCATTTAAGTATACTATTTATATGGCATAATCTGTTATGCAAAATTTCATAATTATTAAAAAATCGATTAGAATAATATTCATAATTATTCTGCTTTTCTAATTTACCGTTGTTCCTGCCGGCGTCCTGCCATAGGGGTTGCGCGTCTTTCTCGTGATCTGGACGTAGCGGTTCTGGCATGGTTGTTCCTTCTCTGTGTTCTATCTGCGAGGTGTATGAATGTGATTCCCCCTTGTAAAAGGCGATTGTGAAAGTGAATGTGACGCATGAAGTGGCCAAGTCTTGCTCTTGGCCTATGTTGACTCTACGGAAAAAACAAGAGGCGATTTCTCGACTTTAAACGTAGACAGATCCGCGGACTTGTAAAGTGTTATAAGTTACAACAACAATTATTCTTATATGCTTTGGTTACTAATTTATTATCTGTATCAAGTTTCCAAGGAAATTATCATGAGATTTTATTTTTTAATTCTTGTCAATCAAATATATAGCAAATGAATTATTTCCACAATTTTATGACAATTAAGGGAAATTCTTTACATTTTTAGTAGTGTTATATATAAGATGGTCATTTATATGTATCATATATTTTGTTTTTATCTTTTTATCTCCTTCATATAAAATTTTATATGAAGGAGGAATCTTTACCTGCTAAATAATTATCTTTTATTTTAATATTTATTTCTTCCAATTAAATCCATTGCCTTTGACTATATGATAAGATGGTCTAACCTACCCAGTAACCATAATCTGTCAATTAGTTTTCCATGATGTGTCGAAGCAGTGAAGACAGAATATCATTCTTTTGTTGGCAGGTAGATATATGGTGCTGAATCTTTATTCTTCTTATTATTCCCCTTCCGTGTATCCTTTCTTGTGTTTTTTTTTTTTATTTATGTGAAAAAGATCCTGAGTCATATAATTTGGATGTCTGTAGAGGTAATAAAGTCTTGTATGGTCACCAACAAAAAAATGAAATATTATTTGCCATTTATTCTTATAATCTTTTAATATAATAGTTTAATTCATATAATAGTTTTTGAAATATTTCGAAATAATTGCAAACTTTCGAATGTCGATTGAAAAAGTCTTGACATTCTGCTCGTTGAAAGACAGTATATTACTTTTAATTATTTCCACCTATCTAGTTGACATGATAACTGATTGTTAATTAGTTATCAACAGTTTAACTGATTGTTATAAAATCATTTAATGTTATAAATCATTTAATGTCATAAAATCATATCAAATTATATACACTGAAGTGACAAGAGTCATGGGATAGCAATATGCAAGTATACAGATGGCAGTAGTATCGCAGCGAAAAAGTATAAATGCGCAGTTCATTTTCCAGAGCTTTCATTTGTGTTCAAGTTATTCATGTGAACAGGTTTTTCGTGATTTATGGCGGCACGACGAGAATTAACAGACTTTGAACGTGGAATGTTAGTTGAAGCTAGACGCATGGGTCATTCCATTGCGGATATCGTTAGTGAATTCAACATTCCGAGATCCACAGCATCAAGAGTGTGCCGAGAGTATGAAATATCACGCATCACATCCCATAATGGACAGCGCAGTGGGTGACCACCTGCACTTAACGACCGAGACCACCGACGTCTGTGTAGAATGGTCAATGTTAATATACACGCAACACTTCGTCAAATAACTGCAGGAATCAATGTGGGACGTGTCCGATAGGACTGTGCGGCGAAATGTGTCTTCCTTGGGCTATGACAGCAGAAGACCAACTCGAGTGCCTTTACTGACAGCACGACATCGCCTTCAGCGACTCTCCTGGGCTCGTGAACATATCGACTGGTCCCTAGACCAGTGGAAAACCGTGGCGTGGTCAGATGAGTCACGATTTCAGTTGTTACGAGCTGATGGTAGAGTTCGAGTGTGGCGCAGACTCCACGAAGCCATGGAACCAAACTGTCAGCAAGGCACTGTTCAAGCTGGTAGTGGCTGCATAATGGTGTGGGCTGTTTTTACATGGCATGGACACGGTCCTCTGGTGTAACTGAACCGATCATTGACTGGAAATGGTTATGTTCAGCTGCTTGCAGATCACTTGCAGCCATTCATGGACTTCACGTACCCACACAACGACGGGATTTTTATGGATGACAATGCGCCATGTCACCGGGCCAGAACTGTTCGCGATTGGTTTGAAGAACATTCCGGACAATTCCAGCGCATGATCTGGCCACCTAGATCGCCCGATATGAATCCCATCGAGCATTTATGGGACATCATCGAAAGGTCCGTTCGTGCCCAAACTGCTGCACCATCCACATTTTCACAATTATGAACGTCTATACAGACAGCATGGCTCAATATTCCTGCAGAGGACTTCCAACGACTTGTGGACTCCATGACACGTCGAGTTGTTGCACTTCGCCGGGCAAAAGGAGGACCGACACGATATTAACTGTCATCCCATGACTTTTGTCACTTCAGTGTATATTATATACATTGGCAGTAAAAAGACATTGGTTTTTGATGTCATTTTATTTTATCATTATTAGGAAATTATGAGGCATACAAGATATACAAGCAGGAACGACGAGCACAGACATAACACAGAATGACACATAAAGGAATGAGGCAAAACCTTCTATCCTTGGTCTTATAAACTATGATATTTTAACAGGAATTTCCAGTGATATATATCCCTTCACTCAGAGAGTGTGAAAGGGTCGGCTTTCAGCCGATTCAGCAACTTTACAAAGTTTCAGTTAAATTAATTAGATAGAGAAAGTGAAATGGGATCAGGAAATAAGAAAATATGCCTGAAAAATTTCAAATAAGAACTATAAGAGTTGTATTATTTATAAATGGCAATAAAATACTATAAAAAATTTTTGTTTTCCATTTTGAAAAATATTTTTATCAAAAAATAATTATGTTTTATACTTATTTGAGATTTTCTATTGGTTGTAATTATGTGCCCTTACATAAGCATCTTGCGCTATGCATATAAAAAGTAAAATGCTTTTATGTAAAAAAGTAATGAAGGGGATAAGGAATATTTAATTCGCAACATCATATCGAGTCAAATTAACATGATAATGACTTTTAGTCTTGATGACATCAGTCGTTGCACTCTAAATTAAATCGTTCACACACACGTAAACTAAGAATATCCGATTTCAAATAGGTTAAGAAAGAATGAAAAATGTTCTAAAATACTGCTAAGACATTAATTAATAATAAATCAGGAAATCTCTCATTTATTTTTTATTTAGTTGCTCGTGAGTGGCTAAAATATTCAAATTGATTATTCTGAGTCTTTTCATTTTGTTATAAGTTGTAATGTAAAGTCGAGTGTTATTACAAAATTGGATCTATATCCAAAGTAATTACTACCAAATGATGTTATATGATTATTTTTCATTAAATAAAATCTACTTAAAATTTTGAAAATCACTTTCTTAATTATCAACTTTTCCTTCAAGAAGTGAAGAGGCGCTAAGTTTGGAGTTCGAAATTGTTCAGCGTTGTGGAAACTTTTGCTTTACGTATCAGACAATTTTCAGATTGCAATTCAGCTTATGAACATTAAGATAAAGGTGAAAAGCAAAAGAAACTTTTGTTAGAAAGTATTTTCGGTTTCTCCCCCTTGGTTTTCTTTTGAACGTTAAAAGCTCAACTGAATATTTGAACAACATTTCTCAATGCCTGGGCAAAATAACTTGTTGAAACTATTGATCTCTATTTTCTAAAATAATTTCAAAGATTTCTATCGTTTCAATGCATTTTAAGTATCGATTATCGAAGATATATCACGGTTTGAGTGAGTAGATATTAATTAACAACTCTTCAAAATCCATCCATGTCGAAATAACGTTCCACTTATTTTAATAATTTACGTTATTGGTGCCAATATTCTGCTTTGAATATTTTAAGATAATAAAAGAGCAAATAAGTATTCTTAATCATCTAATGAACTTCTACTTTTCTCATTATATAGTAACATTATATCTCATTAATAAATTCAGAGGAAAATTGATCGAGATGAATTTTGTAGAAAATTCTGTATATATATTTTAATTAATGGAAATCAGTCCTTATAATTTCATTCAAGACTTTTGATTAAACCTTAATTATGCTGTTATAAACAAAGAAAATTATATCTTTAGGATTATGGCGCACTTTGGCGAGAACACAGATTCAGATGGCCAAGAAATCGGATGTGTCTTGAAGAGGAAGAACTCATAAAAATTTCAATCATTAGATATTTTATTCGGGACATTTTGTCACATCTTTGGTGTTTAGCTCTCTCCTAATGCAAAACGTTAACACTCATTTAATGTATCTTATTCATTTTAATGTTTCATAACTTATTATGCAGTATAAAATGTAATATTTAAAAAAATATTTTTCTGTACTAATATGCGTTTTCTCAAGAGGGTTTTCAATTGCCTGCAAGGGTGCAATGTCAGCAAGTGTAGTTTGGTCAGTCGTGCTAGTTGAGGTCTTCGATGGCTCCATGAGGTTTCCTGCACAACTTCTGGTTAGGACCGTTCATCGCAAAGTATATATCACATATTTTTCTAAATAAAAAGATAAATTACTTTTAGATATTAAAATTAGAAGTTTTTAGGAATAATTAATTGGAATTTTAAAAACATCGCATTCATTTAATATTTTAAAGGAACTGTTAATAGAAAAAAAAATAGAATGAATTTAATTCTTGTGTTCATTTTTTTTGTATCACCACCCCCTTCCAAAGAAACTTTAATAGGGCATATTATAGTTTAACATATTGTGAAAATAAATTTATTTAGTCAAGATATAAATAAAAATTGAAATTTCAAAGATACGGATAAACTGATGAAGATGAAGAGGACTTTGAAAACAATTAGCAAATACATCGATGCATACAATCCAGCAATAATAAGTCAGGGAAAATGACTTCTCCAACGTAAGTTCATATTCATTTAAGCGAATTTAAATTCGAATAATTTATTTCTGCATATCACACAATTATGAGAAGTTTACATTAGTTAAGTTTTTAAAGAACGTCAAAGCTATTTTGGGACGGAACTAGTAATTTTGGACCATGGTTGGATAATGAGACAACACATGAGCTAGAACCATCTACTCTACAAATATCCACATCTAATCAGCGGGAGAACGTTTGCCCGACAGAATTAATGAGCTCTTGTCCCGCTTCCATGACGTTATTTTATGTAGTTTAGCACTTAAATCTGAAACCCTCCAAAACCAAGACTTTATTTCCAGTCTATTGTGGCCCACAGTTTTGAGAAAAAAAGGCAAAAAAGTCACCAATTCGGTTTGCAATAATTTCCTACTGCATATATTATAGTAAAACCTGACTTAAACTTTCGGTAGGGTTTTACCAATTAATATAAATATAAAATGGATATTAATTTTACATTTACTGTAGGTGATGATAATGTCTTGTCCGTGTTAACACGGAAAGGGAATGCAGCAAGCTTTAGAGGGTAAAGAACCCTGAGCACCCGAAGGCAGAAATATGACTTCTAGCTCAAATGAAGATGGCATATGCACATTCGCTTGTTCAACTTACTCTTAACAAAGAAGGGCAGTTTACTCACACATCTCACACAGAGAACATAATGGAAGAACAAACATGCCTGAGCCAGGACTTGAACCCGGGACGTCCAGATCACGGGGAAGACGCGTAATTCCTAAGCCAGAAAGCCGGCATCGTAAGTGATGGATAACATAATAGAAGTTAAAGAATTTCGCTTTATTCTAAGAGTTTACAAACTCTTCACAATATTTATTTCAAATTTTAATTTACAAAATAGTTTTAGTTTACTAAAGAAAAATTATTTAATTGTTATCACGAGATAGATTTCCTCCAGAGAAAAAAAAAGTGAATGGGCCACAGAAAATACATCGATTTTAAAGATTCGAATTAAAAGCTCAAATTGAATTAAATATTTTTATGAAAGAGTGTATTTCATGATGTCAAAAGGGAAGTTTGTTTTGGAAAGAAATAAAAATTAAATCTTGTTGTGATAGGTATTAATCTAATTAGTACTCTGCAAACGGCGGGGGAATCCCAAATTTGTAACATTTCAAAGCGCACTTTGTAACAATCAGAAACATTTAGGGTTACAAATTGAATTAACTCAGATTTGTAACAATTAATTGGAATTGAAGAATTCCTTTCTCTCCCCTGATGGAAACTATTTGAATCAAAATGGTATAATAACTTTATCTTGAACTGTATAATTTTGAATGAAAGCTGTATGAAGTAGTAGAACAAATGGCTGGATAGCAGAAAGTAAATCCAGACAATGGTACAGAAATTAATTCATTGCATTGACATTTTTTTGAGTAGTTTGTATGCATAATTGGGTTCATTAATTCAGAAGCTAGTTTTCTTAATGATTTTCATAGAAATAACCGAATTGCTATAAATTTTCCTTTCAATTGCATAACCAAATAAATTTAACTAATATGCTTTTTTTTTAATATTTCTAACAATAGAAATGGCAAACAGTTTTGAATATTGTCGAGTGAAATAAATAAATAAAGGAAAAAAATAATAATTGTGTTTAATACTACGCAGTTACTTTTGTGCATGTATCAACTTAATTTTACGAAGCTTGCATTTTAAAATTATTGAATTCTGATTAAACCATGAACATTAATTTTATCTCTTAGTTATTTTTATAAGAATACTATTTTAGCATCTATTGTAACAAAATGTCACAAGAAGATATTTCTCTTCAACAGAGAAAAAGATATGGATATTGGTGCAAATCTCTAACGTTGCTTTCTAGAGTGTTAGTTTAATCAATGGAAAGACCATTTTACAATCACCTCTGTGGATGCTGATCGGTAAGCCTAGTTAGGAATCCCAGACATATTCGACAAACTTGGAGAGCATTTTGCAATTTGACTTCAAAATGGATAAAACTGGAATCTTCCAGAATTTTGGTGATAGAGAAATATGAGTTAATGGGTAATGAGAACCTTTTTTGACCTTCTCCGAGAACTATAAAAGACCGGCAGTCACAACTTAAAGATTAAAAGACCAGAAATGTTACGATATTGCAATAGCCCCTATTCAAGGCCAACTAATGTCATGTACCGATCCTCCCACCACCAATAGACTTACTCCCCATTGACTAAAGTCAAACAATAGAAAGAAATAGCAAAGTAACCCTCAACCATGCATAGCTACACTTCTCCCAGGTCTGCAAACAGCACACCTTGGAGACACGCCCCCCCCCACTCGGCAGATGCATCCTCATTGAAGGAAAGACTGAACCCACTCTCTCACCCATGCCTTTAGCAATTAATCATTATGGACTGGAATTCATTCCCCACCACTTCGCAGAAAAAAGCACATCCGCTGTAAGGACTCTACACCACCAGGAAGGAGATAGCCTCTTGAAAGAGGCGGGAGCTCTATTAAATACAAATATTAGCAAAAATAAGTCGTTTGTAGTGTCATATTGTCGAAACAGGGAACGGCAAATAATTGAATCAGTTCAACAAACAGCAAGCATTATCTGTATTTCAAGCGATTGCTGAATTCAGCTATTTGTCAGGCCCTGGAGTTTATTGAAGAAACAACATTTTGACGTATGAGGAGTAGCTAGTCGTGTAGCAGTGAGTCAACAGTTGGAAATAGCTAAAGCGAGGAAACAATGTAGAATTGCAAGCATTTGGAGAAACTGTAAAGAGCAGCTTAGATTTCCTGATTCTGCTGATTCTGTCTGTTCGCTTTTTGAGCGGTGGTTGTTTCTTATGACACTTGCCATTGGACAAGCCAGCTGTTATGCAGACAGCGATTTCAGCCGATAAGGTGAGTCTTTATTTTTTCCATTTAGGGCCACAAGTACGACTTTGCCACCCACTCATCACAACCCTTCTTATGGCGCGGACTTCATTCATGAATTTTCATTCACTCAACCACAAATCTTAATTTAAAGCTGAATATGACCTGACCTGAACCAGTACTCGCAGCGGTATTACTCCCGACCTGGAGGACTTTGTGACCATAAGTGCGTCAGCCACCACCACACACTGGGAATCTTCAGCTGTCGGATTCGAACTTGGAAGCTAATGGGCACAAGTATAACACCCTACTAATCAGGCTACCCCGGCTTGCTGTAGTTGATATTGTTACTGATTACCACTTGTGAATTATTTGTGTTACAATGTGCTGCCATGTGTTGTCTGTGTACGTCTCGGCTGTGTGTTTGTTGCCTGCGTATTTGTGTCTTCGTGTTTAATAAAAATTGTCATTTTTTACTGAGGCCTGTTGATCGTGTTTCTTCATCGACCAACAGATCGAAAAAGAATCCCGGAATCGATAACAATATCATGCGATAGAAAAAAAATGTGAAATATATGAAAATTAAAATTTATTATAGGATGTCAATACCCATTTGTTACCTGAATATCATTCACAATTGTCAGAAATGGCATAGTGATTAAAATAGTATTGCCACCAAACACTTGATACATGGCTTTTAAATACATTTAGCTAAAAATAAGAAATTGTATTATGAAAACTTCCTAGTTAAAAAATGTGAAATAAATGTTTTGATTAGTTAAGTAAAGAAATATTTCGCGAAATTATTACAACCTTTATTGAATATTTGATCATGAAAATTCTGATTTCTATTCGTCATAACAATTTCTTTTGGCATTCGAAAACCCACTGACTAATAATGTTTGAATCTTTTACTAAAGGACGTCAGTATCTATTTCTGAAACGTACCTCTTAATCTCTATTATCTTTTAAAGTTGAAACACATCTATTTATTCTAAAGCTTTCCGTTCTGTGTTGGGATCGGTAACGAAGATATTTTTAGATGTAATTGGTTTAAGCCTTTGCAGAATTCGTTTCCCAGATCCTTAGACTAGAAATGCCTTAAATGTTTGCTTTTATTTCTACTTAATGCAATTCACAGACATAATAAACTAGTTGGATTAGGTCTAAAGCTGATATCCTTGGGAACTCTCTAAACAGATTTAAATCACAGATTTACTTGTGATAGCAATTACAATGGATTTGTTTTTCTGCAAAAAATAGATCAAGTTGCATTTTAACATAGAAAATATTTTATTTGCAGTTCCATTCGTATCAAGTATCGAATCTTAATTTAATTCAATTAATGAATGACTCCATAATTTATCAATTAAATTAAATCAATGAATTACCAAAGCACTTATCAATTAATTTTAAAAACATTCATTCATGAACTAAGTTTTTTCTTATTAATTTAATTAATAATTATTAAAAAAATTTCAACATAAACAACAATGTTAATTATACATACAAATCTGAGGATCATTATTAAAAATTCCTTCCCTAGACCATCGAGCCGGCAGAGAAAAGAGCAGTTTTCTTTGAGTGGCATCCGATCATTCTTTATAAACGCGCGACGGCTGAAAAATCAATCCCTCTTTTGTTAATCTTCACGTGTGAGTTATCTTCATTTCATCAAGTAAATTTGTTTCACTCTAAAAATGTTCACCCAAGTGGGCTCGGCCGGGATTTGAACCCGAGACCTCTCGCCCCCTAAGCGAGAATCATACCCCTAGATCACCGAGCCACGAATGCTGTATGATTAGCTTTTAATGAATAGGTACAATAAATCGCTTAATAGTATAAGAAAATTTCGATTGCGATCATTTCAATTGAGTGCAATAGATTGAAAATTTCGAATGTCCATTGAATCTACTTAGACAAATGGGCATATATATCTTCCTTGGCTACTGATGCAACCGTACTTTTGTTCCTTGGTATTGAGCATAATATTTGGAAAGAACAAAAATAATTGATTTCATATTATTATATGTGCGAGAATTTGTATTTATCATTTTTTTCTTCTTTTATTGACGATATTTTCCTCTTTTACTGGTGTCGGAAAAATAAAACGATAAAGGGCACAGCCGGGATTTGAACCCTTGACCTCTCACACCCGAAGCGAGAATCATACCCCTAGACCATCGAGCCACGATAGCTACGGCTTAATCTTTTGATCCCTTCGGATTATAATCGTTTTTTTATGAGCGAAATAGTCGTCGGAATTTAAAAATGATACTCGCGTTTGAACCAATGATATGCACATTGCCGATCATGTGGCAAAAGTACTAATGAAAAGCAGAGATATCGTTAATAAGTAGATCAGGGGTCGACCGAGATTTGAACCCGTGACCTCTCACACCCGAAGCAAGAATCATACCCCTAGACCATCGAGCCGGCAGAGAAAAGCAGCAGTTTTCTTTGAGTGGCACCCGATCATTCTTTATAAACGCGCGACGGCTGAAACATCAATCCCTCTTTTGTTAATCTTCACGTGTGAGTTATCTTCATTTCATCAAGTAAATTTGTTTCACTCTAAAAATGTTCACCCAAGTGGGCTCGGCCGGGATTTGAACCCGGGACCTCTCGCCCCCTAAGCGAGTACCATACCCCTAGACCACAGAGCCACGAATGCTGTATGATTAGTTTTTAATGAATAGGTACAATAAATCGCTTAAAAGTATAAGAAAAATTCGATTGCGATCATTTCAATTGAGTGCAATAGTTGAAAATTTCGAATGTCCATTGAATCTACTTAGACAAATGGGCATATATAAAGACATATACATATGAGCATATATAAGGCAAAGACATATGGGCATATATAAGGCAAAAGTACTAATGAAAAGCAGAGAAATCGTTAATAAGTAGATCAGGGCTCGACCGGGATTTGAACCCTTGACCTCTCACACCCGAAGCGAGAATCCCAAGCAGCAAAAGATCGTTGGCCATTCATTGGCCAAACATCGCCTTTCGATTTCGTGACGTTGGGGCGACATCGCCGGCGACCTGCGATAGTAGTTGGGCATGGCCGCCGGCAAAACGCCTGGCGATCATCACCGCGGCGTATTTCAGACAGTTTTACCGATCATTTCCCGATGTTTATAATCAGAGGGCGACCTAGTACCAAACATTTACCGACGTTTATAAATAGAGGGCGACCTAGTACCAATCTTTTTCTGACATTTAAAGTAAGCGGCCAACCTGATATGAATAATTTACCGATATATAGAATAATTGGGTGATCCAATAAAGATTCATTATTTACCCTTTTAAATTATTTTCTGTCCTTTAAACTATTTTTCTATCTGGTATTCTGTTTACTGGCTTCAAATAAGTAAAAGAATATTTCATTTTTTAAAAATGGCTTTTTATTTCCTTGAATTAATTCCTTTTTGAAATAAAATATTTAGTTTTAATATAAAAATTAAAATCCTTAAACATTTTAGTGTGAAATTATAAACCATTTTAAGTTATAAACATGAAGAATTCTCAATTTTTATAAACTGTTTCCCTGGTTTCATTGTTACAATTCTGAAATTCACCGAGTTTTCCCAGTTTATTAAACTTTAAATTCCTTAAGTTTTTCAGATTTTTCCTGAGTGTAGTAACCTTGTTTTACTTTATGCCTAGGTTGACAAAATTCCAACAATTCCCATTGCATACTTAATTAAATATTTCTATATGTAATTTAGTTATCTCAATATTGTCTAGTTACGAAATTTAAATATTTTTTTAATTTGGAAGTATATATCGAAAAATTCCAAATAATTCCTTTTCACAATATTACTAGTAAAAAATAAACATAACTTAGCATTGCATACTTAGTATAACACTAGATAAAACTCAAAGAAAGAATCCTTTCTTTTACTTGCAAATTCACAAAATTATAAACTCTTTGTCTTCTCTGCAACAGCTTCAGATATCCAGTTTTTCTCATGGAGGGTTGTTAGACAAACATGCATTCTTTGCCGAGCTGTGGATGGATTATTCCAGATTATTAAGTAATTTTGAAATCCCCCAACTTTTCCAGGTTTATCTTCATTGTAGAAACCCTGTACTATTGCCTCCAATAGAAGTGTAAATCAATATTCTAAATGAGCATAAATAAAATAAAAATCTCTAAAAGAGTATAACAAATATTTTTAGTAATTAATCTTTTAATACTGCTGTATTAAGTTTATTTTCCTTGCACAAACTTTAGGAATTCTTTAATAAACTAGTGAAAATTTGAAATGCTTTTAGTTATTTATTAATCTTGTTACATGTGTTATAATTTTGAAAACTCAGCAAAGTACTCTCATAAAACTTTGACAAAAGATACATCAGAAACTTCATTAACCTTTTCACTACCAGTGGGACTACTGCTATCCCATGGTAAATATACTGGACTGAGGACCATACTATGGATAAAATATGATAAATATATATACACACACACACATACATTATAGAGTAGACATTGAGATTGAATGGATCTCAGTCTCATAATCAAGTATCAAACTTAATCTGGGATAACAATAGTCTCTCCAATAGTGAAAAGGTCAAAGCAGTCTGCACATCTTAAGCCTTTCTATTGTATTTCTTAGTGCTCTTCAAAGCAATAATCTAATATCCAAACAAAAATACAATTTAAAACCAATATGTATAAACAAAAATGTACAAATACTACAATCTTGTAATTCATCTGTATAACTAACATAAAAATATATCTATAGTAACTTTCTAATGGGATCTGTGGTAATTTTAAACAGTCCCAGAAGATTATTTCATCAATTTCTGAATAAAAGAAATCCTGTGATTAATCTTTTATAAAAGATAATGCAAGCATACCTTAATTTATGCTGTTATATTATTAAATGTGAACTACAAATATTTCAAAAACTAAACTAAGTTAAATTCTTAGCTTCTTTACCTTTTAATTACAAGCATTTTACATTTATAAATAAATAGTTTAGGATCCTACTACCTTACTTAAATTTAATTTCAAAACTATCACAAAAACTAAAATTTTACATATCAATTAAAAGTAAGAAAAAAAAATAAGCTTTGTAACTGTTTATTTTGTAAATCATATGTGTTCAGTAAAAATATATACACTATTTCTTCTTGTACAGGAGCAAACCAATATTCACCATGATTAAAGCTCAAATAAAACCCACAAAAAAAAGTAGAGACTTAAAAAAAACTTTATTTAAAAGAACATTTTTAATCTATTCAGCGTTGTCCAAATTTGGTAATTCAGTCCTTCGGTGCATTCGTCCACCATCCTTGTCTTTGGCATATACTAGCCAGTTTTTAATAGCAGTTTCTACTTCATGCTCCGTGATTTCCTCAAACTGACGGTGCTTTCTGACAGATGCTGAAATAAATATAAAATTCTTTAAAATGAGACAAAAAAATACTGTTAAATGAAAATTTGAGAAAGAACAAATTTTCCAAACAGAGCAATTTAGTCCTTTACGTGCATTATTATTACACAATAATAATAATATATACATTAACTTAACAAAGAATTTATAAGGCTTTTGCTGATTTATTTTTAGAAATCATTTTGAAAAAACTCAATTTTAAGACAAAATTTTATTTATAAACAGCAAAAAGACTGAAATTTGCCTTATACCTAAGAAGATTGAAGGGGCCAGTGTGGCTCCTCCCAGAATTTCTTAGTATAGACGAGCTAAATGTCTAAAATCCAGAAATATGGTAAAAATTTAATAAGACTATAACTGAGACTCGATCATCAGAATTCCATGGAATTTTAGTCTATTTGGATAATCAAAATGTTGATTAAACAGAATGTGAGGACTATTTATATTTTCATCATTCAAAAAATTCATTTTCCACTCTAAATAAATAAGCTTTATACATATTTATAAACTACTTTTGTTCAATTAATTAGCTTGCAAATTTATATGATACTGACCTCATTTATTTTCATTATGTATAGTTTTAGTAGAAATTAATGGATTATACTTGTCTAAGTACAATTGCCACAAATTGCTTTTTTGCAATCTGTATATGTGTTCCATGTATGATTTCCTTTAGTAGATATTTTTACCCGGCATTTGGTTCTGTTTTTTAAGAGTGATGTCTTTTATGTTCACAAAATTTTTCAACTTTTGTCAGTCACTGATCATAAACGCGCACTCTAGGTTTAAAAAACAAAATTATAGGGCTTTTGAGCCCTCTTTTTTTAAGACAAAATTTTACATACACTTGAGAAAAAATCGTGGTTTTTGTTTTTTTAATAGAAAATTAATATTGTTACATATCTTTTATTAAATTTCATGAAAAAATCATAGTATTAAATAATAGTTATATTTTGCTTAACTTGCTAAATGCTTTATAATTTGCTTTGTAGGAAATCCTCTGCGTCCACTACAGAGGCTTCACAAATCCTTGCCCCCCCTCCACCAAACCCAGATTTGGCACCCAATCGCTGCCAGTGCACACACACAATGTAACATGTAAGATTCAGAAGTCCCTGCACTTCATCCTGAATGACAAATATTTTTCACTGAAGTGAAGAATAATGAGTTCAATATTTAATGGAAGATTTTGTATTAGATATTTTAAAAATGGAAATTAAGATTTAGCTACGAAAGAGTGGGGAATCTGACAATCAATTTTGTTAAATCATCAATAATTTCATTACATGTTGAAATACTTTGAATAATTTGAGTTTGATCAGTAGATATTCATTGTGAAAATTAAAGAACACTATCATCATAATTCAAGCTTTAACTACTAAGATTTTGTTTTTCAGGGTATTTAGTATAACTTTATCCAGGGTTGATTGATTTAAATCACCCCAATTTAAATCATGATTAAAATCAAGATTTTAAATCAGTTGATTTTTAAAAAAAATCATTGATTTAAATCGCTTTTTTCAGGAATATTTTTAAAAGAAGGCTTTCAGCCATAAGCATATTGATAAAGCATTGCTAACTATTAACCACTTCATTGACCTGTTTGACATGATAAATAGGTGCATGTGGGAACCTGTTTCCTGCACCTATCAGGTCATAAACAACTAGTTTCAAAAACATGAGTCATGCATGACTAAGCTTAAACTGGGTTTACTATTCACTATTGTGAACTCTCGCTTTTGTGGAAAGAATTTAACTGATTTGGAAAGAAAAGATTCACTGTTTGCAAAGGAAAAGTATTCATCGGATACCATTCCCATGATCATGAAATTCCTAGGAAGATCAGATTATTTTTATGAATTTCTTTATAATAAAGGTGTGTTTAATCAGATTTCTCAACTTGATTGGTGGAAAAGTTACCGTTTCTCAAGGGAAAATATAAATGTTGAGCACCTGCACCAAGCTCTTCAGCAATTATTGAGTGTAAGGGCATCATCTTCCTTTATACAGAGAATTTTTCAACTTATGGATTAGTGCAATGTAAACTTCGCAACAGACTAAGGAATGACAAAGCAGCTAAACATGTTTTTATTTATAAATCTCTGAATACTGTTACTAAATAAAAAATGGGTTCTAATATTTTTATTACAAATAAAACTCATTGCTATTGTTTAATCTGATTCATTTTGTAGAACATAATTCTGCACTGTGGCTTAGGAGTAATTAAATTTGAAATAACAATAATCAGCCTTTGTTTAATAACACAATCAATAATTACAGGTGAGAGAATGTTGAGAGTCTTTTCCAGCCAATAATCCTAATAAAAAAATGTCAAGCTGGACGAACAGAATAACCCGACATACCAAATGTTTGTCAAATTACCATTTTTGACCATGACAATTCTATTGTAAGAATTTAATGCAGTGGCGCAAACAAGCGGGGTGGTCCAGGGGGTCTGGACCCACCCATAGCCCTCGATTTTATTTTCAATTTCTAATCTTATGTATATAGTACATAAAATAATTGGGGTATGATACGAGAATGGTGGACTTCTGACCCTGGACCTCCCCTTGAGAAATTTCTGTTTGTGCCACTGATTTAATGCATATATCTCTTTAAATTATTTAGTGTTTTGTTGACATTTACAGCAAATCTAATACTATAATACGAGGAATGGTTGCCAAGTCGAAAATCACCCCAGAATTAATAAACTCCGGTAAACTTGGGGGTATGGGGTTTTTGGCCACGAGGAATCGATTGGCGCCGGTTTTGAAGCGCTACGGTTGGGCAGTTCGGAGTTGCAGATAGGATATTTTCAAACTTTATTAGTTCGCCATAATGACTACTTAAATTTTCAAGCGGTAACGTGCTGCCATCTATAGCCAATATGGCGAACTAATAAAGTTTTATGTTTATGCTGTTATAGGTTTATAATATGTTTCTTATGTATGTATATATGTTTGGTTTTTCTAAATAAATTTGTCAAAAATATTGAACTTCAACACACTTCAATCTTTACCTTTACTTTACCTTTGTATAGAATAGTTCCCTTTCCAAACTCTAACTTTGTTTAGAATAGTTTACAATGGTGCACTTTAACCGGTTATCTTTTCACCAATGGTTTCACAAATTTTCTTATGGCATGTATTGTTTTGATAAATCACAATTGAAAATTTAAATCTTAGAGTTAGCTTCGATATCTGTTTTCTCCGAGCGGAGCTCGGTCACCCGCTGGTGTTTCTAAATGTCAGTTTTCCTATCCTTATTTCCTTTTTTTTTAACACCATAAAAATAGATCTGTTAACATAAAAAGTTTTATTAAATGCTAACAATATTCTGTACAAAGGAATTTTAAATTATTTTTATAGAAACCGGGGATAATTGTGCCTCTAAATTAAAAACACTGAAATTTATATCACTTATAACCAAAAACCCTAAACTAAAAAAAGTTAATTGCATATAACAAATAAATAATTGCATGTTACAATATTAAATTTAATTTATTGATAGTAAACATTCAAAAAGTGAAATTCCTTTAATTTTAACAATTAAAATGTAAACCCAATCAAACTTCTTTTGGTAAATCTCACTCTTTAGATATTTAATGAACAAATTAGCCTTCTTAGAATGACAGTTTGAAATCTTGAATATCGAATACATTTGATATTCAAGATTTCAAACGATATAAAACGATAAAAAAATATATTTATGATAAATCTGTTTTCTGGTAAATTAAAAACTAGACTCAACGATTACAAAAATGGGGAAGAAAATGGAGAGCATATTTAAATCCAACTAATATAAAATTATTCGTTCTTGATTATAATTAAGATAAAGCATAAATAAATGTATACATATCACATGATCATTTGGATAATTGAAAAAAACTGGAATTCCGAGGTAACCCCGGAGCACAATCACCCCTGAGAAACATTTTTAAGTATGAAATAAATTAGAGGTAAAATACATTTTATGTAATTTTTTTTATAAACACCTGAAAAAGCCATAATTTTTTCTCATGGGTATGCAAAATAATTGTGATAATTTTAGTGAAAAAAAAACCCTCATAACTTTGTCATTAATACAAATTTCAAATGTGCAAATTTTTAGCTGACCTTACAAAGCTCCTTATAAGGCGGACAGTTTCGAATCGTGTTTTAATTTTTAAAATGCACTTTAATCTTTTTGTAGAACTGATCGTTAACATCAATATGAAGAATGAAGTCCGAATAAAAAAAATAAAAAATAGGAAAGCAAATGTAAAGAGAGGTAAACTAAACACCTAAAAAACTGATTTCACTAATTTGAGAACATTAAAATAAGAATGGAATCGTATAGAGTAATAGCTGATAAGTAATGGAATACACCGTATGTAGCGTCATTTTAGGGTTATGAACAATTAATTACTTACAGATTTAACATAAAAACGCGTATATTATAATATGTTAATTTGAATAATTTAATAAATAATATAAAAATGTATAATTAAAAATAAAACTGCACTTACTACGTTTTCAGATAGCAGACACTCAATAACTCAAGGTTCTTTAACAATCACCGCAGATACTCCTTTGTCGTTTAAAAAGACGCCAAACTTTCACTTTTCACTTTCACTAGCTCGGAAAGCAGGTGACTCATTGAAAATTTCTAGCGCCATCTAGGAGACGTTTTTTTTTTTTTGGCCTTCGCGATAATCACATAAATATACATTCTGGGGACTAATCAGAACTTCAGATCGCCACGCTATTGAGGCGACTTTCTGATACAAGGAGAAAGAAAATAATCGAAAGGCGATGTCGCCCGGACACAATATCGAGGGGTCGCAAATAAAGGCGGGTTTTACCCAATCAAAGCGACGGTTGGCCGATCATTTAGCGACCACTGTTACTGCTTGGGATCATACCTCTAGAGCATCGAGCCGGCAGAGAAAAGCAGCAGTTTTCTTTGAGTGGCATCCGATCATTCTTTATAAACG
>JAPMOQ010062435.1:0-11674 GCA_026543055.1 Argiope trifasciata
TACCGCTTGAAAATTTAAGTAGCCATTATGGCGAACTAATAAAGTTTGAAAATATCCTATCTGTAACTCCGAACTGCTCGACCGTAGCGCTTCAAAACCGGCGCCAATCGATTCCTCGTGGCCAAAAACCCCAGCCCCCCAAGTTTACCGGAGTTTATTAATTCTGGGGCGATTTTCGACTTGGCAACCATTCCTCGTATTATAGTTAATTTTATAGAAGTGTTTTGAGACTTTTTTGTAATTTTTAAGCTGAGACAAACTGAGTAATCGGCTGTTGGCATAACTGATTTATTGGTCTTGCACAGAATTGAAAAAGAATCAGAAAAAAAAAAGTATTCTAACATGTTGAATTTAAATAGGGTTTTTATGCATTTTTTAAGTTTAGAAGGAACATTTTAAAAAGCTAAATATTGATTTTTTTAAAGTGCAATTAAAGATGGATGTTTAATTTCCACATTAAAGTTTTTTTTTTATTTCTTTGTTTTAGTTTTATGGCATTATGTGTGGTCTCTATGTGATATATGCCATTGTTTGGTTGATTTTATCAGCTCTACAGTGGCGCGATCTGCTAAGAATACAGTTTTGGATTGGAGCTGTTATATTATTAGGTAAAGAAAATTTTAATTAATTGAATCTGTGAAATATACATTTATTAATTTACATCTTAATCTTTATTTTTCGTGTTTCATTTTTTTGTGTAGATGATTTATTTTAATTCGATTTTTTTAGAACTCAAGTTATGTTCGAAGAGTGCGTTTCTAAATAATTGTCCATTATTAATATATTACTACTTGTTAAAATAAGGGCTCTGTGACTGAAAGCTTGAAGACAAGGAACAAAAAACAGTTCGGTTATAAAAGCACTAATTTATTTGCTCGCTTGGGCTTAACAGACATCACTATATCTTGTAAGATAGTCGAATGCAGTGACTAAATTTTAAGAAACTCACTTTTTTCTAATAATACACATTTCAGAATATAGTTGACATAGCAAGGCCTTAGTTTTTTTAAATTTTGCAATTGTTAAAGTATATAAATAATTTATATTAAATTAAGGAACATAGCATGAAAATTAGTTTTTATTTTTCACAAAAATGTGGTATATACATTAAAATTTCAAATGACCAAATTATTTTTTTATTTGTGTATTTTTATGCTTAAATAAAAAAGGAATTAATAAAAATTAAAATAGAATATAGTAATATAAATTTAGAATATAGTTTTTCTAATCATACAACTAGCGATAGCTTAGTTAAGAAATGCTGTTGACTTGTACTGCCATCTAACGTCTTGTTTCTAACAGATCTTGTTGCTTCCGTTATTTTAACCATTATTTGTATTTTTAGTTGTTTTCTTTGTTAAATATTCTTTAATAATAGTTTTGATCAGAATATAGCATATTGAAAATTAATAAGCAGTTTATTTTTTGCAAATATTTGTATGAAGTGTAGAAGTATTTTCTATTAATTACCAAAATTCATAAGAGAGCTATTGTTTGTTGATTTATTACTGTTAAATTCTAATTATTTTATGTGTCTCTTAAACAGGACTAATGGAAAAGGCCGTTTTTTATGCAGAATATCAATCAATAAATTTTACTGGTCAATCAGGTTTGTAAAAATTGTCAAATCTCAAAAATAATAATAATAATAATAAATAAATAAAGTTAAAGTGAGCAATATAGTATTTTGCTAAATTATTTTGTGATACATAGATTTAATTTAAAAGCAATCCGTTGAAATGCGAATATATGTAGCAGTTCTTAAAAATGTTAGTTGTCAGTTTATTTATTATTATTTTTTTTTTACTTTAAAACTTTTCTTTATTTTGTGTCTTTTTTTTTCACTATCTATTAATACAGTGTCTCAATAAGTCCGTATATGTATGAAATGTGAATTTTTCTATCATATGCTATGTTAAGTGATTATAAGTAAAAATAATGAAAGTAGCCTATTTTATTTTAATATGTCGCTTTGTTTTTTTTTATTTAAAATATAACCATATAGTATGCTGTAAAACTATTTTATTAGAATATATTTGATGTATAAAATTTAATATTGAGAATATATGAATTTGCCCATTTTTATTTGATCATTCTATTTTATATTATTATGTGATTGATATGAAATTATTTTATTTTTGTTGTAAAATTTTAAACAGATATCTTAATAGCCTGTTACCTAATTTTGAATTATTTGTGGCGAGTTTGAATCTTTTCTTTCATCTCATTTTTTAATCAATTTTGTTTTCATGTTTATCAATGAAATTATATTTTTACATTTTAAATGTGGTTATTTTTATAGAAAAACATATTTACCAATGATTTCCCAAAGCCTATCATGTTGAGATCTTTCTTGTCATTGAAAATAATTACGAATAATATATTGTAAGCCGATATCAGAACAGTTGGTATAGGTTTCTTCAGTGACATAGTATTAATGAAATTTGATTGTCAAAAAGGAAAATGCAGAAAAACAGCTAAGAGATTTGAAACATGAATTTTAGAATATTATTTAAATCATATAACTTTAGATAAGCATGTACTTTAAAATATGTGCTTGGCAAGTGTATGAGCTGTTTATATCTGAGAAAGATGATGAACAAATCAGAGTTAAATATAAGAGCAGTGTAGCAAGAATTAAGACACAAATGAATCAGTCACATACCTGCTTAGTTGGAGACAGCAGGAAGGAGAAGAAAGTTTTATTTCTGAGCACATGTATATACAACATGCAGAATTACACTTGGCACCATATACTAGCACATTGCATAACTAAAACTAACATTTCAACAGATGACCAAGCCAACCTTGCTATTATAGGGTTACAAAAGATTTCGTAAATTGACTCCGACTACAAGAAAATAAAGGCAACTGTATTTTAACCCTGGAATGCCCAAAGAAGTAATTTTGACTGCTGTTTAATCTGAATTAGAAAAAAAAAAGTATAATGAAACAATTTCTTACGATTTTGAGACTACATGATTTGACAAATATTGAGACATTTGAGACTACATGATAAAAATACATTTATTAATGATTGTAATTAAATCCATCCTCTTTGTTTCTGATATGAGTTTGATATATCTATGTTGCCCAAAAGCAGCCATTTTATCTGCTTGGGAAATTCAAAACAATTAATTGACTGTTATTACTGAATTCAGTATATTTCGTATATTATCAGTCCGGCCATTGATTGAAATAACATTTCTCCTTTTTTGAATTTCCACTATATGATAAATTCTCAAATTGAGTGAACACTATATAAGTACAGCTGCTCAAAAAACTAAGAATAGTATATGTTATTCTAGGTTTGGCACATGTTTACACATTATATGTTTAATAAACCCAATAAATTTGGCGTGAAATTCTGGCTTTCATCAGATAGCAGCAGCAAATATTTTTAATGGTTATCTTATTTGGGTAAAGGTAATCAAGATCATCGTCAGTGGTTTTAAGAAAATACGATTTTTTTTAAAACTGTTCTTCCGTTTACAGGATGTGGAAGAAATATTTCGATCGATAACTCTCATTAGAATGTCATTAGTGGTAAAAATATTAACTAAAAAGCAGCTCTAGTGGGAACTATTAGAGGAAACAAAAAGGAACTACTAATACCAGAAAGGAGGATAACATGCTTCGTTTATTCACTCTGCTATATAAATCAAAGAATTGTGTTCTTACAATATGTAAAAGTAAACCATAAGAATAACCATAAACAGTTACTCCGACTCATTCTGAAGCAAACATTAAAA
The DNA here is from genome assembly GCA_026543055.1 of Argiope trifasciata. Taxonomy (NCBI): domain Eukaryota; kingdom Metazoa; phylum Arthropoda; class Arachnida; order Araneae; family Araneidae; genus Argiope; species Argiope trifasciata. The sequence continues at coordinate 3,753 of JAPMOQ010062435.1, forward strand.
GCAAAATGACCGAACACCGCTACAGCCTTGGTGGGAACTTAAATCGAGTCATAAAGGTCATCACCGGCCACAGTACATTCCCCCTGTAGGAGGCAAACGGTTGAGGGGTATTATTTATACTATAAAAAGATGTTCAAGAATGGCTGAAGAATAAAACTTTCCTTGGAAATTCGATGAATTGAAACTGGAATTACTACAAATCTTTTCAACAATAGGATTCAATTCATACAGAATAGATGAAGAAATTGCATTTGAAGTTAGCCATAAAATTCACTTGCCACCATACTACAGGGAATTAAATCAAATTTAATTAATCTGGGCACAAGTGAAAAATTATGTTGCTTGCAAAAAATCAAACATTCAAATTGCAACAAGTACTAAATTTATTGCTTGAAGACTTGTTAAAACTGTAAAAAAGGTTATTACCCATCTAACAAAAATTGAATAAATTTTCGCAGTAGATGGATTGATGAATGATATTTTAAGCAAAATCAACACTCAATTTCTCATTCTGATGATACTCAGGAAAGAATAATTCTTTCATTAAGCATTTATAATTTTAACTTAAATGTACAGATATATTAATGTTTAATATGTTTCCTTTTGTATTGTTTTTTACTTGTTATTTGTATGTTACATGATTTTATGTTTTAATGTGAGTCTTAATGTAAAACTAAACACTAAATTTAACAAATTAATTGAGTCAAAAGTTTAAAATTTCAAATGAGGACATGAAGAATATTTTGAATTAGGAACAGCTGCAATTATGCTGTGATAAATATATAATATATATGTAGCATATAAATTTCATTCATAAGAAAGGGTAAGAAGAAAAAAGTTTACCTTTGTATGATTAATTTTTTGTATCAATTAACGGTTATCCTTATTTGATTCATTTGTAGTTTTAATTTTATAATATAGTTTTCTTTTAATTTTGATTGATTTTATATGATTAATGCACCCTATTAATGTAAAATGTAATATAATTTAAATTTTGACTAAGTGGAACTAAAGTGTGTCCGTAAAATTCACAAATGGTATTAATGTTAAAAAAAATTGAATGTATGATGTTAGTATTCTGTTGAATAATAAAATGAAAGTACCATATTAGTTTCAACAAAATTCATTTTAAGAGAGGGAAAAATGAACGTTATTTGAAATCAAATTAAAAAAATAAACCTAACCTAAAAACGATACATTTAAAAGTATAAGCACATATGAAATATGTATAACATAAATACAATTTAATAACAAAAACTCACAACTAACGTAAAAACCAATTTATTTATATTCTATACCCAAAATAAAACAGAACAGCAAATCAAGCCCGGTCAAATCCATATTATTGATTGATTGACATAGCTACAACAGTATTTTACACATAATTTTTAAACTTTTAATTTAAATGAAAACATACTTATCAACGATCGCGCTCGAACTTTCAACACCAGTTGGGGTAATGCAATGCAGATTAGAATTTTTTTATTTCCTTTATTCTGTTTTCTTTTAATTTAAAAGTTCTTCAGAATGAATCCGAAAAATCGATTAATTAACAACATTTTATTTTAAATACATCAAACACAAAGAAAATAAATAGAATCGTGTGAAGTAATCGGTTGAAATTCTGCTAAGCTTAACCTCAACTCTGTTGGAAAAAAAAAAAAGTAGAAACTGGAGCCTTACTTTTTTTTGGCTCGAAAGTTAGTTTTCAATTAATAAAAAAATTAACCGGAATAAAAAGTAGCCTATGTTCTATTCCTGACTATAATCTGTATTTGTGCTAAATTTCATCCAATTCCGTTCAATCGTTCCGGCTTGATTGAGTAACAAACATCAATGCATCCAAACTTTCTCATTTATAATACACACACACATATATATATAGCTTAATTTCCACGAAGGTAAATGTTAAATTTTGAGTTATAAATGGCTTTTAACTATTGGAACATTTCAGGTATCCTTTATATTTGTAGCTGTTTCATTTTTACTCAAGATAACAGCATGTCAGATCGATTGAAGTAATAAATTGAAAATATACAGATATATGACAAAATTTTCAGCCTTTAGTAATTTTTAATGTGTCATATTTGTATTTAAATCAGTATTTTCTTTTAATGAATGATACATAAATGCTAAATTGTAACATGAGAAAAAAATTATTCGACCCATTTGGCAGATTTCTTTTCTAGGTTTCATCGCGAGAAATCAAAGATTTGGTGTTTCACTTTGAAGAGTTTTTTTTTTTTTTTTTAAATCTTTATCCTTTAGAATTAATAAGCATGAAAGTAATAGTGCATTTGAATATGAATAGAAATTATTTGGTTTGCATTTATCATTTCCAATTTTTCATAAAATACGTGCTCTCAGTTTGCAGAATGAAACGTCAAGCAATACTTGACCAATACGGCGACATTTTTATCTTCTTCAGTGTTTGAGAATGAGATTTAAAAGAATTTTGCATCTCAGTTAATATACCTGCAACATAGCTTTCGTTGGTATATGTTGAACAGCTGGAATGGATGCTCTAGTTACCCCCCCCCCCCAATTTTTGGCAGGTCAATATTCTCCATATCACCATGCTTGAGTTTTTTACTAGGCTTATTACTATGCTTTATCTTGTACTTTTTCTACTCATAGAACTCTTATTACAGATTTATAACATGTATCTATCCTTTAATAATACTTCCGTTTTAAACTAGTATGATATCTGTGGTGTAAATGGCATAAATGAGCGGGATACTGTTTTGATTTCTCTTTTTTCAGATGGTGTTATTTAGTAAAGACTTCAGGCGGGCCGCGCATACGAAAAATGTCCCTTATCTCCATTAACTCTGCTCTCATACTTTAATCATGACACAATATCCTTTATGTAAGAAGAAACCATCGTTTATTAGCCAAATACTTACCTCGAACTTTTTCGAAAGTTTATATCGGTCCGGAAATAAATGTGTCGGGCAAGTTTACCTCGAAGCACAGAACGGGCCATGTTTTACTGTTATCAAAAGTTGGAGGAAGGTTGGATACTTCTGATTATGTTATTAACGTTCTGCTTTTAATAGTAAGCAGTAAAAATCTAAGTATGTGTTGCTGTTCTGACCTTGTGCAATGCCTTAATAACTAAGTGATAATATCTTTATTAAGGAGTATACAAGAAATTCTGGTGACGTCCATTCTCCCATGGTCCAAGTATTAGCAATTAGAAATGTAAATTGAGCTTAATAATAAATAATGCTTTTTGAGATGAACATATTTGCTGCATTTTTACATTGCTGACAATTAATACATTTTTATTAAAAATTTCCATGTCTCTTTGATTCTGCATTACAAATTGTTTCCGTCCTTCATTACTTTACAGTAAACTAAAAGGTAATGGGAAAATTCTATTTAATGAAATTTCTAATACGATGTACGAAAATTACTACTTGAAGGCTGAAACATTTTGATTTTTGCCTTTAATATTTTTGTTTAACTCTCTCTCTCTCTCTCTCTCTGTATATATATATATATATATATATATATATATATATATATATATATAATATTTATTTCAGTTCAAGGTGCTATTCTTTTTGCTGAAATATTGTCATGCATGAAGAGAACTCTGGCAAGAATGTTGATTATTATTGTGAGTTTGGGATTTGGGATTGTTAAGTAAGTAAAAATAAAAACTAATTTTTATATGATTTTTTTTATATATATAATTCGACTTCTTAAATATTCTAAGTTTTATTTGCTCTGTAGGCCAAGATTAGGCCCAACGCTGCATCGTATTGTGGGTGTAGGTGCTTTATATTTTGGCTTTGGAACTATTGAAGGATGTTTACGTGTTCTTAAGGTAAGCATCCATATTTCGTGTAAAAATATACGTTTTATTTGGAAGACTGTTCTATTAAATATATAAAAGGTCTTATGGAATTTCAGTAATATTGCTGTAAAATTTTTAAACACAGATATCAGTATGAACAAACAGATTATTTAAAGTAGAAAAAACCATGACGATTATAATGCATTTATAAATATCTATAAAATTAAGAAAAGCGAATCCGGTCTGCAGGCTGTATAAAGTTTAAACTTTAGAGAGGATTCTAAAGAATTTTTTTTTTGTCATGGCATTATTTTCGCCCAAAAATGATGGCTTGTGACACGAAAATCCTAAACGACGTTTTGGAATAACAAGGAAAAATATATATAACACAGGTGATGAAAAATAGATATAAATATTATGAAATTCAAATATTAAAATTTGAAGGAGTCAGAAATTAAATCCAGAAACGGTAAAATACAAATATTCAGGAAATTTCAAACTTCTAAAAAAGAATAAAAATAAAACATCAACAATATGAAAAATCCAACATGCAAGGTAAAATTCACTATCCACTAAAAAAGATTTGTGCAGTGACAAAAGGAAACGACTTATCTTGTGAAACTGGCAATTTTTGAGATTGAAAAAACGAATACAAAATCATCATCACTATGCAGTTTTATTTAAAAGGTCTACCGGCACCATCTACTGAATTGCATTAAAATAGATAAAACTTTCCTAATTAATTACTTAATATCGCAGTCAATTTTAGGAAAGTGGTTTAAATGTAAATTTTTAAGAAAGTTGTCTCAATATAGAAAGTTTTGTCATTAGAAATTTTTTTTCTGTTAAATTTCGAGAAAACTAAATTTATGATTTTGGAGTATAAATTTGAATGGAAATTTTTAAATGGGTTAGTTATGAAATCATTCCCTCCCTCCCATTTATCATAAATATCAAGCAATATTAATAATTTCTATTTTAATATTTAAGTAGTTTTCTTTCCACCTATTTTTGTTAGTAACATTTAAATTCTTCTGGATTGTATTTAATAATAGAATTTCCATGTCCATGCTGAACAAAAGCGAGTTGTCTTTATATATTTAAAACCATTTATCAATTAAATATTTCTCTCATATAAATGAAGAAAATTTGATGAAGCCGTTGATGAAAGTTGTTTCCTGTTGAAATTCCTCTCTCTTTTCTAAAAGAACTAATCCTGTGAAAAAAAATTGAAAAAATATTTAATCAACATAATTCTGTCTAATTTAGCTTAGTGTTAATATTTTAATTCAAACATTCATCATATTTTTTGACGAAAATCTAACACCATTTAGAAATTCCTGGGCTCCTGAAAGTGACCCTTAATAAAGTCATTTTTCAATTTTATTCTTCTTAATTTATGTTCTATAATTTTCAAGCTGTTTTTTTCTCTGAATGATCTCTATATAATAATCAGTTGTGTTTTCAGATGTTGCAACATTTATCTGTGTACTTGCAATGGTTTTCCTTTTTAAAGACTCTGATGATTTAAGCTATATTAATAGGCTTGTTTAAAGGCGGCAGCAGTTACTGAGGGGGGGGCGGAGCAATCACAGTTTTTCTAATTTAATTTCGAAATAACTCGTCATAATTAATTCTACATTTTATTAATCAAATTAGATATTAATTATTTCTTTAAAATTCTTCACCCCTTTTTTTTACTTCCTCTTATTTAAATATTGAGTTTAGTTTTTCTCACATCTTTAAAAATTAGTTTGGATGTTTGTAAAAAAATATTCTCAATTTCTTTTATTGACTGTCAAAGGATTGTTAATATTTAAGTCCATTTTTAATGAAACTTTTATGATTTAATTTCACAAAGATTCAATACTTGTAAAAAATATAGTTATGTTACAACCTAGATTTTAATACATATGTATCAAAACACAGATTGTAATACTAAGTCACCTGAACTAAAATCCTGAATATATTTAATCGGGTTTTAACAAAGAATATGTATTTTTTATGAATTTGTCAATCTTTTTTAATACTTATATTTCAATAATGAAAAAATGAACTGATTGGACAGGGCTATAGTAAATTATAATTACCTAATCTTGGATAAGGATAACTTATGCAAAATAAGATTTAATAAAATAACTAAATTTAAAATAGTTATCATAAGTTTTATTTATTATTATTATTATTTGCTTCCAATTCAGAAAGAAGGTTAAAAATAAATCTTTTAACAACAATGCCCTGAAGAACATTAGACCTTCCATAGTCTCCAGCTGAGGATTTTTTGATAAAGTAATTTTCCATGGATGATTCGTTTTCTTCACTAAGAAGTATTTTTTTCACTAACTTTTTCTAAGACTGGAACTACTGATTTTGTTGTATTAATTTGGCATGATTCCCTTTCGTTCACACAATTTTCATTCATTTTTGAGATGATTCACTGATCACTACACACACACACGTAGTGTAATTAGTGTGAAAGCATTCTTGATAAATAACGCATGTAATTTTGTATTAATTGTACCGGGATGCCGTGTAAACCTAAATGAACGAATGTATGCTCTTATAATAATAGAACTTTTTAAAATGGATGCGGAAACTAAATTCAAACGGTTTTATAAATGAAACATTTTATAAGTAAAGAATAATTAATTAATAGGATATTCAATATTTTTGCCTGGAATTATTTTGCATAGATTTTAAAGTAAATTATCGTAGATTAAATTTTAAATAAAGATTGCCACAGCGAGCTGATATTTAAATGTGTTTCTAGTCTGAGGTGAATAAGCTCGTGTGTTTGAACAAAAATGCTCGACTATGTACCTTGTAGACACGGGTGAGCAGACTTTTCCAGAGTATGGCTATTTCTATTTTACTTTGTGTTGCAGTTCACCCAGTGGCGGGGTATGATGAGCTAAAAAAAAGTCTACAATATTATTATAATTTAATAATAAATATGAACTATATACTTACCTATTTAACTACAATCATAATAATAATAGCCTTAAATATAGCGATATCAAATGGTGAATTTAATATCTAACAATTCAAAAATACATTAGAAAATAAATCATTTAAATCTAAAATTAGTTCTCATAGTTACTTTTGGTAGAAGACTTATATTGTCCAATAATCTTGAATATCTCGATATATAATTACTAACTGCTAATCTTGCGTTGGATTCTAAGAGGCCGTCTGTCAGAAGGGAGTGGTTTGCTTTATTACTCATTCTCATCGCTGAAAATGTAGATTCACACAGGTAGGTAGGGCCAAAGAGCGATGTTAAATGATATGTAAAAATTTATAAATAGGATACTAAACTTCGTCCATTGGTTTTCAAAAGTTATTCATAGGTTCTGAACTACTTGTTTTTAAATTTATGCCGTTTGAAAGAGATAAAGCGAATATATAATTTAAATTTTCAGTTATTTCTTCCCCATCAACATTGCCAAATATGTAACACATGAATGCAAGAATTGGTTCGACTTTAGTAAATTCTTGAAAACATCCCTCGAATTCGGCGTGAAGTTTTATTATTTCATAATAACATTTCTCTTTGTTTAATGCATCCCCGTTTTTAAGCAACTCGTCAGAAATATTTTTGAAATTTTTCGTTGGTGTTACATAAATATGTTTCATTCAGTATGCGCGTCTTAGGCCTTAGTAAAGATGATTGCTCCAAAATGTCTGGGCGGTTCTTAGATCGATCACGAACGACTTAATGCCCACTCCTGATGTAGACAGTGGGAAAATTGCTTTGATGTTGTTTTGTAAGAAGGCTGGAGAAAATATTTTGCAAATATATGTACAAACGTATTAATTTATTTAGTGCTTAGTAAGATATGAAAAATGCGTGTGTAAAAAATTAACAGCTCAAAGCAGAGCCCTTAACGCAATCACAAACAACGAGCCCTTCACTTGATCTCCTTAAACAAATTAGTGAAATATCTAGGAAACCAGCCGATTGATACACCATGGACCGATACGTACCACTCATCTAATTTGCTGCCGCAGGGCAAACACTTGGGATGTTTGGTTGTCCATAAGAAGTAAGAAGCAAACAGAGCGGTGACAGCTGCTCATGGAGAGCTCCCTCGCTTCCTATGGAATGATATATATA
>JAPMOQ010062438.1:3025-21736 GCA_026543055.1 Argiope trifasciata
TTTTCAAATGCTTTAAATCACACTAGAAAGATTACTTAAAGCAAATGTCTACACATTAAAACTGGGAATTTAACCTATGGAAAAATTGTGAAAAAAGCTAAACTCCTAAGCGCTTCTACAATAAACTTGTAGAATAAAGCTGTAGAATAAGGTTATTAATGAAAAAAAAATTTAAATATTTAATAAGGTCTTATTTTAATGAAGAAGCAAACATACTATTCGCAGCATTTTAGTAAATATTATAAAACAATGTGGTTAGTAAAAATTAATAAAAACGCAGAGCAAATAATTAAGATTTTTATTCATTAACGGTTATAAAATATTCTAATAATGCAATTTTTTCGGTACTATGAAATTAAATCAGCTCTATTTATTCTTAAAAATGCACACACAGACACATAAGACAACTGATAGAAGTTTTTAATAGTAGAGCAAAACATAATATCACCCCATATAAAAATTATACAAATACATACACATCTTTTGTTTGTTTATTTGTTTCAAGAATTAAATATTTACCCCTAATTTCGGGGAATAATTTTTAGAATCCAATATCATAACAATGCTTTAATTCGCTTAAATAGTTTTTTTTAAAAATTCCCGAGATGGGCCGCACTTATTAACAACCCGAACTGTATCAAGAAAAAATTATATATACCTCTGGGTGGTTAAATAATCTGAGTATGGCTTTTCTAAAATTTATCTCTATTCCACAAAAGATTACTTAAAAAAAAGTACTTTAAAAAAAGAAATGGGCTTTTTTCACTTTCCTTCCTTCCCAGCTGTGGGGGGTTAATCACCTAGGGAAGAATGGGTTTCTAAACAATTTCGTTATCTTATCTTCCTCACTTACAACGTCATCCCCCCATTCTTTTCTCCCCAACTTTCTTATGATAGTAATCTGTTGTTTTAAGCTAAACTCTAATCCGAAAAAAGAATAATAAAAGAAAGAAAGACTTTAATTCGAAAAAAAGAGAAAATTCAAACGAAAGGTCCATTTTTCGCACAAATCGAAAATTCGACGCGAGAAGCAACACTGACATTGCTTTCGAGTGGCTGGGAATTAATAAGTGTTCCTACCGGGAGGGAAATCTGCAGAAGAGGAAAGCAATATCTTGTCCAATATGTGACTCTTCAAAGAAGTAAACAATACAGCAAATGTTAAACAATGTAGGAAATGGAGAAATTCAATTGTAAAAGAAATTTCATTTCAGAACAATGCATAGTTATATTATGTCATCCATCCTAAGAAATTAGATTTAAAACAAGCATTTTCGAATTTTTTTTTTTTCAAAATAATTCACAAAGAATTTTAAAAAGCCTTTAAAAGGAATATGAAATTAGTTATTCTTGGGATAATCCAATCATCTAATGATTCTTTCTAATTGTATTAAAGAAATAAAATTCTTTTACTAAGATTACATCCATAAAAGTATTATTTTGTATGAGAAATATTTACACGGTAATTTTTTTTTCAAAATATATTTAACGGAAAAGAATATAAGACCTCTTGGTGATGCAACGAGTGGGAAATAATCACTTCAAGAAAATTGTCCTTTTACTTTATGAACATAAAATTAATCACTTTCAGGTTAATATACCATGAAATCTCATAACAAAAGCTGATAATTCTTCGTAATAAAAAAACAGAAATGAGATAGAATTATCAAAACTGCATAAATTCAAATAAATTGAATTTCAAGTTTCATTAAAATACTGAAAAATGTATCAAAAAAAATATTTTACTCATCAAGTCGGGTATAGAAAAATATGCTGTAAGTGAAAGGGAATAAAAAGAATCTCAGATTACTGTCAACGAAAACCGCAAATGTTTAACTCCTTGAAAATGACATTGCACTATCACAACTGAGACATCTCTTAAAACCGCAAGAGGGGTCAGGGGGGGGGACGTGTAACTACCCTGAAGATTCTTCGATCTTTGGAATTCGGCTAAAGAAAAGGAGTATCGACTGATCCTGACCCTCCAGGAGGTGGGTAGAAAATCCCAGAAACACAAAACAGTTTTCTTTTGTGTCTTTGAACCATCGGGGGGTGTAATCTTTGAGGGCTCCTTCCCTTGACGCTTAAAGGGAAAAAGAGAAATCTGAGAGTGGACTTACAAGTGAACGGACCCGATATTCTTGGAATTATCGGATCGTTGAATTGCATATCACTGAAATTTATCGGAAAGGTGATTTCACCCTTTCCTGTGATTCACAGGAAAGGGCGTAGTAACAATATTGACCTTGACTCATTTTGCAATGCACTATAGATAATTTTAAACTGCTTGCGACGTAATGTTGTGATTGCGTTTATTGTGGTCACTGCTAGAGCCATCTATTGGTGAAATATTGAACTATAGTAAACATTTTAAAGAAATGACATATATTTTGAATTCAACCTTTTTAGAAAATGGTTTACTTCAATAAACAAATTAAGTATAAAGTTATGAAAAAAACGAATTAAAATAGTAAGCTGAAATAGATAAATTAATTCAATCACACATTACTTAAATTAGTTAATTAAGCTTTAATTAAAATTAATAAATTTAATATTCAATATTAATTAATAATTTTTAATTAATAATATGATTGAAATAACAGATATTTGGAACAGATATTTAAAAATAACAATAGCAAAATTATTTGTTATTGAAAAAACCGTGGATTATGCATCTCTACTTATGAATGATTCCGTTTTTGTTTGAGAGCTCCCATTGGACAGATCGTATCTATTGTAACTTTCGATCGTGATCGCAAGAGCTGTAGTTGAAATATCAATAATACGATACGATCATGGTAATCACATCCTTCCATGAAAAGTATTGATCACTGGTATCTGTGACTTTCTGATATTGGTTACGTAATAACAGCTCTGAAAATATTCGTCATCCCTACCAACATTGTACATGATTGTTGGAAGTTTCAAACTAGAACTGAAACTTAACCAATCACGTGATTTTTTTAGTTCTGTTATTATATTTTTATTTGTAGTCATAACCGAAACTGTCAGTTCTTAAAGATGTTTAGAAAATTAAATAAATAGATTTCCTTTTTATTTTCTAAATAATATAGAAATATTTTGAAAAAGTATTGTTAACTTTATAATCCATTCATCGTTTAATGATCAAGAAAGTAAATTAGTTTCAGTTTTTACTCCATTTTTGCTGATTTGAAGTGCAGCTGCTGTAAGTATATGTAGCTATAATCTACATTCATATGTATTTTTCTTACCGCAATTGAAAGTTTTAATATATATATTTTGAAGACCGAAAAGAATTCAAATAGTGAATGTATCTCAAAAATTTATAATTAAATGTTTTTTCTTGTTCATTGCAATTTTCGAATATTCTTTATCAGTTAATAATTTTTTCTGTATCCTCCACATTAGATTTATAATTTGAAAGTACATCAGTTAAAAATTATATGTAATTTCTTATATCACTCACTGTTGTATTTTTAAGCTCTAAATTTTTTAAACAATTTATACCTTCATTTCCTAATTGGGTTTATTGCTTAGTGTTATACTTTTAATCATTTAATCTAGATTAAGTATGGTTTATTAATCGAATAAAAGTTATCTTCAGACCTATTGCAAAATTGGAAAAGTTATCATTTTATTTAATGCATAATATTAAGATAAAACTGAAATTGTAAAGTTATTAATGTTTTTTTAATAACTTGAGTTTGATCATAGACATTTCTGCTTCGGAGAAAATATGCAAGATTTATATCATGCAACTTAATATATCCGAAATTCTCAATTTGTAATATTCATCCTTCTTTCTCCTTTGCAATGTTGGTAATAGCAGAAAATGAAAATTAATTAAAATATCGAAAAAATCATGCCAAGCAGTAAAAACTTGTCTCCTACTGAAAAATGCAATTAAGTTACTGGATTTCGTTATTTATTGCTTTTAAAGATTGCAATTGGTCACTGTATCATATTTTTGTAGTTAGTTTAATCGTTAAAACTAAATTGTAGAATATTAAGTGTTTCCACATTATAGTGGTTCTCAAAAACCAAATTTGTAAGCACCTGTAGAGTGCATAAGTACTAAGTTTTATTTCCTCAGAATCATATGTAAAAAAAAGTAATGCAAATCTAAAAGCTTGCTTTCAAAATACTAAATGGACAGTGACATATGATGTTACAGACTGCATCATTGTTAGTAAATAATTAGTCTCTTCATTTCAGAGTTTAATTCGTGGTTTGTATAAAAGAAAAAAAATTATTTAGCTTAATTTTAGCTAAATGATTTATAATCTTTAGCAGTATTGAAAGTTTTAAAGAGAAGTTGAAAATATTTCAATGTAATTTAAATAAATTAATATAATTGTATATGCTTTAATTCTTCATTTAAAGACCATTTAGCTCATTTCAGTACTGATAATCTTAAAAATTGGAAGCAATTACAGTATGATGTTCTGAGACCTAAACAATATCAATTTTGAAAATTAAATGGGCTGAAATGTTGGTAATTTTGTTTCATTTTACAGACAGGAAATATTCAAATCCTTGATCCAGTATTTACCGCTACTTCAAAATAGGAATATTTGGATTATTAGCTGGTTAAAGTGTATTGCAAATCTAAGGTATATTTTCAAAAAAATTTAATCAGAACAATTTTTTTAAATTCTAAACCGTTGAATTTTGAGATCATATATACCTTTATGCTTTTCAGCCCTTGTTATTGCTGAGAGCTTACCGCAAAATTTAATTAGTTCAACTTTTAGTTTGGTTTTTCAATAGCCGTATTGTAGTCAAAACTGCAGAAACTAACAGTCAGAAGAATTTTAAAGTACAGATATTAAATATTCTGTATTAAAAATTTCAGATATTAGCATACTAATGAGTTATCAGTTGATTTTGAATTGTATGCAGCTTCTTTATTATTATTCATATTTTCTTTTCCTTTATTCCTTCATCTGAAGACATTATTTCTATTTCTATACATCATACTTAATTTCTTGCTTCAGTTTAAAGAGACTTTAACTTTAGAATTATAAGGGATGATAATTATTTAAAAACATGTAATATATATAAATAATGTACATCTAATAGAAGCTCAAGCCAGGATTTACTAATACTTTACTAGGATTTACTTTTAAAAATAATAGAATTACATTATTAATTTTACTAAATAAATATATATGGTTTTGAATAATATATATATTTATATATAAAAAAACACTCCATTAGCCTCAAAAATAACATTAGTTACATTAAAATGCCATTAAGTGTAGGTATTATGCTACACTAGGTTTCAACTTATATTATAAAATAAAATGCTGAAAGTTTTTTTTCCCTTTATTTTATAAGAGATTTACTGTGAAAATCACCCCCTCCTGTTTATTTCAAATGCAAATTTTACAGCAGTGTTTTTATGTTTGTAATATATTATTCTTAAAAAATATATATCATTCAATAGAAATTTCTTAAAACATAGTAAAATATATATTTTGAAAATTGGTTCAATATCAGAAAAGAAGCTATTAGTTTATGCTCTTGAAATGTGTCTTCAAATAAAATGGAAATAGTTAACCAGATGTTGCAAAATTCTAATTTGTAAATCAGTCAATACGCAACACATACAAAACAAGTTTGAGGGTTTTTTACACCCTTATTTCCTATATTATGTGGAATTATTAATTTGATTACCTTTTTTTGAGAAGTTTTGACTGTGAATTTGAGTAATTAATTTAATTTATAATACTTTTCTTTTTTGAATGATGTCAGAATTTTTATTTATTAAAATTTAATTAAATGAATATTGAGTAAATATCTATCTAAACTTGAAGAAAGAATTCTCTACCAGGTTTTTTTGTCTGACCAAACAGTAATTATAAATGAAAATAGGGCTATTATACATTATAGCTTTATTTTATTCAATTTTCTTTTGTTTGATGCATTCGTGCTTTTTAAAAAATATTTTTAAAATGAACTTTAATAATTATCTTAATTTATGATATGTAAATTTAAAACTTTGTCAAAATATTAAAATACTTTTAAATTAATTGTGTAAGAATATAAAAGTATAATAATAAAATACATAATTTCAAAATTTTTAAGTAAAGAACATTGGTGAAATGTTAAAGATTTTTTTATTAAATATCATGCTTGTAATGGATACGATTATTTCAGATTTTTTTGTATACTAACTTTAATTTTATTTTACATAAAGGATTTTTTTTATTTTATTTCATTTTGTATATATATTTATTTTGATTTTATATGAAGGAATAATTGAAAATTAATTGTTTCTGAATTTACCTTTATATGTTATTTTCAAAATTATTTTATAATCATAATTTAAATGTTTTTATAAAAAATAGTAAGTCTTTTCTTGATCATTAGGGATTTTTTTTCTCTCCTTCCTCTTTTTACAGAATGATGAAAATGAAATCGCATAAGCTTCATAAAGGCTCAAGAACATCCCCTGTGCGGAAAGATGGTTTAAAGAAATCTCTTCATTCAAGTGGTTCTCCTAGATTGCATTCATCATCAAGGTTAATGCTATTTTATTTTTGTACTATAACTGTGAAAATTTCATGAAAAATATTGAATGGTAGATTTGCAATCAGAATGCATTGTACAGAATGGTACAATCGATTATCAATTATTTGGCATGGTTTAAAATGTTATAAACAAAAAAATAAATGGCCTCTGTTATAAACATATGCAATATATTTTTTTAATGTATAGAACAGTGCAGTAAACACTTATGAAGTACTAACCTATATTAAGAATCAAAATATCAAAGAGTTTTGGTGTAGCAGGATATTTTCAATGGAAAAAGAGTCTGTAGAACTGGCTTATCCAAATTTTTTGTGTAGATAATTGAGAGATTATTGTATTTACTTAAGTGCATTTGTTTAATTATTCTCTTTTTTTATATAGACCTCTCTCGATGAAACATTTATCTCCTGGGATGAAACGGAGCACAATTATGCCATCTGGCAAAAGCTCTCATTCACCTAGAATGCGATCAGTAGCATCACCACCTCAAAGGACAATACCCCGTCATAATATGCAAGGTTCTCCTATGTCAATGGACAGGTATCTGATTTCTTGATATGGTCTGAAACATCAAGCATGTGTTTTGAAACACACAAGCTTCAAATCTACATCTTTCCATTTCGGTTCATGACCATGCGATTGGAGACCATTCTAAATACAACAGAAAAACAGAAAATTTGGGCCAAATTTTATAAATTATTCGGGAATTCTCCATTGTATTTATTTAAATAGGATATTTCTTGTTTTCTGCTTGAAATTATATATGTAAGAAAACTGATGAAGCATTTCTTTAAAGAGATCTTTTTGTTAAAGAATAACTTATATTAGCAGGAATATCCTTTTGGGTTTTGCCAAGAAATTCCATGATGATGGATAAAGGTTAAATGAAATAACTAGCAAAATTCTCCATTAGTTTCAAAAAGTGTTTTGTTCAGAAAAGAATAAATAAGAACATTATGTTCTGCTTTTGAAACACACAAGCCATTATTTTAACCATTATTTGTTGGATTTCTTTTCATATTTGCAGTTATCAGGTTAGTCCATATCAAATATTTTGTTTTCAAAGCCTCAGTTTGCAAACCAAATTTGATTTTTTTTGGTTTGAGTGAAAATAATATTTGGTTATGTTTCCAATGCATTTAATTGCTTGAATAAAATTCATCAACTTTGTTAACAGAAGCTACCTTTGCTAAGAAGTAGAAAAAGAAGAAAAACAATAATAATTATGTCACTGATAAATATTTTTGAATATGGTGGCTTTAATCTTCATACAGTGTGGATAAATGGAATTTATTAAATGACAGTGGGGACTTTCTTTCATCAAAGTGCCTAATTAAAGTGCCATCTGGTAAAGTTGTTGACTAAAATTTGTCAAAGAAAAGAAAAGAAATTTCTGAATCTGAACCTTTTGTTGCAAGCTATATCGAATAATCTTTTCTCCTCAGCATATTATTTTTCAGCTTGTATTTATTTGAAAATAAGTTATTACAATTTCAGAAGATGCATATTTCAAATTAGCCATTCTGCTGGAATTTATCACAAAAGCATGAAAGTATTCAGTAAATTACAGCAAACAATCTGTTTATCAAAATGCTACTATTTATATTTTTGAGAAAATATCAAATTCTAAATGACTTACCAATATTAGAAATTATGATTTCCTACAAAGAAATGTTTTTTATAATCAGTAAGGATGTAATTATAAGTTCTGGATGTTAAAGTTGTTGTTGTGACTTATGGAACTTTGCAAGCCCACTGATACTTATCTGTCATCGATTTAAGCTGAGTGAGCATCGCTTGTATTTTAGTAGTACCAATTAGGGCCAAGAATATGACATCTACTTCATGTGTCACATTTGCTTGCACAACCTTTTTTTACGTGGGGCTGATTCACACACCTCACAGATAGAACACAGAACAACAACCATGCCGAAACTGGGATGACTAATCATGCGAAGACACACTACCCCTATGCCAGGATGGGTGTTCAAGTGCTCTGGAAATACATGAAGTGCCATAGATGTTAATTTTGAGAAAAATATATTTGAATATAAAGACAAGCTCCTCTATTTACAACCATTGAAAGCATAAATAAATGATTTATTGGGGTGTTTTTTTTTTATGATTTTGCATTATTTAAAAATTTATTGGTATTTTTAAAACCAATGCACTTAATTTACAAATTTCAAGATTTCAAAAAGTGTAGTCTTGGAGCAATATCTATTTTATTTCAAATGAAAGGTGTGAATTACTTTTACATTTATTGAGAAGATTTTCTATGATTGCTAGCACAGGAAACATTTCAATTTCTAAAAATTTATGCATTCTATTTGATTTAATTCTAAACCAAAATTCCTTTTGTTTATTGCTTTCCCGCCATTAGCAGTTATTGCCAATTAATGTATTGAAGCAATAGTTTTATCATATGCTTACAGCATCAATGTATATTCCAAATGTAAGCTGTGAAATTATCAAAAATTTTGTTAGCACCAGTTTAAGTAATAGTGTGTATGAAAAAATTTCATTTGGGAGTACAATTGTATTAGGGTAGTTATCTGTGGTATACAATTTGTGAAGCATTGAACATCTTGATTATTCATATAGCTTGTTGGTAAACAAAGTGCATTATTATTAATAATGAAATATACATCAAGGAATCAAAATCAAATCAGTTACCATTACAAAATATATTTTTTTCTCGGCAGGAATAGATAATTTTATCTTTCTGAGTTGATTATTTATTCAAAAGTTTTTGTTTTAGTGATATTCTTGTGAAATTTTAAAAAGTTACTCATTTTTACCTCTGTTTGATTTAATTGGCAAAGGCTTCAATGGATATTTAGCAATTTTATTTACATATATAATGAGCACATATGAAATGTGGATAAATGCAAATGTTTTTTAAAGAAGAAAACAACACAAAGATATGATCCATACCTGAAAGATTGAACTTCTGAAATTGAGATATCCCAATAAATTCTGGATTAACAAAATCCACATTAAAGAACATTCTTATTATAAAATTCAGCACATGTGTCACTTCAGGAACTTCAAAAAGCATATCAGCTACATACACTTTGTTATAAAAATCAAAATTCTGTGCTATAGTAACTTTAGCTTTCAAATAAAATATGTTGGTCTCAGGTTGGAATTTGGATTAACAATTAAACTAATCTGAAATTAGAAAAATAATTCAAGATGACTAGTACAAGAAGAATTTCAAAATTTATGATAATCTTTTTCTACATGTCAAGTTAGGTATCAACTTCAAGTATCTGAATTATGACAACCCTTTTACAGAGAAATAATTGCTAATAGTTTGTCATCATTTTCAGTGATTTACTTGCGTTTTGTGAATACATACATTTACAGAAAAGTTGACTCAGCTCATCTTTATCTGATTCCTGCTTTTTTCATAGTCATCTTATGTATGAAATATCCTTACTTTTATTGAAAATTTCATGGGAGAGTTGTTGGTCAAAAAGTAATTGCCATAGTGAGCATAAAATATGAAAACATTTTCTGTCTGGATTTATATCGATGTGTTGAAGACACTAATAGAATGATATTTAAATATATTTATTCTTCATGCTGCAACATATTTTGCTTCACCCTCGAGAATGCTGCTGCCAAAATTCAACTATCACTCTTATGTTTTCGCCAGCTAGATTGCATTAGAGCTAGGCCCATACAATGATTGGTTTAAAGTAGAGTGAAGTAATGCATCATTAAGTTTGAATTGTGACATCATTAGTGACAGATGAATGGATACTTTCCATTGAAATGAATTCCATATCCAGGTGAATAATAATAGAAGATATTCAGTTTTTGTTATTCTCTGTTCTTTATTACCTTTTAAAAGGAATTGTTTAATCTTCTTCAGTGAATGATACACTTTTTAAATGGTGTATCATTGTCCAAAATCCTACTGTGTGCATATCTTCTGTCTGTATCAATAAGTGAAATTTCCTGGGTAACA
Organism: Argiope trifasciata; assembly: GCA_026543055.1. Lineage (NCBI taxonomy): Eukaryota > Metazoa > Arthropoda > Arachnida > Araneae > Araneidae > Argiope > Argiope trifasciata. Next base: position 13,524 of record JAPMOQ010062438.1, read on the forward strand.
GAGATAAAAGACATCATTAGTGACCAAGTGAGGAATATTTCTTTTACTAAGCTTCCCATAGCTGATAATACATTCTTTTCAAAAGAAAATCTTAGTGAACAAGGAACATCCTTCCAGTCATGTTTTTTCAACTTAATGAAACTCTTTAAAGACAGCTATTGCTGCAATCAGTGAAATTTCAAAACCAAAAATTGATATAGTTATTGGATTGCCAAACTTTGCTCTAGAAAATCATTAATCATTTCTTGTATTTAAAACTAATCATTGGCTTCTCAATTTATTACCTTTCAAGATGGAAGTTTGGATCAACAGATGAAGTGTATATTACATAAATTTTTATTTGCCTCTACTTAGAAATAAGCATTTTAAGGAGGGCATTATTTTACATTCTGAATGAGTAGCATTTTGAAAATAAAAATGAACTCTGTGGTAGAATTTCTATTAAATTCAAGTATGTTATCAGAGAATCTTTAAAAATGTTCTTACAATTTACCATATAGTGTTCCGTTTTGAAATCAAGATTAAATTGTGCAAGTATGGTGATATTTCTTTTCTTTTTACAGCAACAATAATCCTCAATATTTCTTCTTTTTAATTTGAATTTGTCATTTCCTTGTTAAAAATTCTTATTCAAAAGAATAATGAAGATGAAATTTTCTCCTCATTCAAGACTGGTGAAGACAGAATGACATACAGTAGTCTACTTTCAAATTATCATTTATGATATTATAAAAAGATTACAAGAAAAGTGATACCGCAATCATCTGATATTTTCAAATTTGTCATACGAAATCTTTCTGGAATAATACATATATTTGTTTTCATTTTGATTAAGATTCAAGATAATTTAGCCAAAACCCTAAAATAAAATTTAGGATTTATAAGCCTTTTTGAAATAAAAATTATTTCAATTTTACTATCAAAAAATTTCTCTGGATAGGAAATGTTGCTAAATTTAGAATTGGGTTTTAATTTATTAGTGTTATATTGAATATATAGTTGTTGGGATATTAGATTAAAAAATATATATTATGTCAAGAAAAAGTATTACATGTATTTAACATTGAAAATGCATATGGAGTCTTCAACTCTTCTATTTGATACTAAGTAATAGAATATAATCATAGAATGATTAGTTATTACTTACTAAATTGGCACCAATTTTCTAGCAATAATTATTACACTGATGCAGTTACCCAAAGAAAAAGGCTTCTCTTAATGAATCAATATGGTTCTATATTTTTGGATTTCTACTAATTTTTCAAAAACGGCTTGCTTGCAAAGAAGCTCTATATATTTCTTTTGTTTAGTATTGTGCTTAAAATTAAGGAGAAACCTTTTTTTACTGAATCTGAGTTTTTATTATTATGAAAATGGTAGATACTGTAACTTTTAGTAGCAAAGAATAATTTAAAGTTTTTTTTCCCCCTTTCCATATAATTATTGAAATTATTGAGCTAGGATTGCATGGAAAACTCTGGGTATACCCATCATTAAATTAGAATCAAAATATATTTTTTTACTTTCTCTTAGTTTACAAATATAAAAGGAAAATATGACCTTCTATGAAACACAAATTCTCGGTAGCTATTTTATCCAAAATTTTATAAATGATGTAGTATGATCTAAATAATGGTTAAAATATTTTTGTCGATTTCAAACACATAATATTCCTTACTTGTTTTTATTAGCAGGTCTTTTAAAACTCATTTGCTGATAAATAAGAGCATAAAAGCAGTATGCTACTTTTTTTCTCTGTATAGTTTATTGTAAAAAGTTTCATGGAATTCACTCAAATGGAAAGATTAAAGTAATACAAAAATTAATTAATGAAAATTTCTGACAAATACTTTCTTTTAGTAAATTGTCAATATAAATTTCTTTTATGTTCTTTCACTTTCTTTATATTCTTCAATTTCCTTGCCGGTATGAATTGATCTTATATATTTTTCATGTTTCTATATCAGTATATCTATTTCTTTTTCCACTTAGTTCCTGTTTTATTCTTTACTGAATTCAAAATTATAAATTACTATGCTATATTAGATTAATGTATCTCTAACTGTAGTATCTTGCTACTTCATAAAGTATATTATCTTTTTCTTTAACTGCAAGTATGATTTCAATATTTTATTTATGCTATCGTTAAAAGAAATTTAACATTACTAACAATGCACAAGGAATTATGAATGCTATTTTTAATACTTATTCTTAGAAAAGTAAAAATATCATAACTCATTTCTGATTATAAATGTGTGCTATTTACTTTTTGAATTTGAGATAATATTTTCGACTACTCAATTTATACTCTAATTTCCTTAAAAAAGGATTGCTTTAATTAGTTGGGGACTGGACACTATGTAATATTAGAATCATCAGGCAGCAAAATTTTTTTTCTTAACCATGCATCTGCTGTTCAATTTTCAAGAGTAAATGACTACAAAAATGCACTAGAAAATATTTATGAATTGCTGTTTTATTAATTTACTAATAGAGAGTTTTGAATAAACATATGCATTTAAATTTATTTTTCTAGTGAAACTTCTGAGAATATTTTTCATACATGCTTCTAAAATGAAAATGAAGGTCAAGTATTAAGCATAAAATTTAAGAAGATTAGTTTTTATTTGCTTTAATGAACAAGCATCTGATAGGAGGCTTAACACGATGAATATTTGAGGTAGAATTTTAAATGTGTTTGAAAGTTTGGGTATGAATATTGAAATAATACAATGTTGAATACTTAAACTGGTGGAATGAAGATCTGCACTGGAAGCAAGAGGACCCATGTTTTCTGGAACATTTCATTAATGATCACATTTAACACAAAAACAAACAGGAAAGTCAAGACAGGAGATTCATGAACCCATCTCCCTAACAGAACAGCATCTCATCTCTTTGTTATTTTCAATCAGAATGCATAATGGGATGCATACCTAATCAGGCTTTGTTATCTATTATTCTAAAGAGAAGATAGAGTAATGCAACTGCCACAAAATTATATATATTCTAAAAAGTAATGACCAAAAACTTATTTGAATTTATATGATAGCATTCTTAATATAGCAAAATCTAAATTCATTTTTGTAGCATAAATCACCATAATAAACTATTTATGCTCTTAGAAACATACATAAAAATAAATCTTGCGTTGTTTTCTCTAATTTTTGGGGAAAATACCGTTATCTCAAATAATTTTTCTATTGAATGTATTGTCATATCTAATTAATATCTGAATTTATGCATGTTAAAAAACCATTTTTTCATGTTTAGCAAAAACTTCTAAGAGTTGCACCTTGTATAAATATAAAGTAGTTCATTATTTCTGTGGGAATATGCATATTTAACGAAAATGAAGCAAAGAAATGTGATGCCAGCAATTACATTTCAAAGGGGAATTATTTTTTCTATCATTTATTTTTTGCTGATTATCGGAAATAAGACGTCTTGCCCATTATATTTCTAATAGATTTAAAATGGTCTTATTTTATGATAAGCTGAAGAATGGATATTATCCTCAAAAGTTTTTAAATCTAAACTTTCTCAACTAATGACATAAACTTAAACTTGATTTGTTTTAATCATCAGAGGGTTTTGTTTTCCCCAAGAGCAAGTATGAACTCTAATACTTATCAACTTTTCCAAGGTCTATCAGTTTACACTACTTTACAGATCAGTTTCTGCAAAACTGGAAATTCGCCTTGCTCTTCTTTCTATCAGCATCTTTGATCAAGTGAAAACCTCAAGACCTCCAAATGTATGAGCCTTTTGATGAAAGAGAAAAAAATTGTTCTTAATATTGTAGTATCCTTATTCTACATTTAGAGACAAAGTGTCTGGAATAGCAAACATAAATATCAAAATTCAGTAATCTATTGGTGACTAAAAAAATTTGGAAGTGAATTTTTCTTTATTAGAAAATTGAATATTTGAATGATTTCCAATAGACGAATATCTGGAAGAAATCTCTGCACTGGCCTGATGGTTCTTCCAATTTTTATCTTTTTGATTAACTAATTTTAAAGCTGTTTCATCAAGGATCCTTTATTAATCATCAATGAAATAGATTCGTGGGAGCTTTAATTTTAATCATCAGTTTTTAAGTGTGTTTATTAAACCAAGAAAAATATATTGAATCTATCAAGATGATGGTCATATTTTATTTATATGGGTGGTTATAATACAAGGGCAACTTTCATTGCTAAAACGACAGAATGACAAAAGTTTATCTACAAATTCTGAAGAAAACAGCTAACCTAATGAAAAGGCTTTTATGAAATTAAAGGAAACAAGTACTAGGGAAACATGTCATTTCTTTTGTTTCCTATTATATAAAGAACATAATAGGTGTTTATAGTTATCTTTTTAGAAAAGTACTCTTTCATTATATTTTTTGTGTTGAAAATGAAGCTGTTTACAAACCAGCAAAAAAGGAAGCTGTCCTTTCCGTCGTGGAAATAAATCCTCATAAACTATACCAAAAGCTAATTCATTTCATTTCAAAAATATTGCTTTATGTGCTGCAAATTGATTTCATCATCACTCAAGGCTTTATTATAAATCTTTATTTGAAAAATATATTATTAGTTGGTGCTTATCTTGTGGCAAGAAAATTTGCACATCAAAACTTATGTAACTCGGAAGATTATTTACTACAAAACTTTTTGGCTTTCAAATATTTTTTTCATGGAACCTTCTTGTGTTTCAAAAGTTGATGGTACAACATCCAAATCAAAAAATTAACTTGAGAACGAATGCAAGCTCTTAAATTTGCCAATTTTTTTCCTGGTCTTCTGATCCATATGAGGTATGTTATTTGAATTTAATTTTATAAATTAATTATGAATAACTGTTTTAGAAAATGCATATAACATTTTGATTGTTAATAAATGACATTTAAAAGCGTGGTTGGGGTTTATTTATTTATTAATTACGAATGGAGATCTCAAGCTCAAGTGTCAGGTTAGTTTATTTAATTTAAGTAAAAGCATATATTTTCTTAATATTTTAGAGTTCGCAGCTTAAAAAGGGCTAAATATGAAAAAAGGAAATTGTCCCCATCTCCTGTTAGACGTGAAATTCCTTCCTCCTCGCATGGAATGCGTGGTCTTTCCCCATATCATGATGAACACTACTTAAATCCTAGATCTTCTGCACATGGATCCCATTTCTCACCGCCAACTATAAAGAAAAAAGCTCGAAGGTACATAAATTTTTTTTTTATTTTTTTTTTTTTCTGATACAGTCAGTAACAGGTTATCAAACAAGTTATACTACAGATATGAATAATTCCACTTCCTGGATTTTTGTTTATTTTCTGGATTTTTTAAAATTTAGAATACTTAATGGAACATTAAAAGAATGGAGTATTAAAAATTTATGCCATTTGTAGAAAATATGTTATTATCATGTATAAATAATTATTATAGAAAAATTATTGTTTTTATAGCATTTTTCCCCCTTCAAGAGAAAAAGATTTCATCAAAATCTTTGTCAAAGATTCAGTGGTCATTTAAATGAATCATTTAAACTGATTTGGTAAAGTCTTTAGTGAATTATGCTTATAAATTGATTGTCCATTATATTATGGAGATAAATAAATTATAGATACAATCTAAAAAATTGTCATGTTTTCATATTTCATTTGTTGAGTACAGATGTCTCAACAATTTCTTTGTGTATGACTTATATGATAAAAATTTTAATAATAAAATAAATCTTCGAAGTTTCTATAATTTAGTATGTTTACTATCTGAAATTATTTTTTAATAATAATTTCAATTACCTGGTTTGGTTCATTAGTAGTTTAATGGAAAATCGCTTTATTTTCTTTGAAAAAGTTTTGTTGTTTTTTCAATTAAAATGAAATCCTGTAATGGCTATTGGATAATTGGCAAATTTGAATAAAATCTTAAATTAGATCTCTGGCAAAATCCGGTTCCTTTCAAAATCTTAAAATACCTTGCTTTCGTTCTACAGAATCTTTCCTCTTATATTAGGATGGAAAAATTCAATTTTAAAAAAATTGAAATATATATATGTATGTAAACTGGTAAATGCCAAATTTTTGCATTCTGAGTGATCAGTTATAAGATAGTTTGCTTTTATTTATTTAAATATTTCCATAAAATTATCGTGAGAAAAATTAACAAATCAGATTCAAAATTTTCATTGCATGTTGAAGAATAAAAAAAGAAAGGAAGAAATAGGTTTATATTATTCAAAAGTTTCTGAAGATTTCAAAATAATTAGAATATTACTGCAAATTTCAAAATATTTTTCACATAAATGTGAATTTAAAATAATTTTTAAAATTTTATATAGTTTGCATTTTTTTAAAAATGTAACTGTTTATTGCCAGTTATTTTAAACATCTATTGCATTAGAGCTAATAATAATAATAATTCTTAAAGAGATTCCAATTAAGATAAGTTATGAAAATTAATAAATTTTGAATTATGATACGCTTTAAGGAGAAAAAAAAATTATGATTTTAGAGAACCTGACAGATATGAACGTGCTGAAAGTCCTAGTATGATGATGAGGCGATCTGAAATGTCAATGCAATCAGAAGGTAGAATGCCTCACAGAAGTGATATGCCTCCTCATTCCACTTCTATATCATCCTCTTCCCACCGTGGCCATGCTGCATCAGCAGCTCATGATGATCGAAGGGATCATTACGAAATTGCAGATCGTGGACATGGAGGGTTAGTAGAAATTAAATGTGCCTTGTGTCAGAAATTTATTAATTTAATTTTTTTTCCACCATTTATTACTATAAATTGTCATCTATACTTATAATAAAGCTCAATGTGTGTCCGTGTGTGTGTGTTAGCGCTCTACAGGCCAGACCGTTTGACCTACAGCTACCAAATTTGGTACATGTATACCTTGGAGGTCGGGAATATGCACCTCGGAGCCCTTTTTTCGAATTTTTATTTAGAATTTGAATTAATTAAAATTTAAGCGAAATTTCGACGTTTTTCCGCTATAACTTCCGAAAATATTATCGGACAAACATGATTTTTACATCAATTTAAAGATTAAAAAATTAGCTTTCTAATTGTATCAGTTTTTTAATGTATAACTCAAGCTTCTATTTTTAGCTAATTTTTAAAGAAATATTTTAACCATGCTTTTATCACGTGACTGGATAAAATAAAAGAATGCCGGAAGTTGGAATAGAAAAAAACTATCATCGCAAAATAAATCTTAAGAAATGTAACTTTTAACACCTGACTGGATAAAATAAAAGGAATATAAAATGTGATATTTTCTACAAAAATAAATGCAAAGCAAAGGTTTTTATGATCGATTGCAATATCTAAATCATTTATTCAACAAATCTCCTTTATTTACGGTAAACCTGATTGAATTTAGACAGGATATGCATTGAAATCTAGATTTAATGGTATATTTCTATAATCGTTTGCAATATCTGTATCATTAATTCAATAATTTTTTCCCCTTTCTTTAAAAAAACATGTTTAATATTTTGGCAACATCACCAAAAAAAACATTTTTAATATTTTGGAAGCATAACCGATAGTTAAAACTGACTGATTTATAAAATTAAAGAATATTATTAAGAAAATGTGTTCTTTTAGAACTTTCCACCCATCATCTTCAAGAAAATATTAATTTCAGGCCAATCAATGCCCGGAATTACTTCAAGGCTAATGAATTAGTGATTTAATTGAAAATTTTAGAACGCATTTCCATGGCGAACCAGCTGGTCGCCAAAGGCGGCTAGTATTTAAAATAGATCTTTCCATTTTTTCTTGCACAACCACTTACTATGGAATCTCTTTGTCATGTCATGACAAGTGAATGGTCTTTTCTATTCACCTGTTATGTCCGGATATTAAGAACACCTAGTTTCAAGCAATCCATAACACTTCCATCAAATCCACAAATTTGTCTAAATTAGTTACAAACCTGCTTTAAAGTTGATTATAAAAAGTAAAAATAACATAAAAATAAAAAATTTGCATTTATTATAAAACAGCATATTTATGTACATTCTAAATAGATCCTTAGATTTTGTTTTTACTCTTAAGAATTTGCTTTCTTTTAAGAATATGCATTCAAAGTTTCATTAACCTAACTAATTGTACCTCTCATGGGCTCTTGAATGCTATCAAGCAACAATTTTAAAAGTCATAATATGAATCATTTCATTAAATTTTCCTTAAAAAAATGCATTGGAT
>JAPMOQ010062438.1:26736-60858 GCA_026543055.1 Argiope trifasciata
TAAAATAAATATCTTAAATTGTAAATGTTGTGTCTTCATTTCATATTAGAAATAAGAAAGGAACTTATGGAACAATCTAATATTTTGTAACCTTTTCTTGATAAATTTCTAGAGAAGGAAATATTGAGTTCTATATTACAATATACTGTAACATTTTTTTTTTACAAGTTTTAACCTTTTGAAATTGTTATAAATAGCAACTTTGTTGGGAAAATCTGTTGTCTATCAGTGATTTTATGATTATCCGAGACACTTTTTAAGTCATGGATCTTAAATTTTAAAATAAAGAAAAATAAAAGTTTGATAAATTATTCTAAAATAACTGTTTAGTTATAGTTAAATTTTTTAAAATACTCCTTTTGTTTCCTACTGATTTTGCTTATAATTGTTAAAAATTATAAAAAAAGAAGAAAATTATGAAAATGTTCAATATCCCCGTATGGATTTTGTACAGTTATATTTTTATCTTGAATAAAGTATCTTGGAAAGATAAACCTCTTAAATAATACCATAAATAAATCGCTACTATGCTGCTGAAACGTGGGCAATGACCGAAAGTGATAAAGAAATCTTAGCAGTTTTTGAAAGAAAGATATTGAGAAGTATTTTAGGAGGTGTGAAATGTAATGACACATGGAGAAGAAGAACAAACTTTACAATCTATTCAAAGAACTTGACATAATAAAAATTATCTCAATCCAAAGACTAAAATGGGCAGGACACTTGATTAGAATGAAAGACGACCGAACCACCAAAAGAATCTTTGATGCTAAACCATCTTGAACCCGCAAAAGGGGTAGACTGAAAATCCGGTGGATCGAGTGTCTAGAAATAGATCTAAAAGTTCTCAGAGTTATAACTGGTGAAGTCTATCCAAGAAGCGGGCAGCCTGGAATTCGATTCTGCGGAAGGCCATGGCCACTGAAGAAGAAGAAGAAGAAATCTCTACTCCCCACCCTGCCTGTTTCTTTGACTAATTACAGTCAACACCTTAAACTTTTTGTTAAGCAAGATTGGTTGGTTGTGTATTTACGATGATTTCATGATTTAGATCAATTTTTGAAAGAATTGATGTACTAATTATTTACTTTTACATTGAGGATAATGATTATCTGATACATTGGGAATATTGGTTGTTTTAAAGTGATATTTGAAATTTTTTTAAAGAATTATTAAATCGAATTCAAATATGCTTAACTTTTTTTTCCAATTTTAAAATAAAATTTTATTTATATATGAATTTAAAAATAATTTCCCTGTATGTGTATTCATTTTATTTACATTTCTATTAATTGCTTTCTATTTTTATTCATAAAAATAAGCATTATGAAGAAAAAAAAATTAAAACTTTTATTTTGATTTAAAAAATTTTTTGAATAAAATGTCCTTTTTTAAATAAAGGCATGTCAAATAAAATATATTATTAACCATTGAAGTATATAAATCAATGGAAATAGGTTATATAAATAAATGAAAATGGGAAATAAAAAATATAAAAAACTCAAATTATGGTAAATATGTACATTGACAAATGTTATGAATCAGTTGAAATTTGTCACTTTAACATAATTGGATAATGTAAAATGCAAAGTTATTGCACTCCTATAATTATAAAGCACGAGTACTACCAAACAAAATATTCTTTGTAGTTTAACAGATTTAATAGAACAAAGTGTATGCTGTTTATATTTGTAATTACATTTGAAAATATCTTATTAATTATAAGAAATATGTTTATGTTGAGTTTGATAAAATAATTATCTGTTGGTAGCCTTTTTGCTTAGTATCTGTTTTGCTAAATTTTTGTGACATAAATTTGTAAAGTATGATAAATTATTTGGAATTATTATTGTATAAAATTATATTTGCTGACCAATCTTATTCTTCCTTTTCATATTTGTTTCAGTCCTTCCCCTGTACCAACTAGTCATTCTAAACGGCCACCACCCATAAAATCTCCTTATGATGGTCAACAAAATGAAAGATATAGAAGTCCTAGTCCTTCAAGTCGATATCCTTTGAGTGGTGAAAAGCGTTATGCACCTACTTTGCATGAAAGATTCAGTGCTGTTGTTGATAGGCACCGAACTGAACCAAAAATAAAATATTCCCGGGAAGATTTAGAAAAAATAACCATTGACATTCATCGTAACTTGAAGGCACAATCACCTACTTTAAGGCGCATTGTTGATCCAAATGATGTGAAATTAGTCCGTCGAGCCAATGAGGGACATCGACCCATGTTTGATCGAGAAGAAATCAAGCAAGCTCCTAGAGATATGCGAGAAGATGCTTATTATGAAAAGAAAGTAACCTCTGGGGGAGGAATTTATAATTCTTCACATTCCACAAATCTCAGAGATGTAGAAAATTATGAAATCACTCGTCATAGGTTTGAGACTCATCATCAAGCATTCCATGCTACTAGTGGACGTAGTCTCAGTGATCGGTGGCAGAATCCTGAGTCACGGAAAGAAAGTACAGCTTTGGATCAAGTAGGCATTGAAGTTTTTGCTTCTTAACAATATGACTTTGAATTTTGATCAAAATAATCTTTGCGCATCTTAAAAATGTAATTTCTTTTAGATAAAAATTATTTTAAATATTTCTATTTTAAACCATATAAAAGGTGTCCCAAAATTAATGTAAGATTTGAATTTACTATCAATTATGCAGTAAAGTTTGGCAACCCTATTTAAAAATACCCTTTGATAGCTGATAGTTTTGGGTTGGGTGAAATAGGGTTTTACACTAAAGAAAAACATCTTAATGCAAAATTTGTATTAAATAATAAAAAAATATTTTGTCCCTCGTTAAATTGCTAAATTTTTATTGAGTCACAAAGTACACAGAATAGGGTTATATATGGAATAACTCATGGCTTTTGTCAAAATTTTCATGACCGTTTTGCTTAAATGTGGCTGAATTTCACTGATGCAGCATTGAATTCAATGGACACATGCTTGTTGACCCACACCTTTCATTTCCAATGAACCCTTAAAAAGGAATCTAGTAGTGTTATATCTCATAATGTAGAGAGCCAATTTTCAAATTTTAACTGTGGCCAACAGACTTTCATTATTTATTTATTTTTGAAATATTGTTCAACTATGAAACATGTTGTTCTATCTTGTAACAGTCTTTATTTTTATTTATTTATTTAATTTTTTTACTAATTTTAAACTATCAGCTGACTAATGTTTTTTTTAAACATGGTGAACAACACTTTACTGCATAAATGATGGCAAATTCAAATCTATATTTTGGAAAATACCTTTGAGAAATATTTAAATTATTCAAAAAAAAATGATCAGAATAGTCATTTGTTACTTAATTTTAGGGTAGGAAAATTTAGATTTAAGAAATGTTTTGATTGCATTTGCATGTTTTATTTTTAGGATGATAGAGAGTATGAGAGACTGCATACCAAAAGAAGTTTTGGTGATACTAGACCATCGAAATCTGGTGACATGGATTTTCGTGCAGAAAGATATCCAGGTGTGTAAAAAAAAAATGTTTAAGATTATTTTACACTTATATTTTAGTAACAAATTATTTTGTATCTAATTAAATTCTTCCTTTTCCTTCTAATGTTTTAATAAATTGGTGATTCTGGTGTGGTTATAAGTTAATTTGTTAGCTATATCAACTTCAAATAAATATTTGTTATTTATAATGTTAGTTAATATTACTTTCAAGTATTTTAAACTTTGAAAATATATAGATGTTTAGTACTTTGCTGCCAATGCACCTAGTTGGCAAGTGCCCATTCTATTGTTGCTCCTTTTTGTAATTGTATGGATCATGATCTGAGAGTACTAGATTTGAATAGCAAACACGATGCTTATGATTGGTAGCAGAATGACTCCAGGTCCCTTCTCATAATAATAGACATTTTATAGAAGCATTGTTTCATAATTTAGGTACACTGCAATTCCTTAGTTTATTGTCATTAATTAACTGCAATCATTAGTTCATTTCTCATTCTCAAGTGCAGTTATCAATAGCCTCCATACAATATAAATATATAAAAAAAATTCAATTTGGCTTAATGAAAAATATTATTATTTAACTTGCAACATATAATTTTTTGAGTTGTCATAATGTGCCTCTAGTGAAATATATAACTTTAAAATTGCTTTATATAATTGTGTAACCACTCAAAATGAGGAAATCATAATTTTGATGTATAAACTGCCAGTTTGGTTTTTTAATAATCCCAGGCTCTTTCTCTTTCTGTTAAATTTGTTTTTTGCTATGTCATAAGAGCATATCAGTATTTAGATAGCAATTTGCTGTAGTAATAAAACAGTTTGCACTTGTTTTAAAGTCAAATAGGAATTTAAAACATAGCTAACATTTATTAAAAATTTTCTCTTCCTTTCCTTTATTTTTTATTAATTTGTTTAAAACAATGTATTTGCAGCTGGAGAAACGAGTCGAAGTAGATCGGATTATCCCGAAAGCCATCATCGTACACATTCCCCAGATATTGAACCTAGGTAAACTGTTTCTTATTTTAATATTTTAATTTATTCAAAGAATTAATTTTTCAATATTATTCCATTATACAAAATACTTGTATATTCTTGCTTCAAAAATAGAAAGAATTTTTTGCTAAGATGTAGAAAAAAATATAGTGTAGAATGTAGCAAAAAATCATGAATTGTACGAAAACAAAAGTATTTTCTGAAAAGCAGGCTGGAAATGGTGAATGGATATTGATGATTATTCTGCAAGAAGCTAACAATCGTCTTTTGGGATCTTCAAAGTGTAATAATATAGTTTACAGAATGAATAGCATCCTTCAATGCTTAACGTGAATTAATATCAAAAATTGACCAATTTTATAGTGTGTACAGTTCCCAACTTTTCCCAAATCTTCTCTTATATCAATCTGGATCATGAAAGTCATTTTGCATGATTTAAAAAAAGAATCATGTTCCAACATGAATACAAAAATATAGGAACTGCTTCTCAAAACAATAATAAATATGAGAGGTTATTATGATATTAAACAAAGCAAAGATGACTGAAGAAAAGCAAAAGGGCTTATTTTTTAATGAAATAAAATTATAAATGTCTACCAAATAATATAAATTCATTTAATCAACAAAATCATGTTGCGTGATTTATTTTAAAAAATTTGTTTTACTCTTTAATTGTTGAATTCAAGTTAGAATACAGTGACATGATTTATTTATATTCACATTTATATAGTCATATTTAATAATCTTGAATAATATTTAAAAATATCTGTTTCAAAGGAATTTCAAAATATCATTTCTTCAATAATTTGTGGATGTTCATTTTATATAATATATTGGTGCAAAAGTTTTACTAATGACTGGGTAATCAATGCAAAAAATAAAATGATCAGTTTAAAATAAAATTGAATTAAGCATTTTAATTTGTAAATATATTCCTTGCACAGCTGTAGTTCAAGGAAGTATTTATTCATTTTATTTTTTGTTGAATATATATTATTGAGGGAGATACTTAGCAATTTTCAAAGATATAGAGTTACTGTGAAAAAATTAATTCTGCCTTATGTCTACATTCTCAAATGAAAATCAGCATTCGCAAAGCTGCTTGGTGGTATACAATTATGTTCTCTAATTTTTTATCTATAGGTATAATAAATTAAAATATCACTATCTGACAGCCATTGTCTAGATTTAATAGGATATGCATAAATGCCTATGACAATTAAGAGGTTAAAAAAATAGAATTATAACCAGTTTTATAATAACAGGTACTTTAGTAAATTTGTTTGTTGGCGGTTTTTCCATTTTTTAACCAGAATTCTCAAATTCCATGCATTTATCACTCCCTCACTAATTGTTTATTTATTTTTAATAACTGTTAAAATAAATTATATATTTAATATGTATTCAAATCTTGTGTAACGGACATCTTGCATAACAAGTGATTCATATTATGAGCAAAAAAAAATGTGTCTTTAAAAAAGTAACTCATCGCACAAGTGTTGATTCACAGTATGAGCAGTGATGTGACATAATAATATCATTTGCAGGATTTACTTACATCAACCTATGATGAGTGCTTTTTTTTTTTTTTTTTTTTTTTTCTTTCTTTTCTTCTTCAGAAAACTTACATCTATTTGGAAGAAGTTAGGGCCAGATAGTTTTATGGAAAAGGGAATTTAGCAAGTCTTATCATATTTAATGGAATATTATCTATGGCCATGATTATGTGGCTAGAGGTATATAACAACACTATATACAGCTTTCAGAAAAACACGACCACAACTACTAAACAACAATTATATTCTGGCATAGCAAAAGGTTACAGAGGAGAATTGTTATGCAAGGAAGAAATAAGGGATGCACCAACCTTCAGTACAATAAGGGAGATGCTGAAAGCATATAAAATTATTGCATCATATATTGAGATGCATTACCTTGATAAAGCAATAGCTATGTTCTCTGCAAATTCATTTAAAGATAATACTATGGTTCATTTTTCACAAATTTAGCATAGCCAAAAGCAAATGTTTGTATATCTTTTGTAAAAAAGAAAGAAAGGGTGTGCATCATTGGTATTAAATTATATTTTTATCAGTTTTTCAAATATTTCTTCGTAATGAAACACATTGTCTTATTTTACACCGATTCTTACATTTAAAAAATTAGTTTTGCTTTATAAGAAAGATCCTGAATTGAAATATTCTTATTAAGGCTCCATTGTAATTATTTCTATAATTTTCTTTATGGAATCAATGCACCTGTGTTTGATTTGAAAAATATGAATTGATTTGTCTAGATTTTTCCCCCTCATAAATTAAGCACTATTTTTACTATCTTATTTGAAGTATTTAATCTCTTAGATTTTATTTTTCTTTTCATATTTATTACAAAATATGTTTTTTTTCCCCTTCTTCCAAAAGGATATCTCATACTAAACAAATGGGTAATTTGTAATCATTTGGGAAGATTTTCTTCTCTTTATTTTTTATCTTAGAAAAAGAATAGTCATAGGATATTAATTTTAAAAAAAACTAGATTTTTTATTTGAACAAATTTCAACCAATTATTTAATTTTCTAGAAGTCTTTCTGCACACAGAAAAGAGGGGCCACATCCAGATGCTAGAAAGAAACTAAACATGAGAAGGGACAGTGACCGAGAACTTCCATCCATTGGTCATTCTGATGGTAGAAGCCGGTATATGCCATTGTCTGAAAAACGCTATTCTGACAGCTTGAGCAGAGGTAAGAGAGACTTGTGACTAATAATTACTTTCTATTTCATGATTACAAATAAATTTCACGAACATAAAATCATAATTAGAGTTCATAAGTTAAACATTTACAAGAAACATTGCAAAGCTTTGATGAAGAAAGCCAGGAAAAGAAAAACTTCAATATTAGACAAAGCTTAAGTTGATAGTGAGAATATACATAATGTTTTTAAATTTAAATCAAGCCTTGATCAATAATTTAATTTAGACATCACCACCTTTTCTTTCCTATTCTCTTCCTAGAAATCTGATGAATTAAGCCTTTTTCTTGTGCTCCAAATCCTAAGATAAAAGATACCTGAGATTTCCGTGCATTAGTCAGCACATGTCAAAGAAATTTTTATCAGATTCTCTTTGTAAAATCATTGAAGGATATATATATATATACTGAAACTTTACTTTGAGATTGCAATGTGAACCGATTTTGGTTTATCATTACCTGTTTTCTAATTATGTGAAAAAAATGAGTGAAATAAATTAATTTAGAATTTTCAAAAGTTTCTTCGTTTTGGCCATATATCTGCCAAAAATAAGCCATATATACATGTGTTAAACAAGCATATAGATTATTTTCACTATCTAAATGAATGTAATGAAGAAAGACTACTTTAGTTAGAGAAAAATATTTTATTGATTAATGCACAATTTTTGCTTCCCAAAATGGAATGTACTCATTTGACTTGCAATTCATAGAAGTGAGATAAAATTCATCTAATTAATTCTAAATAGTTGTGGAATTAAGAGTGAGCTTAAAAAGGTGAATAAATGTAATAGCACTATTTAGAAGCCCTGTAATAATTAAAAAAGTGTATTATGGAAATCAAATATACCACCTATATTTTAGTTGTGAAGTTCAGATAAAGGGCAATAAGTAGAAAGCTATTCTGCATTTTAAATATTTCAAATGATTATGATTTTTAATACCACAATGTTTAATTAAAGTAATTTAAAAAATTACAATTAATTTGTAAATTTTTGAATATCTATTTATATTCAGCATTTTTATGTATATGTTAGAAAACAACAATCTGTGATTAATTGATCAAATGGGAGTTACTATCTTCAAATAATAAAAATACTCAAGACTAACTAGTCAACTTCACGTTCTAGTTTGTTCGCTTTTGCTCACAATGATTCCTTTACATCAACAAAATTTTAAGTGATCAAGATGCTTGAAACAGTTATATGGTATTTTATTAACATAATAACTGTTGTTTTGAAAGGCAAATAAAATTGAATATTCAATTTTTTATGATTTATCACAATTTTTTTCATCTTGAACCTTTTAGCCATCATTCTGTAATCTGCCTTATTTATTATTATGCTTTTCTCTATAAGTAAGATTTATAAGACTAGTAAAACTTTTGAAAGGATGAAATGTATCTCAAAGTTTCACATCCTGAACATTTTAGCCATATCTCTCTAACTCGCTTTGTTTATTATTATGCTTTTCTCCATATGCTTGATTTATAAGATCAACAAATGAAAGTTTTGAAAAAATGAAATTTTAGTTAATTCATTACAACAGTTAACATTCTGAACATTTTAAGCACCACTTTTATTAATTTGCTTTATTTTACTATAACGCTTTCTTTCTTACCAAGGAAGCTAACTGAATCAACTATAGCATCATTAAAAAACAATTGTTGGCTCTTTAAAACAGGAGGGGAATTCCAAAAATTATTCAGCAAAAAATGGTGGGAAAAGCCAAAATTTGACTTTAATTTTAAAGGAATTTAAGGAGGAAAAAGTCTCTTGAGGTGTAAATTTTCGCTATTCAGAGTATACTTGCATTAAATATAGCAATTCCCAAATATGAAGTCGTTTTTGTGATTATGTTAAAAAGTTCTATGAAAAAAGTTAATCAAACTGATTTTATGCTTCATATGTTTAAATAGTTGAAAAGCATCATGTTGATCACAGAACTTCTAGTATGGAATTACCTCACAAGTGGACTACTAAAAGAAGATCTCCTATGAAAGAAGAGAAGATGTCTGAATTTTCTCGAAGGCCTGATAAATATACTTATAAATCTTGGCCAGAAGATTTTCCTGGTCCATCTCGTAATTCCAGCTATTATGAGGTAATGCCACATTCCATTAATATTTTCTCAGTTAATTAAAAATTCATTGTGAAAGTAAAAGTGCTTAAGGGGATTAATAAATTATTTCTAGGTTTTTTTGGCAAATAATAAAAATAAACAAAACACTCAGTACATTTGTACACTACCACAGAGAAAAAAATACGCCTATTTTTTTCACTTTCCATGCAAAATGGCAGTAAATTGAAATCTTTTTCTGTTGTGATTTTCTTTCTCTTGTTAATTATTGCTGATAGTATTTTGTCATATTGACCTAACTGAAAATATCAAAAGGAATTATAGATAGAATTTCACCAGTTACTGTTGTCAAAATATAACATTCATGATGTTATGACAATCAAATATTACCATAAATAGTTTAGATTTATTTTAATGTTTCATATTTTTATGTGTAATTATGTACCAAATAGGATTTAGGCTGTTTAAGTTATGCTTATATTTCTTGAAAGAAGGAAAACCTGGTAGCTCATAATTGCTATCTAAAGATGTGAGAATTAATCTGCCATAAATCATAATTTGAAATTTTGATTTAAATTGTATTGCTGGGTGATATTATTCAATGGTACATATCATGTTCAACTTTGTCCAGGTGGAATTATTGAATGTATCTATGGATTATCTTTCATAACTCTTAGGGCTATTTACTTATATTCTGATAATTCTAGAGTTTACTTTTGACAATATTATCATATAGGCAATGTTTTTTATGTATATTATGGAGATGTAGCTTAAGAGGGGGGATTCTATTTTAATTTTGCATCTTACTTTGTTACTACATTGATGAGGAATTTTTTTTCTTAGTATGTTATAAATCAATTATATAATATCTTTGAATGTTATTTAACTGCTTTTCAGCAATGGAAATAGTCATTAGTTGTGACTGATTCCAACTTTCTATATCAACATTCCTTATTGGAATATTATTTTAATAAATTTCTCCTTTTAATAAAAAGGCCAACTTTTTTTTTTCAGGGTAGTCATGAAGGTATGGAGTCATATAGAGGTAGAGGGGGCTCCAGACCATTTCGTGGTACAAGAGGGCTTCGTTCTCGTGGTCGGGGCGGTTTTCCATCTCGTTCGTCCTATAGAGGTGGGTACCGAAACTTCAACACATTTAGAGGAAGAGGAGGATCCAGAAGTAGGTTTTTTATAGTACATTTTAGCTTGCTGCATGCCAATGCTGGAATTATTTGCAAAAATTAGCATGGAATGGAAGCTGGAATTAACATTTGACAGTAGCATTCTTCTACTAAAACGCATGGCCCTGTAGATTTGTTACTTTTTTTGTTCTTTAATTTCTTTTGTTGCAAAATTTGTATTGTCCTGTAACTAATCAGTATTTTTAGCATCCTAATAATTTTAGTATTTCTTGGGGATTGTTATTTACATATAATCAAAGAAAAGAAATGCTTTTATTGTTTTTGCTTTACATTTTCTTTTATTATTATTATTTAACTTAGAATTTCTAAAATGTAAGCATTTAACTTTGCATCAATATGCTTTTATTGCTATTTTGTATTAGCAGATATATTTATAATTAGTATTATTATAATTAACTAAATTTTTAACAATTCTACTACTGCATTGCAGGAGGCAGATTTTCACCTGGTCTTTGGGAACATGACTTGTATTCTCGATCATCTGAGGATCGTAAAATTGTAAGCATTTTCATTTAATTCTAAGTTGTAACTTCACTGTTCAAATAAATCATTAATTAGATTTTAGTTTAATGTGATCTTTAAATAGTAATGATAATTATAATTCTTGAATAGTTTTTTCCATATCATATAAGTTAGAATTTTCTTACTTCATTTAAGAAATTATCGCAATATTTGAATTATAATGCTTCGCACTTTTTAAAGAGTTTCATAAGTAATTTGTCTACTTAATACAAAGCTAAATATATTGCTTTTTGTTTGCTGAAACTATCTTTTTATTCTTACCAGCTATATTTATTTTTCTTATAATGCTTTTTAAAAAAATCTTGAATATTAGATATTTAAAAAATATTGTTCTTTTACAGGACCTTCCTTAATTGTACATTGTGTTGCTGTCTCGTGATATCTTTGTAATTGAAATGCCATTTTGTTAATATTGCAAATATGCAATTATATACCTATCGCTAAATAAAATGTTTATGTACTACCATGTTTCAGTAGTTACGCTCCTTTCTGATTGCATATAACATCTTTTATATTTTGGTTACATATCATACTAGCAAAATACACAGTCTAAAGTAGGTTTCTTTCTTATAAGAGATGTTTTGCATCTATCTTGTAATGAAGAAGTATATCTTTATGTTAGTGCTCTACAGTTCAAGCATTTTGACTTAAAATTATCAAACTTGTCTCATATATATTTTGAATATGGGTTTGTGCACTTCAAAGCATTATTTCTAAATATATTTATTAATCCTAAAATAATTAAAATTATTTTTTTAATGAAACTTCTCAAGCTATTATTGCACAAAAATTTTTACATCATTTTATTTTAAAAAAATGTTTATATTAATATTTTCTTTATCTTTATAAATATTTTCTTAGTGCTAGTCAATTTTGGCAAGTACACAATAACAGACAAGGAATTGAAATGGTTTTTGTATACATTTCATTATCCTTTGAAGAATTTTTTGAATTTTTTCCTTTGATTCTTTTGGCAATGTTTTAAGGGCATCTAATTAAAAACAATTGAATATGCATTGTGGCAGAAAAGTTTAATTCATATCTTCCAGAATGAATTTGATAATCTATATAATGCCATTTTTTCTAAAAATGTAGTTTTTATTGTTTAATGAGGGAAATCTAGCTCATATTGTTAATATAGAATAGTAATCAATGCATGAAAAATATTGTATTAATCTTCAAGTGAGGTTTAGGCAGATTCCAGCAGTTTTATGACTTAGAAATAAGTTACGTTTCTTTTTTGTAATAAATATTCCTGAATAGTCCGAGGAATATGTATTTGGAATGTGAATAACTTGAAATGTAACTAAAGCCTGAAAAAAATATATTTACCATTGCTTCCAATGCTACTCAAAAGGGAATAAATTTGAAGAAATTTTTTTGAGTTATTGATTTATAAATCAATATTAAAATTTATATATTACTATATAAATATATTAAAATATTTATATATTACTATTATATAAAATGTCTTGATTCAACAAGTACATATATTTTTTTTAAATAAAAACATTCTTTTAAATAGTAATTTATTTCAATATAATTTTACTCAATTTATTTATGCTTCATGATAATAAAATGCCGATACTTACCAAAGATTATTTAAAAATCTATATTAATAAAAGAACTTGTTTATCTGCAGTGTCCAGAAAAATGTTTCTCATAACATTCATAGCCTTGTAATTTGGCATATAAGTAGTAGTAATGGGGGGAGATGTTAAAATTTAATATTGAAAGTATTTTGTTTAGTACTTTACTTTATTTTGTTTTTTTTTTACTCATATTTGCTTGTCAAATTGTGTAGGAAATTAAGGGAAACAATTTTTGTATTAAAAAAGAGAATAAGAGTTTATATTTCATTATTTTTTTTTTCTTCTAATTTCTGCCATTTTGAAGATGTTGGCATTTTAATTCTAGTATTTGTGAGAAGTCAATAAATATCAGGGTTATTAAATGCTAACATTCTGTGTCATCTTTCAAATGTTTCCATTTTAAATTATGATTAAAATAACATTTTTCGTTTACAGTAAAAGCTCCTTATTCAGGCTTCCTTCATTTGCATTTTCACTATTCGTAGATCTAATAAGTACACACATAATAATAAAAGGATTCCAATAGGTATCCATCCCAGTATCTTTTGTAAATGCTGTCAAACAGACTAATAAAAATAAGTAAAATAGATCTTATTACAACTTTGTCTGAAGTATGTTGTTAAATGATATCGCCGAGGACTGAAACCGACTTGGAAGAAATGTTAAATTCACAAACCCATTGAAGAAGAGACTTCAACAAGCACTGCAGACGTGACATTTAGTTTGAAAAATCTTAGTGAAGGTTTAAGAATGGGAAATGAGCTTTGGATTTCTTTATGAACATTGATCCGTCTATGGAACGAAGCCTTATTTTTTTTTTAAGAGGCAAATTGCTAATGCGACTGCTGCGTATCAGTCTGAATGGAAGGAGCTTTTGAAAACTACCAAGCAAAAGAAAATTACAAAATTCTTCAAACAATTGCCGAAGTCTAAAGATAATTAATCAAAAATTTCAATTAAATTGATTTATATATATATATGTATATTATTTTGTCACCTAGGAATGTATCCCCTATAATCCCATATAAATTACCATTCTGTATTCGCGGCATATTTATGGAACATATACCCCATGAATAAAGTACTTTTACTGTATTTTTAATTAATTGTTGTCTGGCTAAATTTAAAAATTGTCTTCGTGGATTTTTGATTCCAATTATATAAATTTTCTTTTTTGTTTCCTGATTTAATAAGTAGCCAAATCAGGGAATCAAAATTATGGACGATATTTTTATATAATTTAAATTCTTATTGCATCATTAGTAGGGAACTTTCTCATTTCATTTTCTCCTCATTTTTATCACCTATCTTTATTTGTATTCAATTCTTATCATCCGTAATTCATCAAACGATATTGTCATCAAAGAAAATAATAAAATATTCAAAATCAGTATTCTTTTTCCTTCGTTTTCATTGCTTGAGGTTATTTTTTGTATTTCTGATTTCTCTGATATTCATCGTCTTATGTATTGAATCATACTTTTAAGCAATAATTCCACAGTGAAAATTAGTTTTATATTATGAGTTCTGCAAAATCAAATGGTTGGAACAAAATAAAGCATTGTTTATTGTAATCATATCAATTGATGTGATATAATTACAAAATTGTGTTAATCTAAATAAATTTCTACTTCGTTTAATGTGAGTATATCCGTGTTTAGCATGTTATCTTGTTTACACTATCTCCGATCATTTTGCCCAAAGAAAATGTGTTCTATTTTTAACTATTATAGTTAACTTATTTAACTTTTACAGTTAACTGTGGAAGAAAAAGGTGTATGAAATTCTTTAACAGTCTTGAATTTGAAAACTGAAAATTTGTCATTTTTTTAAACTTACATTAGAATGTACATCTTGTGAGACTAACTCAAATTACATTAACCTGTACACTAACATAATATATATCGACTTATTTTTAAGAAATAGGGTTTGATGATTTTTCGGAACGCCTGGATATTCCAGTGCTTCGATAAAAAAATTATCGGGTAGGACCGATTTGTCTAGCAATTGAAGGCTTTAGTCTACAAGATGCGAGTGAAAGTATATTTGAATTTCTGTTAAATGAACTAAAAAAACTGAACACTGAAATAAGTTTGAAATTATTATCTGCTTTAGAAGAACGAATTAAAAAAAGAAGACAAGTAGAATTAGCAACACTTGCTATATTTGCAAAATCCACAAAATATTTATATTTCAGCGAAGAAATCTGGTTATCTGGAAAGATATTGTCTAGAACTTTCCTAAATTCTTACGAGGAAATCGATTCTGATGAAGAGCAAATCACAGAAACTACTCGTAAAAGTAATACTTTTTTAAAAGAAAAATCAATTCATATGTTTCTTGAAGACCCTGCAGAAAATCTTATTAATCCAAAGACACTAAAAGCTAGATTTTCATTATTTCAGGCAACATATAAAAGAAGAAAAATTTAGATTTTTCATTTGATGCCATAAAATCTATAAAACCAAGCTCAGTATCTAGTGAACAAATATTTTCCATTTCAGGTAATATTGTGTCCAAAATAAGAACTAGACTTAGTCACCGTTCTGTGGATACTTTGTGCTTTTTACAATTCTATTTTCTTTGGGGAAATAGAAAATGTGAAAACAATATAAATATTATTCACAATTTTTGTTTTGAGTTTTAGTTATTTTGTGTCATTAATATGCATAGTTATATAAAATAACAAAAAACGAAATTAATATGAAAGTCAATTTAAAGGTTGAGACAACGTTTGCCCTGACAGGACAATTATTTGCCATTTTCCCGTTATGGTCACGTGATTTTCCGGAAGTAGGCGTGATCTTCTATTGTGCGCAATAATTAGCCTTGTGTGAACCCACCTAAAGAAAATCACGTGACCACATTGGGACAATGGCAAATAATTATCCCGTCGGGACACACGTTGTCTCAACTGTTCACACGAGGACAATGCTGAGACAACAGCAGAGAGGCAACAATTGCGGGCAATAATAAGCCTCCTGTGAACCCACCTTTACATTCTTTGGACAATAATTTTAATCCTCATTTTATAGGGGAAAAACAGTAGAAAAGCATTATCACGTTATAAACGAAAGTCAAACTTCGGAATTAATTAAGAAAATTATTGTTCTTATTATAAAAACCTGCGAATAAAGGATTAAATTAATTTATTATAAGATAACATGATCCTGTTTTGTTAGGAGGTTTTGAATAATCGAAGCTCGAAATTGCGGAGGCAATGAATAAAGCATAAAGGGCAGTATTCATCAACATCTTTTAATCGCATATATTTTTTTTATCTACTTTTACCATGATTGCATTATTATTATACTAGCCGCCTTTGGCGACCAGCTGGTTCGCCATGAGTAATGCGTTCTAAAATTTTCAATTAAGTCATATTCATTAGTCTTGAAGTAATTCCGTGCATTGATTGGCCTGAAATTAAAAATATTTTTTTCTGTGATGCTGCCAAAATATTAAATAAGTTTTTTTTTTAATATTAAATGTTTTTTTTAGCGGAAAAAGGAAAAAAAAAAAATATTGAATAAAGATTTACATGTTGCAAACGATTATAGATACCTTGGTTTTGCATTTATTTTTTTAGAAAATATCACATTTTATAATGGAAAAAAAATTATTGAATTAATGATACAGATATTGCTAACGATTATAGAAATATGCCATTAAGTCGAGATTTCAATGCATATCCTGTCTAAATTCAAGCAGGTTTATCATAAATAAAGATTTGTTGAATTAATGATTTAGATATTGCAAACGATTATAGAGACCTTTGCGTTGCATTTATTTTTTTAGAAAATATCACATTTTATGTTTCTTTTATTTTATCCAGTAACGTGTAAAAAGTATCATTTCTTTAGAGTTGATTTACGATTATAGTTTTTTTTATTATTATTTGAACTTCCGGCATTGTTTTCTTTTATTTTATCCAGTCACGTGCTCAAAAAAAAAACATGGTCAAAATATTTCTTTAAAAATTCGTTAAAAATAGAAGCCTTAAGTTATATATTATAACATTGGTGCCATTAGAAAGCTAATTTTTTAATCTTTAAATTGATGTAAAAATCATGTTCGTGCAATAATATTTTCGGAAGTTATAGCGGAAAAACGTCGAAATTTCGCTTAAATTTTAATTAATTCAAATTTTAATTAAAAATTCGAAAAAAGGGCTCCGAGGTGCACATTCCCGACCTCCGAGGTATACATGTACCAAATTTGGTAGCTGTAGGTCCAACGGTCTGGCCTGTGGAGCGCCAACGCACACGCACACACATTGAGCTTTATTATAAGTATAGATATGCGTCTTTGAAAGCAGATGCGTTTTTTTAAAGATTGACATTGAACGGCATCATAGCTGCTACTTTCATGGAATGTAATTTTTTTCGGAGGAAATAAAATAATTTACTTTTATATGTTCAAGAAAATTCATTCGCGTTTTATAACAGTTTTGATAAAAGTTTTTCTCTTTCTCCAAGTGGGAAAATGTCACTTCATTCATTCTTAAGTGGGAAACATTAAAGGATTTGACTCCTGTTCTAAGATTAATCCATTATGAAACTGTTTTATACTCTCAGAAATTAGAAAATAACAGTTTGTGTTTACAAAATATCGTTTTCATAAAAATTCTATATAAATTAATATGTTTAAGAATGTATTGATGAATAGTTTATAATTTAAAATTAGCATATTATATATAAAGAGAGGGAGAGGGAAATAAAGACCGATAGAGAAGCTGCGTGATTGTTTCAAACCTGTTTAAACTGGTTAATGACTTAAATTAATGAAGACAAATAATGACTTAAAAATAACTATGTTCTCGTGATAACTTGAAATATGTGATCGTAGATTTCATTTTTGACTGTAACTATTTAAATTTGTTACCGTTATAAAAAAACATGGTTATAAATTGTGATAAACTCTGAAGGAGGAAAAAATTATTTTTTTTAAGAAAAGAAATGGAATTGGGATCAGTGTTGTGTAAAAATAATCTCTAATTCGATAATATATAATTCGAAGTTAATGATAAAGGGCGTTAAAATTTCGTTTAATCATTGTTTATTAAAATTCTTAAAACCCCATTCTTAATTAGAGCTTCTTATTCAAAAGATGTCGAATTTGATAGTTTAACTCCAATGATCCGACATACAAAATATTTTGAAACATATAATTTACAGAAAATAAAATAACATTTAAACATCAAAAAAATCTTTGCTTAAGAATTTTTACCGGAATTACTCAAACATGATGCATAATTCACATCATGGTTCGTGAATTTGCATATAAGGCACAGTGCCAAATCCCCCACGAACAAGGACATTAATTCTGGTAAATTTTTAAGATGGTAATCTTGCAATTCTGAACGTCATAAGCATTTTTATACTATCATTTTAATATTAATCTAATACTATAATACGAGGAATGGTTGCCAAGTCGAAAATCGCCCCAGAATTAATAAACTCCGGTAAACTTGGGGGTCTGGGGTTTTTGGCCACGAGGAATCGATTGGCGCCGGTTTTGAAGCGCTACGGTCGAGCAGTTCGGAGTTACAGATAGGATATTTTCAAACTTTATTAGTTCGCCATAATGGCTACTTAAATTTTCAAGCGGTAACGTGCTGCCATCTATAGCCAATATGGCGAACTAATAAAGTTTTATGTTTATGCTGCTATAGGTTTATGATATGTTTCTTATGTATGTATATATGTTTGGTTTTTCTAAATAAATTTGTCAAAAATATTGAACTTCAACACACTTCAATCTTTACCTTTACTTTACCTTTGTATAGAATAGTTCCCTTTTCAAACTCTAACTTTGTTTAGAATAGTTTACAATGATGCACTTTAACCGGTTATCTTTTCACCAATGGTTTCACAAATTTTCTTATGGCATGTATTGTTTTGATAAATCACAATTGAAAATTTAAATCTTCGAGTTAGCTTCGATACCTGTTTTCTCCGAGCGGAGCTCGGTCACCCGCTGGTTTTAATAATCTTATAACATTATTATTATTTTTAAATTCTAGAAGTTTTGTTTTATTAATGCTGCTTTACATAAAGTTTAATTTTATTAATACTTCAATCAAATCCAAGAATTCTTTTAAAGCTAACTCAAATCTTGAATATATTTTTAATGATTTTGATATCATTTCTTAATTATTTTTATCAAATCTGATCTTTCTTATTAGTAAGTTTTTAAAATTATATTATGCCAATTACAAGTAGAATTTCTAATTTGAGTTTTTTTTTTTGATAGATAAACATTTATGAAAGGATTTATTATTATAATTATTATTGAAATCTTGTCTTCAATCTTGGATTTTGATTTGGATCCTTCTCTACCAAAAACACCACTATATGCTAGGGTCCTTAATTACTTTCTGTAAATTGTATGATCCAAAACTCATTCAAAATTTTCTTAAGGTCAGATCATTGGAGTTAATCTACCAAATTTGTCATTTTAGGAATAATTGAAACTATTTAAGAATTTTAATTAATAAAAATCAATCGAATTTTTAAGACCTCTTTTATTAACAACGAAAGATGTAGCGAAAATATTATTTTTATACCATTTAAAAATTCAAAAGCATTATCTTTACATTGAATAAAAAAATCTATTTATTATTTTCTATTATTTCTTTCCTTTTAATCTTTTTCTTCTCCTTTTTAAATTTTTCTGCTTCAATGTTATTGAATTAATTTGAAACGCAATAATGTTTGTAGTTACGGATAAATTTTAATCATTTTTTACTTTTTCTAATACGAAATATTGAGGAAGAATAGCCACCCTTAAATAAATAAAAAAAATTCAAATTCCTGAATTTGACAAATCTCCACGATTCAGACTTCCTTCAGTACGGAAAGCACATTTTTGGAAAATGTTCATCTGTCTGAGAAAGAAAACTCAAAAATTGAGTCAACTATATGGATGAAATTTGATAATAATGTCTTTACACCAAATTTGTAGATTTCGATTAAATTTTGAGCAAAATCTGTTGAGAGCAAGTCGGTCTGTCCAGCTATTTAAATAAAGTCAATACAATGACTACAAAACGAAGTGAGCTAGATGAATCAAATTCGGTATTCAGATTCAATATCTATATAATGTAGACACCTATTAAATTTTGAGCTAACTTCAACAAGGGAATCGGCAATCTGTGGGTCTGTACTTTCAGAAACATGTAAACGAGATGATGATGCAATAACTTGAATGTATAAAATTTTGTACGTGATTTTGTGACTACAAATGTAGTTCTGTGCAATTTTCTTTTCAATCGATTGGGAAAAACAGATTTAAAGCTAGATAACTCGCCAGGGATGACACGAAAGATACTGTAAAAATATTGTATTCAAGCTGAATGAATATTTCCTAAATGTTTGATCCTCTGGGGTGGTGGCTGAGAGGATAATTCAGGATGAGATGCTTCCCGCATGGTGATTGGATCTCGCAAACCCGATGGGTACAATAAAGTTGGGGTATCTGGCTCCTCCCATCGATGATGGGACGTATTTCCTATGGAGAGGGTTGTACCGTAGCCAGTGATGGCCCTTATGATTCAACCATAGTTCCCTCAAGTGTTGCTGTAGAGGTCGTCCTGTCTGTCAATATTTATTTCCAAATGCCTTCGAGCCGGACGGAGTGTCCATAATATAGCTTTCCTAACTGTTGTACGCCAATACCATGTAAGGGATTCTCTGAAATAATACTTTTCTTTGAAAGTATGGGAGAATTTGTTTGTGGAAACCACTCTCGCAAAATATTTCTGATTCTCAATATTTTATTCCCATGTTTTTACCGTTGTTGCTATACGATAAAAATAATATTTTATTTAAATACTAATTCTGAAGAAGTTTCATTTTTGCTATTGACAGAATATTGTTTTTCTATTGGTATTTGTCCCCCTCTATAAACTATGTAGTTGAAATTACTGTCCTATCTTCTAAATTTCATGTTATTCCAATTTCACTTTTTTTTTTTTTTTTTTTTTTTTGCAAAATACTTAGATATTGAACAAAATTCTTCTTCCTTAGCTTTCAACAAAAGACAAAAATGGCACGATAAAATATTTGGCAAAACAATGAAGACAAGGTAGAATTTCCAGACAACGGCTTAATTTGTTGTTAAAAATCAAACAAAAATATATTTTTTTAAATTTGTCAGAATTGAGCAAAAATTCACAAGATTGCTAAACTGGTAGGATTAAAGAGACAATTTTTTATGTTTTAAAATAGTGCTCAATAAATTTTTTCACAGAGATGCATTCGGAAGTTACCAGAAAACACATTGGTGACTATGCTTGGCATTGTGACATTCTGCTTAATTTTTACTGTATTAAATTACAAAAATGAAAGAAAAAAAATACGAGATGTACATTCCCATCCATCAAAGTATAATATATGTGTCAAATTTGGTTGTTAGAGATCAAACGATCTGACATGTATAACGGGAATACGCACTCATACATTCGTCGTTATCAATACTAGTCGCGTAGTTATTAGTACTAGTTATTAGTTCGTCGTTATTAGAACTAGTTATTAGTATTAGTACCTTTAGCGACCAACTGTGTCACCGGGGTTATTGGTTTTTGTATAATCCCATTTGAATAACATAGATTTATTTTCACACTTATAATTCTTTCAACTTTATAGACTTTAAAATCGTGTTATTTTAATTGTCTTTTATATGCTCTGTTCCTTGAATACATTAAAGTTTCTAATGGAGACCAGTCTCATGACATCACAAATTTACATAAATACCCGGTTAATTTATCAACATTTATAATTAAATTTGTATTAAAAAATATATCTAAATTTATTTTTAAAAATTCTGTTCATTTATCTATTAAATTTCGCAAAATTATTTTCCTTTTTTGTTCTGTTTTGTAAACTACACTGATATTAAACTGAATCATTCTTCTTTGGCTTTTAATAATAGAAGAAAATCACGTGATAAAATAATTGACGAAACGATGAAAATTATTTGAATTTCAGGGCAACAATGTAATCTATTGTTAAAAATGAAGCAAAAGAAATCTGTAATTAAAATATATAAACAGCTATTGAAATACTTCTGCTTTTCCGTAATTTTCTTTTTATTGATTGAATAACTTATTTTTGCTCATTTTGAATTGTTTTCATTTATATTTTTAATTTGAAAATGTTTAAGAATTTATGAAAATAGAATTTTTGTGTAAAAATCTTTTTCTTTTTCTATTTGTCAAATGGATTTTTTCACATCACATTTAAAAATAGATGGAAAAAGAAGTTAACTCTAAGTTATTTAGCTATTAATTATACGAATTAATATAAAGAAATATTTCAAATTTTATCGAATAAAAACACATTTTTATTGTATAAAATTTAGTTTCTCAACATTTTTTTCAAGTATAATTCAAAATGGTCTTTGTGACTTTATTATACGATTTGGCATGAGTTGCGGATCTAAATTCAGAAAAAGTGTCATCTCGGTCTTTTTGCGCCAGTGATGTTGTCATCTAAGTCGGAAATGATTCATCAGTCTCCGAGGTGCAAAAATTATTACTTGTGTTTTTTAATTAGTTTGAAAGTTCCCTTCATTTCGGGGGTTAAAAATCTGTTTCTGAAAAGAAAAATTCGATTCTCGTTGGCTTTTAGAAATTTTGCTAGTGCGATAGCGGCTTTAAAAAACATTTAAATTGCTTCATTGATCAAAATCTGCGCCTTGTCAAGTATTTTTTAATACTTAAATTTATTCTGAAATTGTTTCACCTATTTCAATAAGGTATATGTTATGGAATTTATCAAATTCCTAAATTCCCCATCACACTAACAATTTCTAGGAAATTTTTAAGTTAAAATTCTTCAAAAGTCGTAGATATTACTAAACAGCATTCCTACCTTAAAATGTATTTAAAATTTTAATATTTTTTTCTTAATATTAATAATTTAATTTTTATATTGAGAAATAACTAACAGTTTTTATTTTTTTAAATGACAATTGAAGGGAAAAGAAGGTAACTCCAATTATTCAAATTTGCAGAAAGTTGTTATAACGTCTGAAAATTCTAAATTCCAGTGAGATAGCTTTATTCTTGGGAAGCGGGAAAACAAAGATGAGGGCTGCATCTTTTTGGCACCAAATGAACAGGATTCCCCCCCCCCATATAACTGTAATATAGTGCATGCAATTCTAAATTCCTCCAAATTGGAGTTATATCCTTTTTGCAGCAAATCCTTCAATTCAAAATCAGATGTGAAGGTTCATTTTGGTGCTATTCATCTTGCTTGCATTCCATTCATCATTATAATATGTCTAATCTAAATTATATATTATCTTTTTTTGAATTTATATTCCATAATTCTTTAGATTACTTTTTTTTTTATCTAAAGCTAGTAAATGTATACATTATAATTTTGGCTATCTTTCATCAAATCATCATTTCATCATTTTGGCGTCATTAAACATAAAACTCAGCTGCAGAGTTGAAAACTTTATTTCGAATTTTTGCTATTAATTTATTTGTTATTTGCTTTTCTTCGAATCGTCCAGCTATTTAATAACCCTGAATTGTACTGGGAATTTAAAGAACGTTTTCACATGACAGTTGTCGTTCTATTTCGCATATTAATGTTCTAACCATTTTTTATATAAAATTTCCACAAAATATAAGCATCCAAATTTTGATTTGGTTTTATGAAAAAAAAAAAATCATTTTAAAGTATTCAAAATTATTTTTACACTAACATTACACATTTTTTTCTTTTCTGTTATTTTAAGGCTTCCAAACTGTGATTTTAAAAGATATTAATTGAAAAAAATAATTTTTAGGGTCATCTTAAGTTATCTCATTTAAATTAAAATGTTCTTTTTTTCCCCTCTGATTTCTAAAGGGTATTTTTAAATTATTTGTACTTTTACTCATGATAATTTATATAACATTACTAAATGTACATCTGTTTTCACTTGAAGGAGTGGCAACGCTCATGCAAATAAGTTCACGATAATTTAAAGTGCATCCAATATTTTGTTTGAACATGAGTAGCACAATGCGGAGTTTAATAAATACAATAATTAAAAATTAATATAAAATAAATGTTTTCATTTAAAGTGGATAACAGAGCACTTTTAAGTGACCATGTTTACATAACTACAGAAGGGCAGACACGGCAGAATTCCAAAAATTTATGCTGATATAGTTAAATCTAAACCTAAATATTCATCGATTTCAAGGTCGAATTTTTAAATTATTATAATTATAATACAAATTTAATGCATACGTTTAACGAATCACTCATAAAACGTGTTTAAGAAACTCTGAGAAATTATATAATGAAAAAAAAAAAATTAATGCCTAATGGATGAATGTAGGCGTTAAGTGGGTACTGAGTTGTTTACATACCGCTTTCTTCGCCAGGAATAGACTATAATTACTCTTCTCTTATCAGCCGACTTAGCTGTAGGACATTTTCCGGCAACTAAGTCTCCATTTCGGATTTCTACATTTGCGGAACAATTTTAGAATACATACGTCCGCCTTTCACGGAAAAAATGATGCTTATGTGAAATGAAAACTTCCGACCGATTATTATTGGAGGGACTGTCTTTTTACGATAAACAAATTTTACGTGACAGATGTATTTATTTTACAGACAGATTTTAACGTTTATTATTATTATTAGAAAATATCTTTGTTTATTTATTCATATAATAAACAATTACAATAAAATTATTAGTGTAGTAGCGTTAATCATAAAGAAAAATTGTCTTCAACTGTGGGACAAATCGTTTGCTGATTTAAATATACAATTCCCACTTTTAAAAAGTGAAGAAAAATTACTGTAATCCGTAAATGAATTTGAATATGAAGTCTTGAATTTTTTCATGTCCTCTTCATGTGATTTTTTTTTTTTTTAGTAGAGTTAGATTATTATCATTTGTAATAAAAGTGAAAATAGAAGATAAAAATAAAGTATTTCTCGAAAGTGTTCGTGCATGGAAATATGTTCACATAAATTCAAAAATAAATAAATAGTCTGTAATTTTATTTATTTATTTTCATTGTGATAATATTTAAAAAATTGTTTGGCATCAATATTTGTTTGCTTATTTTCTAATATCCGATTAATTATTCCAAAATGACCTTTAATCTTAAGGAAACAATAAATAAAATTTGAACAATAATTGTTTTTTATCATTGCAAATGTTAAATCAATTTGGCATATTTTTAAATTAATTTATCCTTCTTCTGTTTTCTGTTTGCCAAAATTTTTTTCAATTTTATGAAATTGTTTGACAAGATTCCAGACCAACTGAATCACATAGGCATTCAGCCGAACGAAAATTTTAGTTACTGCAAAAAATAGAAACATTACGCTTTCATGCGTAAAAATAGGATTAATAATCCCAAAATGTATAGGAATCTTTCGTTCCGGAAGGTATTTTTAAAGAGAGATGCATGTTAGCATCAGGTTAATTTGGTATTTTTTGGTACTATATTTAATTATTTTAAATGGAAATTTAGAGTTATCAGTCTTATATTTGAGAGTTGGTAACAATCTTGTTTTTATTAGAGTAACAATTTCAAGCAATCGTTCACAACTTTGTCTCTCTATAATTATTCACAAAAATCTGACGCCACATCGATCGCCAGATTCATATCATTATTATGTTTTGGGGAAAATTGGAAAAGTACGAAGACCGAACTGAAAAAGTAATGATGGAAGAATGAAAGAGCATTATGCACTTGCGTAACTTGTGCCCTGAATGCTCGGAAATTCAAAAATTGGTTTGGATGCTACTAAATATTAATTGATCGAAATATCGCACTGTTTATTAATATGTATAAATTTCTCTAAAATATTAAAAAACCTTTACTAGATTTCTTTGTTTCTTTTTTATTATTGATTTTTCAAAAAAAAAAAAAAGTATTTATACATTTTAAAAGCATTTAGTGAAATATTATTAAGAAATAGTTACAAGTACTATAAAAAAAATTCATAATTGAAAAATTAAATTCTAGTAATGGGTATAACAACATTTAAATGGTTGTTTTGGAAAATACTACGTAATTTGTTGAACTAGTTGCATGATTTCCTTATAAATTAAATTCTAGGTATTGCAGTTTCTTTCCTTTTTTTTCAGTTTCAACTGGATAATAATTTTATTGATTTACTTTTTCTAATTAAAAATATAAAAAGATGGCCATTATTTCATAAAAATTTAATTCCAACAGTTATCATGAAAATAAATATCATATTTACTGAAAATATAAATATTTCTAAGAATTTTTTGCATTCATTAGCAAAGAAATGCAATCTATTGATCAAAAATCAGAAGAAATATGCATTTTTCTTCCTTTTTAGGTTTGTCCAAAAAAAAAAAAAAAAAAAAAAGGAACTGGTCTATTTGAAACTTTCTCATATTCTATCGAATAAAGGCGTCATCTTCTTCCTTACTTTCCACATAAAATTATGAACCTTTAGCGCAACTGTGAATGCCATAAATATTCAGATATTTATTTTCAAAGTACCACAGCTTTTGAAAATTACTTTAATTTTGATTACTGGTTTTTATTTTATTTTTAATGCTAATTAAAAAAATAAAATCTGTTTTTTTCCCCCTTATTGCATAAGAACTCTTTATTAAATTACATATTTGGAAGAAAATAATAGCTTGAAATTGTGAAATTTTAGACTTTTCTTTTACAAACAGGGATGGCCATCTGGGGTGTGTGGCGAGTGCCATGTACCCTAGAAGCGACTGAAGGAGCCCCCACCTTGATTAAGAATTAAAATAGTGTTCTGAACAATAATATGGTTACACATACAAAAAGTTTACAAGCTTGTGTCTATGTGGCTGACTGAGTATCGACTGATGCCTTTATTAAACAAAGATCGCAGTGGTAACTATAAAAAGACGGGAAAAGTTTTGTTATAAATGAGGAAATCCCCTTCAGACACGTTAAGACAGAGTGGCGAGCCTGGCACTCAAAAATCCAGGCTGAGGATGGATTCAAACGGACTTGTAAATCATCAGCCATATACTTTTGTCTATATCTAATGTAATCTTTTTTTATGTGTGCATCTGTGTATGTTTGTTTTTATTAAATTATTCAAACAAAAAGTAAAACGATAATAAATTAAGCGATCAACTCCTAGCAATGCACACTTTAGAATCACCATAATGACTAAATTTATGTTCGACTGTTAATAAAAGAAATCCAAATTAACATTAGTAAGGAAACGGCAAGACTTAAATTATTTCAAAGAGTTGTAGACGTGATTCTATTTTTAGAGTGTAATAATTTTCCACTTCATGAAATAATAGGAACGCTTAATAATGGAAATTTTTAAAGTGTAATCGAATTGCTAAGTAAATACGACTTATGGATCATATAAAAAGAATAAAAAATTCCAAAAACTAAATTATCAGTGATTTAGTTCATACTAGCCGCCTTTGGCGACCAGCTGGTTCGCCATGAGTAAAGCGTTCTAAAATTTTCAATTCAATCACATATTCATTAGCTTTGAAGTAATTCCGGGCATTGATTGACCTGAAATTAATATTTTCTTTAAGATGATGGACGAAAAGTTCTAAAAGTACACCTTTTCCTAATAATATTCTTTAATTTTATAAATGTCAGTTTTAACAATCGGCTATGCTTCCAAAATATTTTTAAAAAATTTCGATGATGTTGCCAAAATGTTAAATATGTTTTTTTAAAGAAAGCGAGAAAGGGAAAAAAAGTATTAAATTAATGATACAGATATTGCAAACGATTACATAAATATGCCATTAAGTTGAAATTTCAATGCATATCCTGTCTAAATTCAATCAGGTTTATCGTAAATAAAGATTTATTGACTTAATGATATAGATATTGCAAACGATTGTAGAAACCTTTGCTTTGCATTTATTTTTTAAAGAAAATATCACATTTTATATTGATTTTATTTTATCCAGTCACGTGCTGAAAGTTGCCTTTCTTTAGATTTATTTTGCGATGATAATTTTTTTTATTTGAGCTTCCAGCATTCTTTTATTTTATCCAGTCACGTGCTAAAAAAACATGGTTAAAATATTTCTTTGAAAATTCGTTAAAAATAGAAGCTTGAGTTTTACATTAAAACACTAATACCATTAGAAGGCTAATTTTTTAATCTTTAAATTGATGTAAAAATCATGTTTGTGCGATCATATTTTCGGAAGTTATAGCGGAAAAACGTCGAAATTTCGCTTAAATTTTAATTAATTCATATTCTAATTAAAAATTCGAAAAAAGGGCTCCGAGGTGCACATTCCGGACCTCCAAGGTATACATGTACCAAATTTGGTAGCTGTAGGTCCAACGGTCTGGCCTGTAGAGCGCCAACACAAACACACACACATACACACACACACACATTGAGCCTTATTATAAGTATAGATATTATAAGATCAAATTATTCCTACCTTAGGAAATGTTCTTAACAAAATTAAAGATAATGCAATAGCAGCTATGTATTACGAATATCTAAATGGATTCTATTTCTGATTTTTACCATAAAAAATAAACTTCAGTCTTTATTAAGTGTATAAATTTTGAAGAGAAAAGAAGTATAAATGAGTCATTTATAGGGTTTATTGAAGTGATTGGAGAAGGACTAGCAAAAGATCTATCCGGAAATATTAAGTAGCTTTATTTAGATATTATAGATTGTAGTGGACAGGCATACGACAACGGTAGAAACACAAAAGGACAATATAAGAGTGCAAAATTCAGATAAGAAAATCTATATCTCTAGTGTTCTCAAGCTTTGATTTGGTTTTTTACGCCAACCTTTGGTGCTCTCACACAATCTATGTGTGTGCTTGGCTTATCATACTCTTTTAATTTATTGATTTTTGATGTCGCTTTCCGCAGTATGTATTAAATTTTTTTCGTTAATACAATGTTTGAATTACTTATTTTATGCATCTACAAAAAGATGGGAAAATCTATTAAAGCATTCAAGCATTACTCTCAAACTGTTAAGCAACTCACGTTGGGAAGTCAAAATAGATACGGTTAAAGCAGTATACAAACAGTTTGAGTAAACTTGTTATACCCTAGAAGAATTTATTGATGCAAATAACAATATTACAGCTGTTCCGAAGCAAAAATTCTATTTGATTCAATAAAGAGATTATATTTATTTTATGTTTAATAGAATGGTTTACAATACTGTCCAAAATTAGCTATTACTAAACTACTTTAAATAAAAATAATTTTAGACTGAGCTTTTAATTTAGTCAATAAAATTAAAGCTGAAATCAAAAATTTAAGTACGAAATTTAACTCATATTTAGACGAAGCAAACGTAATAGCGCATAATTTGAAGCTTTCAGAACATTTTCTTGAAAAAACGAATTCGAGAAAGAAAATATATTTATATATTTCGAAACGGCAAAAGATGAAATTATAGAAAGCTTGATTGAGGAATTTATATGTGATTTTTTTAAATTCTGTAATGGATACTGGTATTGTACAGATAGAAGACAGATTTAAAAGTATTTCAAATTAATCACTAACACAAAAACTTTAGAAAATTGGAATTAGGAAATTGTTCCATAAACTGTGCATCTTTTTATAATAATGATGTAAATGAAAATTTAATCCAAATAATTTCTTCGGAACAGAGTTTGATTTGAATTTTTGTAAATAATGCTCAACGAATATTGCAATATATACTTATTAATAATTATAATGATTTATTTCTAAATATATTGACTGTGTTAATCGACTCATTAAATAAATTAAAATTAATAAATGATTATCTTCAGTCAAGCATATGGGTATAATGCTTAAACACTCTTGCTATTCTAAATACAAAAAAAAAAAAAAAAAAAAAAAAAAAAAAAAATTGGAAAAATTATAATTTTCCTGGAGTAACTAATAGCAAAACCAAAATCACGCATTAAATAAATATTTAAATGTGCAGTTTGTTTGTTTTTTTCTTATCAAAGAATTCAGGGCCCCAAATGGTTTCTTTAACCCGGGCCCCTTCATAGAGAAGGTCGGCTCTGTTTACAAATCGATATGAATTGCAATTATATCCTAGTTGAAGTAACTCTTCTATACTTATAATAAAGCTCAATGTGTGTGTGTGCGTGTGTGTGTGTGTGTGTTGGCGCTCTACAGGCCAGACCGTTGGACCTACAGCTACCAAATTTGGTACATGTATACCTTGGAGGTCCGGAATGTGCACCTCGGAGCCCTTTTTTCGAATTTTTAATTAAAATTTGAATTAATTAAAATTGAAGCGAAATTTCGACGTTTTTCCGCCATAACTTCCGAAAATATTATTGCACAAGCATGATTTTTATATCAATTTAAAGATAAAAAAATTAGCTTTCTAACGGTATCAGTGTTTTTAATGTATGACTTAAGCTACTATTTTTAACGAATTTTTAAAGAAATATTTTAACTATGTTTTTTATCACGTGACTGGATAAAATAAAAGAAAACAATGCCGGAAGTTCAAATAAAAAAAACAACTATCATCGCAAATTAAATCTACAGAAATGCAACTGTCAGCACGTGACTGGACAAAATAAAATAAATATAAAATGTGATATTTTCTTTAAAAAATAAATGCAAAGCAAAGCAATATCTATATCATTAAATCAATAAATCTTCTTTATTTACAGTAAACCTGATTGAATTTAGGCAGGATATGCATTGAAATCCCGACTTAATGGCATATTTATGTAATCGTTTGCAATATCTGTATCATTAATTCAATACTTTTTTTCCCTTTCTCGCTTTCTTTAAAAAACCATATTTAATATTTTGGCAACATCATCGAATTTTTTTTTAATATTTTGGAAGCATACCCGATGGTTCAAACTGACTGATTTATAAAATTAAAGAATATTATTAGGAGAAGGTGTACTTTTAGAACTTTCCGTCCATCATCTTAAAGAAAATATTAATTTCAGGTCAATCAACGCCCGGAATTACTTCAAGGCTAATGAATATGTGATTTAATTGAAAATTTTAGAACGAATTACTCATGGCGAACCAGCTGGTCGCCAAAGGCGGCTTGTTATTAAGTATATGTAGAGAATTACAAGTCCTTAAAGTAACTTTTTTTTTCTGTGCCTAAAAAATTCTGTTCAGATTTTTCTGATGAACTTCATAAGGAGGGTTTCTTTTTGTTATCTAGCAGTGGTCGGCTGCCATGCTGACTTTTCATTTTCCTTAATATCATCTTTCCTTTTCAGTTGTATCTTGGTGAAATCTTTCAATTTATTTCTCAGTATTCGACTTATTTCTTTCTTTCTCAATGTACTTTTTTTGTTTCAGCTGTCCTCTCACACACAAACTTACACAAAACAGGGAAATTTTGTATATTTTTTTTCTGCTGGAAATTTCTGTTTCCGCATAGATCATTTTCAGATCACTGCAAATTTCTCATTTATGATTTAAGTACGAGATTTTATTCAAGATGAAATCCAGATTTTTAGGTAAATAATTATTGTAAAAGTATTTGTAATAACAATTTATTATAATAGCATTTATAATAACTTTGTAATAATAATTTATTATGATAGTAATTTAATATTTGTATTAAAAACATAAAATTGAAATAATTTATTCTCTCTAGTTTAATAATTTAAATCAGCAATTTACTTCTTTAACTTTATAAATATATTTATCTAATTCATGTAAGTTATATATTTGGTTCGAAATATAATAAATTGTTTAAAAAATAGACTGGGATTTAGTATGAAACCGTGCATAATTTTTCATTATTTTTGCAATAATCAGCACTCAAACATTATGAAAAATACTACTTATTATATCGACTTTTTTTCTGTTAAAAATTTGAGTATTAAATTAGACCAATTAGAAATAATATTGATCTTCACATTACGTCAAAACATCCGCTTGACTGAAATACACCGCTAACTTGAAAATACGGGAGGTTTTTATTCTTTTTTAGTTGTTTCCTACGCATTTTAAATGCAATTTATTGACTAAAAAACATCTTGTTAACAACAAAGTCCAACATAAACAAACTGTTTATAATTTTTTTAAAAATAAACTAATTTGAGAATTTTATATTTATTATGATGGAAAAAATAAAATAAAGACATTTTCCGATGGATAGATTCTGATGAAATGATGGTGTAAGAATAATTTATTCTTAGAATTTCGAGTCAAATGTTGTCTGTCTAGTTTTAAAAAATAAGTTTTTCTTCATTGTTTTTTTTTAATCACTTGCTACTGCTGGTGAAATCAGTACACTGACATATGCCCGACAAATGTCAAGTAAATATCAGATCTTACTTCTGTGCTTGCAATTTCTCAAAACAAACTCAAAGGTGACAATGAACGTATTTTAGCCGCACTTTCAAAAAAGAGTAAAACATAGCTAAAGACAGAATAAGTTTATGCCTACTTCTTCTAATTAACTGCATTAAATGGCTTACTTCTTCTTTTTAACGCCAAATACATTTACCATCAGACTTTCCTAGGATCTTAACTATGCTATGCGTATTAAGAATTCGCCAAGAGAAATTTTTTTGGCATCGTAGCGCTCTCAGGTCAATTAATGTGGGTTGTGAAATGACCTTTAGTTGCTGACTTCAGCACGCTGAACCATCGCCAAGACTATTCGTTTTAGATGATGCTATTTATAAGCCTTTCTCTACTTCTGTCGAGGACACGGTAGCATTAAGACAATGAAATGATTTAAGTTAAAAACACGAATTTTTTTCAAAATGCTTCCAACTCTACAGTTAGATGCCAGAGATTGAAAATTCAAATTAAGAGGTCAGATGATTGTTTTAAACAGTTCGGTTTCCAAAACAAAGACTTGAGGGCAGTGTAACAATTAAGATTCCGTCAGACTCTTGATTGTGTTTTTTTAAATGTAGTTCACTATATTTCTAAATCGAGTTTACAGTTGGTACAGTCAAAACAAAACGCTATAAATAGGGACTTCTGTTGTTGAATTCGAACTAAGGGTAAATGAAGTTTGATTTTAAGTTAGTTGAAGGCCTTTATACTTGCACTAGTTTAGAAGAGGTTAAGGATAAGATTCAGTGAATCTAAATTTAATCATAAAACGCGTAGTCCCGGTCTCTACTAATGATAGTATGTGTATATTTCTTTATGTGCGTTAACGCTCTAAAAAATAAATGATTTAACCAAAATATATTCGTGTCAGGTCTGCCACATGCATACTTGTGAGAGTAGAAATGTAAAGCTCCAAGCAATTCATTAGTAATTTTAATTAGGATTTATACAATTTATATATAAAAATTAATAATTATAGATATTTGCTAGCATACTATTTTAAGTAATTTTGCAATCAACGTCATTTTTGCATATTTTAAGCATCCGGTCAGATTTTTTTAAATACGTTGTCATTTCAAATCTACACTAATGATAAAACGCAATGTGTGTGTTGGGCTCTACAGGCCAGACCGTTGGACCTACAGTTACTAAATTTGGTACATGTATACTTTGGAGGGCGGGAATGTGCACCTCGGGGCCTTTTTTTAAAATTTTACTTAGAATTTGAATTTATTAAAAATTAAGCAAAATTTCAACGTTTTTCCGCTATAACTTCAGAAAATATAATCGTACATCAAATCAAAGATTTAAAAAAAATTAGCTTTGTGATGGTATCAGTGTTTTAACATATAACTTAAATTTCTATTTTTACCGAATTTGTAAAGAAATATTTTAACGATGTATTTCAACAATATATTTCGAACAAAATAATAAAATTTAATCTGCACGAGCACGTTACAAACGAAAGGGAAAAATTATCGTTTATCAATTTGTTTCCTTTAGATTGACAAAAACTTAAATAAAAAATAAATAATTATTGCAAATTAAACATATAAAAATATAATTTGTGCACGAAATGAAATAAATATGAAATATTTTTTGTGACTTTTACACTAGTATTAATTAATTAAATAAGCTTTATTTAAGACAAATGTATGGTTTAAAATATTTTTGCAGTTCAAGGTTCAACGGCTAATTTGTGAAACTTTAATAATAGGAATACATCTATAAAAAGAACTTATATTACATCTAAATGAAGTAAATAACTACATAATATGTAACATGAGTCAATAAATGCTTAATAAATGAAGAATGTTTATCTTTTAAATGAAAAGAGAAAAACTTCTATCAACTTAGTTTCGAAAATTGACTGATTTATGAATATTTGAAGATTACTCTTCAATAAAAACGAGTAATTCTAAACCACTTCATCGACCATTCCAAAGATGATACTCCAATAAATGCGCAGGATTTCTCCAGGCTAACTGTCCTAAGAATTAAAATGTTGAATGTTCCAAACATTTCCATTCAAAACTTCGTAAGTCTATCAAATTTGATAGCAGAAGATAAAAACCTTCATTTATTTATTTGAAAGTTGAAGTGTCAAGAATATTTCGAAGAATATGATTCCTTAGAGCTAAACAATGTATAAAATGTAAACAATATTTTTTTAATTATGTTCACA
>JAPMOQ010062438.1:61258-105646 GCA_026543055.1 Argiope trifasciata
ATGGCAGTTGGGGCACGTTAAATATGTCGAGACTGCCAAGTCCTCCAAGTTCCCATAACAAAACGATACCTCTGGGGGTACTGAATCAGGGATGAGTCAGTCTCTTATTTGGATCTAAATTCCGATTTGCTGATGGATGAATGAGTGTATGAATGAATTCGACCACCCCCTAAAAAGGGTTGTATCGTGTGAGCTAGAAGTCGGACTTCTGCCCTCTGGGTGCTCCGGGATCTTTACCCTCAGAAGCTACTGCACCCCCTTTCCGTGAAAACCACGGACACGACAACAACAATGCTTGGTTTCGGTAAAAAATGTTTTTATATCAGTTTGCAGTTTAATCATTTCCACTTTAATTTAAAGTTGACATTTTGCGAGAGCTGATCAGATAATTAAAGAGACATATAGTACATTACAGGCTTAAGACCTTTATAACTGCATGAGTTAATTATATGACAATTAAAATTTGAACCTTAAAAATATTTTGATGAAATAGAAAATAAAAGACAAGTTCTATAAAGTATTTAATTGGCAATGGCAAGTCACTTAAAATATTTTAATTGACAATGACGTTACATAAAGTATTTAAC
This sequence comes from Argiope trifasciata, assembly GCA_026543055.1. Taxonomy (NCBI): domain Eukaryota; kingdom Metazoa; phylum Arthropoda; class Arachnida; order Araneae; family Araneidae; genus Argiope; species Argiope trifasciata. Next base: position 61,846 of record JAPMOQ010062438.1, read on the forward strand.
TGATAATTTTAAATAGCACTAAGGTTGACAAACCAGCTGGTCTCCAAAGGCGGCTAATAAAATAATAAAACATACTGATTGATACGGAATCATAAGTATAAAACAGTCAAAGCTATTTAACTGATTTAAATACAATCAGCATTTATTGCAAATCAACAGGTCATCAAAGGTGGATATTAAAAAAGATAATTATAGAATAAAGTTTTAGAAAATAGAAAGTAAAGTTTTAGGAACTCAGGCATGATAAAATAAAATACCTGTATTCAACAAACTTTCTATTTAAAAAATGGTTCTAGATTTGATCTGGATTGTCGAACATCTGGAAAATTCGATGATTATCGAAAAAAATGTTTTATCGCAGGAAAAATAATTTGCTTATAACATGCTAATTTAATGACTACAAAATAATATTGCTTACATTTTGTGTACTAATATACCATATTTTTGTAATCATGTTCACGATACTATATATTAGTAATAGGTTTATTTACTCGTATACGTAGTAAAAAATATATATTGTAGTCGTCAAAAAATTCGAACTCGAGATTTTGTCGGTTCTCCACGTTTTAGACCTCCTTGAATTTGAAAAACACAATTTTGGAAAATGCTTGTCTGTCTCTCTCTCAGTAGACAGAAGAAATTTTCTATATGCTTTTTATGTTTTGAAAAATGTATATTTTTATCATAATTTGAGTAAAATTCATTCAAAAGAAGTCTGTTTGTCTGGCTGTTCGAATATAATTTAATAGGATATTTACAAAAAGAAGAGAACTAGATAGACAGAATTAGATACCTCGAATTAATATGCATAATCTATACACTTTTCAAATTTTGAATCAAATTGAACAAGAAATTGACCATGCATCTGTCTGTTATTTCCCAAAACATGTAAACGTGATGACTCAATTATGCAGTGATTTAAATATATTGAATTTGGTATGGGATTTTGTGAGTACAATTATAGTTGTATCTAATTTTCATTCAATCATTAGGGAAAGAACGGACCAAAAACACATTCGGTTTTCAGGTATTATTATTCTGATGCAGCGATTAATCATTAAGATTCACCCGATGGATTCATTAGAACTGTTAAATTCTAGCCAAAAGTTAATATTTCGAAACAATTTACTCCAATGTCATGTAAGGCATTCTCTGGTATGACAAGTTTACTACAGAGTACACGAGAAAGTACTCTAATAAACTTGTGGAGAGCCTCCAACTGGTTTCTTGTAGATTAAATAAGAGTTTTACTTAAATCGATGGCGATTTTTGTACTTTCTTTGACTATGTAAAGGCACAGACTTGCTTAGGAAATTTTCTCAAAGTCCATTTGAACCGCTTAAAATTATAATAGTGAAAGTCACATTTTCTTTGTTTCCCAAATATTGAATTTTTTTTAGTGGTTTATTGATGCAAGAGCCATGTTTGGCTATACTGCGCCATTCCAAAATATTAATGTCACAAAAGTTTATTTCTCATCTCACTATGAATGGCCTTAAGGCATTATCACACGGTGAAATTTCGCCAGCACTTTTATGTTTCTACCCTCAAAAACCTGTCAGGCAAGTTCGAAAATGTTATCGGAAATATTGTCCGCAAACGAAATTCAACCAATCATGTGAAACTTTGAAGTGACGTCACTTTCCTTGTCGTTTGCTGACGGAAAGTGCCGAAGAGATCTTGCCGTGTGGTAAGGCCTTTATCTGGCTCTGCTTGTGCAAACATGCATTATCTATTAGTCGTCTGTGTCATCGGTTTCAGTCGTACCAGAGCTCTACTACACCCCAAGCTGTACTACATCCTCAAAATATTCTTTCATCCATTTGAAAGACATAAGCCTTCATCCTGGCATAGGGGTAGCGTATCTTGCACGTGATCGGGGGGTTCCGGTTAGGGCACGGTTGTTCTGAGTTCTATCTGTGAGATGTATCAATGAGCCCCCTGTAAAAAGGGGTTGTGCTAGCGAATGTGTGTGTCACCGTCACTTGAGCTACAAGTCAGACTTCTGCCTTCTGGGTACTCAGGGGTCTTTACCATCAGAAGATACTGCACTCCCTTTCCGTGGGAACACGGACACGACATCATCATCATCATCAGAAAGACATAAATTTCTACGAGTTTCTTCTTTAAGGGGAAAGAATAAATTCTACGACATACTATCATCAACTAGATCAACTGAAAGCTGCCATAATAATAATAATAAAACCCAAGAATTAATGAACCAATGAGATGTTGTTTTCATCATGACATCGTGAAACCACATATTCCATTAGTCGTAAGAGAGAAGCTCTAACAGTTTGATTGAAATGTTTCACCCCATCCTGAATATTATCCAGACCTCGCTCCATTTGATTATTACTTCTTCTGTCCTTAAAAAAAATCTTTTCACGATTAGCGCTTTAAATCCATTACCGAAATAAAAGGGCACCTCGAGGATTATTTCTTGTCCAAAACACAATGCTTTTGGAAAGAAGGCATTGTGAGACTTCCTGGGCGATGGGAAAAGGTAATAGAGCAAAAGGGTTCTTATATAAGAAAATAAATAATATCTTATCTTATCTCTTATTGAATACTCTTTCGTATTAGAAATAGGAAAGAAACTTATGGGACATCCTAATATTAACATATCGGAAAATGTACAATTTCATTTTGGAACAAAAATGTCGTAACGATTTTTTTTTTTTTTAGATAGATCTGAATTTGACATTGGGCTTTAATTAAATTTATTTTTTGTTGACGTTATTATTTTAGTTTTGAACTTTTCGTGTACGAAATATGATGCAAAGTATTGTAATCCTCAAAAAATTCGAGGTCAAAATTTTGATGAGTAAAGAAAATACATTTTTGGAATTATGTTAGAGAATACGATAACTCAAAAACGCTTTGAGTTAGGCGGAAGAAATTTGCCTTCGGGTCTTTGCATCGAATTTCTGGAATGTGAGAAATGTTGAAGGAAATCCAATCGAAGGAGGTCTGTCCGTAAGCACAAGAGTAAATAACCACGATGGCTACAAAAAGTAAAGAAATAGATTTCTTAGACAAACTCAGCATATAAAGTTTAGATCCTCCCCAAATTTTTTGTAACAAATCCGTTAACGGGTTAACCTTCTGTCGGTCTGTTCATTCGAGAGCATGTAACTCAAAAACACAATAACTTATATAAATAAAATTTAGTTTATGATTTTGTTAAAAAAATAACAATTATGTGCCGAAATTCCATTTTAATCTTTTATGGTACTAGAGGGAATAGTGTCTCTAAAACTTTATCGCATAATCTCTAATAAAATTTGCATGCCAGAGAACGCCTGGCATTGACCTGCAATGATTACGAAATATTAACCTTTGGAGTGAATTTTATTAGTAGATCTATCGTGTCATCCTTGGCAATTGTTTCAGCAATTAATCTTTGGCATGCAGTTAATAATATCCAAAAATCGGTTTTGTGTACACGCTTTTTTCCCAGTCGACTGGAGCCAAAATTTGACTCAGAACTTCAATTACAAGGCCGCCGTTGGTAGAACGTCAATCTCGTAACCGAAAGATCGCGCATTCTGTCCTCTCTTGGCCAAAGATCGCCGTGTTGGCTAATGGCAATTGGGGCACGTTAAATAGGTCGTGACAGCAAAGTCCTTCCAAACGATGCCTATGGTAAGAAATAACGAAGTAACAAAACGATGCCTCTGGGGGTACTGAATCAGGGATGAGTCGGTCTCTGATTTGGATTTAAATTCTAACTTGTGGATGGATGAATGAGTTTGACCACACTTTAAAAAGGGTTGTGTCGTGTGTGTTCGAGCAAAGTCGTCTTTTCACCTGAAAGGTGCTCGTTAACAACGAAAGGCGCACACCACAGCTTTTAAAGCTCCGCTCACTCGGGCTTGGTATGACCAAGTGGCATTAGACATCACCACCACTTCAATTACAATTACAAAATTCCGAGAAAAATTTGATATATTTTACTGCGGTTTTGAGCAATCGCATTTACACGTTTCTGAAAGTAAGGCCGACACAAGGACAAACTCCTCGTTGGATTTGGTTTAAATTTTAATAGGCATCTTAATTATAAATGTGAAAACTGCGTGCCGAATTTTATTCATCTCGCTCTCTTTGTCTTGTATTAATGTGCTAATTTATATTCGATCAGATGGGCGTACAGACTTCCTTTGCACAAATTTTGCTTTTTATATCAACTTTGATAAAAAAAAAAAATCTAGAAATATTGTAAAAAGACCGTATACCAAACTTCAGCTGTCATATCAAAGCATTTTTGAGTTATTTCCATCAGAGACAAACAAATGGACATTTTCAGAAAAATGTGCTTTTTAAAATCATAGAAGTCTAAAACGTGAAGATTCATCTAAATCTGGAGCTCAAATTTTCTGACGTTTACTATATTTCCTTTTTATTACGCATACGAGAAAGTAAAAAAGTCATCCAAAATACATTATCCATTTTCCTTTTTCTACGACAAATAAAAACCTGAACAATCGTGGTGTTCATGGCTTTGTACAAAGTCCACAATTTTTATCCAGGTTGATAATATTGAAATTAAAGAAAATGCAAGAAAATTTGGGAAGATTACCCCATACACCTGGAAGCTTTTATAATATAGTTAATTGAATGGAGCACCGAGCACTCAATAGTGTGGCTTCATATTGAGTCAAATTTTTGAATACAAATATTAAAAAATAGAATGTTTTTTCTTCAGAAAGACTTTTCAAAACCGGAAATCTACATTGTTATGGAAAAATCAGTCCGATAGGGTAAAATAATTCCTCAAGTTCGGCTGTTTATTGCACAAGAATGCAGAAAACACAAGTAACTAAACATTGTCGAAATGTACATAGCATTCACAGAAATAAAAAAATAAGCAAATCATTTTTAAATAATCGTAAAGAACCCAGAGAAAAAACTCACTGGAAATAAACATTCCAAAGAAAGAATTCTATTGATTGCATTCTGTCTCTTGCATTTCATAGCATGGAAAAAGAAGCTTCTAGAAGGATATCGTAACTTCGCTTCTAATTGATAAATTTCCAAAATACCAGTAATTTTTTGTTACCAGATTCAATGCTAAATGGTCAATAATTTTGTGGGCTCATTGATTTGGCATGCATTTAGTATCTATTAAAATATCTTTTTTACCATTACACTAACTGAGCAGGGAAATAATATTAATATACAAAATGGTTTGTTTGGTCAACGCCGAATTCTCTCTATAGAATATAATGTTTTACTTTCTGCAACAGCTTTAGAAAACAAACAAATTTGGTTTTTACAGCATTTTCCAACATAAATAAATTGTATTCTTGTAACGTCACCAAATTAGTTTTCGTGCACATTTAAAAATATATATATTTCCTTATATAAATTCATATTTCATATTTGTATTAAAATCTGGTTAGCTTTCATTATTTTATCAAACATTTAATAGTGTGATTTTCTTCAGTAACTGAAAGCTGAGAAAGATTGGCTCTAGTTTTTAATTTCCCATTTACGTGAAGAATAAAATGTGAAATTATATAATCGCAAAAGACAATTTGAGTTTGAAATATATTAGATAGACAATTAAGTGGCACTATGAAGTCATGAGTTACCTGAAACATTCATGCATTCTATAAACAGAACAAGCATAGGGTTATTAAAATAACAGAGCTTTAATGTTTGTCAGTCTTTGATGCTAATAAATATGTTGACCGAGTGATTCAAGAATAGCAAGTTATACTTAAAAGATTCAAAGGAAATTAAACTCAATCAATATTGCAAACAAACTAACTGATTGCCAAAAGGGCCATAGTAAACCATCTGGGGTCTCCTGGCAGTCAATAAAACTTTCAAACCAATGCAAATCAAAGTTTCCTCTCCAGATTTTCAAAATCAAATAATTTTTTAAATACCAATCATAACTTTATATTTATTAGTTATTTCAAATACTAAATTTGAGTAAATTGAAGGAACAAAACACTTAAAACTCTTAATGGTACATAACGTTCAAAAAAATTGGTATCAGTATTGAGCGAATGAAAAACAAACAATTTAAAAATTAATTTTAAATAAAATTAAAAAAAAAGCCAAAGTTTTCTCCACACATTGTAAGTAATACTTAATTATAGTATCAAGTCCTTTTTTTTAAAATTATATAACACCATATTTTTTTAAAATTACAAAATAATATAAAAAGAAAGTTCGAAATAGTAATTAATTAAGAATGTTACTAGAATAAATGATAATAATAAAAATATCTTGAGGGTTCGGGACTCCTTAAACTTAGCCTATTTTATAATCTGGCCTGGTCGTCAGAGTCAATTTAAAATGTGATCAAATGTTGCTTCCTGGAACAGAAAATTGGAAAAGCTTCAGTGATGTAATGGATATGCCTAGAAACAAGTGAAAAAAAAATATCTCTTCACTGCCGCTTCCACACTTAAAATTCATCAAAACATTTTGCTGTTGATAGATATCAGACGATAAACATCACCTGGCATTCAGCCTTTTCCAAAATAACAATAAAAAAAATAATAAAGCGAAACAGTTTTGAGTTGAATGCATGACATTTTAAAGAAATACGCACATGTCTGTATATTTTGGAACAACTTAGGTACCATTTCATTCCTCCCACTGTATGAAAAATACGACACAACAAGAAAATAGAACACATTTGTTCTCGAACTCTTTAATTCATGTGCATGACTCGTTTACTCCCTAGTTCCTTCTCCGAAACTTTTTTGCATGACTGTCATCAATAGTAAACAGTTTTTCTTCCAACTGCTATTACGTAAGCGTTAGTTACAAAAATAGAAAATAGCTAGAAAACGAGCGTAGCCTTTACATTAAAGTAGCATATGGATGCCAATTCTAAAAATTTCACGCAGCTGAACGGCAACGTAGAATACGTCATGTAACTCGTGCGGAAAAATATACAGTGTCTCACAAAAGTGATAGGACACTTGTGCTTTACAAAAGGAAAATGTAATAAAATAAATAAATAAACATGTACAAATTTTTTGTGGGTTTATTTCATACTTAAATTTTGTAACAATTATTACATAACATACATTTTTTCAAAATATTAAAATATTAATTTAATAAAAATATAATTGTTTAGAACGGAGCAAAAATTAGCTCACATAAGTGATGGGACACCATTAGATCTGAATAAGCGTCGTCTGAATCGTCTGAAATAAGCGATAAAAATATTTTTAGGGGCTTTATTTTTACTCAAAAGCAATTGGCAATAATTTATAAAATCGTCTGCAGTATTTCTCTCCAGATTGCTTTGGAATTTTTGTGTTTTTTAGCTCTGTGCAGCCATGAATGCTAAACAAAAAGAAACTTCGCCTGAAATTCGAAAATTAATTATTAATTTGCATATTGAACGTGGAAAATCTATTATAGAAACTGCTGAAACAGTTAATTTGAGTCATTCAACAGTTTTCAACATCATTAAACGATATAAAAAGAATCATATGATTCAGGATAAAAGAAGACCTGGCCGACCATCAAAGCTATCTAATGGATTAAAGCGAATTATCGTTCGAATTATTAAAAAAAATTCAAGAATGATTGCTCCTAAAGTTGCTGCTGATTTACAAGAATTATATGGAGTAATTGTTAATCCTGAGACTATTAGAAGAGTAATTCGATCTGATGGATATCACGGTAGAGTAGCCAGAAAAAAATTCTTCGTAAGTGAAAAGAATAGAAAACTCAGACTGGCATTCGCAAAATCCTACATAAATAAGAATTCTGATTTCTGGAATAAAGTTATATTTGCTGATGAGAGTAAATTTAATATATTTGGTTCTGACGGTAAAATCTTGGTGTGGAGAAAACCCAGGGAAGAATTTCGTAAAGAGAACTTGGTGCCAACAGTAAAACCTGGTGGAGGAGGAGTTATGGTATGGGGGTGTATGTCGTCCGCTGGAGTTGGTAATCTTGTTTTTATTGACAGTATAATGGATCAGTACAAGTATATCGACATTTTAAAGCAAAATTTGAAATCTTCAGCACGAAAATTGAACCTTCATAACGATTTTAAATTCTACCAGGATAATGATCCCAAGCACACTGCTTTGAACGTTAGACTCTGGCTGCTGTATAACTGTCCTGAAATAATAAAAACACCACCACAATCTACTGACTTAAATCCCATAGAGAATATTTGGCAAGAATTGGAATCAAGAATTCGCAAACACACCATTTCTTCAAAACAACAATTAAAATCGGTGCTTCAAGAAGAATGGGGTAAAATCACTCCAGAAATCACAGAAAAATTAGTCAAATTCATCCCAAGAAGATTAAATCATGTTTTAAAAGTAAAAGGAAACCCAACAAAATATTAAAACCTTTTAAAAAGTAAAATTTTTGGATAAATATTTAATGGAAAAGTAAGTGTCTCATCACTTATGTGAGCCATTTTTTTGCTCCTTTCTAAATAACTGTATAATTTATTAAATTTATTTTAATATTTTGAAAAAATGTATATAATGTTATAATCGTTACTAACTTTAAATATAAAACACACCCCAAAATTTTTTGTACATGTTTATTTATTTTATTACATTTTCCTTTTGTAAAACGCAAGTGCCCCATCACTTTTGTGAGACACTGTATGCATGATATTTTTTTCCAAATATAAAAAGTCAATACGCATCCACGGAAACAAAATACATTGTTTAAAAGGTTTCTTATTTATTTTTTAAATAAATATTTATGATATAGACAATATATTAAAGTTTAAATGATAATAGGTATATTTTATTTTAGAATGCTGAAAATTAGAGCTGTTTATTTTATTTAGTGGTTTGCTGAATCTCAGTGAATGAAATGCTGAAATCAATTTGACCAAACATTTATGAACATCAATAATAAAATTTTAATAAAATTTTAAAAAATCATTCTAGTTTTTTTAAATCCTCTGTTATGTTTCCTACTTGATTAGCAAATTAAAATTAGTTTTTATTAAAATAAAATATACAAATGCAAACTTTTTCTTTCTCGATTTTCTTGTTCGATGTTTAAAATAATAGTTTTAATTTTATTAAAATTTATTGATAGTTTATTTCAGTTACATCTATATACATATAAATTGGATATAATATTCACCTATCTATGTGAATACAGTTGAATAACCTATCGTATTGGTAGTAGGACAAATGCGTACTACCACTTTCGTACAGGTCATAAAAGGCCAATAAATCACTCTAAGCGCAATGAAAAAAAGGGGGTAGGGAGCAATTAGTCTAGGTTTGCTAAAAACATGTTATCTGTTGGCAAGAGTATTTGGCGGGAAAGGGTATTGGCGTTTTAACTGAGTCTTGATGCGTAGACATAATAAAAAAATTATATATATATATATATATATATATATATATATATACACGCTTGAATTCTCTGAATTATTCATTCACAGTCTAAGTATGCTAAATACAGTTCTGAAATAAAAATCAATAAAATTAAAAAAAAAAAATGTAAAATAGAGATTCCATTCTAAAAAAATTACACCTGAACTTAATTATTACCATCACAAACGATTCTAATTGTTTTAAAAGAAGTTGATCATTTCAATGTACATTTCAAATTATTAATAGCACATAAGTCAATAAGAGAATTTAACAATTTATAAATTTCCTACTATTTGAAATTAAATCTGTTCAAAGCTTTTGAACTTCTGGGAATCAAATACATAATTCATATACAAATGAAATAAATAACTTAATAAACCTGATATAGCTATAAAAATGCATCTTATCTTATATTTAAAAATCTAATTTTCTCCTTTATATGAAAACTTCATCTTTACACATGAAAATATAAGTGGAATATCTTGTCTATAAAATATACATGCTTATCCAAAATCTGTATTCTTTTTGCAGAATAAAAATACGCAACTTAAAAACTGATAAATCAATAAAATTAATGATTTTTTTTAATTTTAAGATAATTTAAATTAGAGATAACATATTTTTTGTGTTATTTTTAAACAAACTGAATTGCATGTTTCTCTCCCATATAAACTTGTGTTAAATTTAGTATCTCTACGCAAAATGGTCTATGTTTTAAATAGACTGATAGACGCATTGTATGCATTCACTTTTATTCTTGGAAGAAAATCTTATTTTATGAATTAAAATTTTTAGATTAAAGTCTGAATATTCTTGACTTTAACTTTTGAATAATTTTAAACGAGAAATTCGGAGATATCTGTCAAAATTAAAGCATATGCTTCCGTGTTAAAAATCCATTTTTTCCATTCCCCCCCTTTGTATATCTTTGCGTATGTTATCTGGTAGTTCGTTATTTGTTCCTAAAACAGTCTTTATTTTATTTTATGAATTAGAATTAAAATTCGGGATATTTTAGTAGAACCTTACAACTGAAAATGGAATACTAATATTAAGAAAGCATTTTTTTTTTTTGGCTATTTTTTAAACTTATCCCGCATTTACTATTTATTTGATTTTCATACTTTTGCAATAGATTAAATATCATTTTAAAACATTCTCAGTGTGATTTGTTTTGTCTTTTTTGACATTGTTTCAAATTGAGGTAATTTTAAAACGCTGTATTCTCTCTCTCTTTTTTTTCTTTCTCATTGACGCTGTAAGTTTTGAAAGTGGAATGCATAAGAAGTTTATAAAGAATACTTATGATAAATATTAATTGCAAAATGTATATGCAGGTAAGTTAACATAATATTCTAGCTGAATGAAGAAATTTAAATATTACAAGTCTCAGTAAATGACAAATCTTAACAAAAAGTGATTAGTCTAAAAAGAAACAAAGAAAAATTCTTTTCAAACTAAAAATTAAATAAGAAATTGAATTAATTTAGGGGAAATGAAATAATAGTCTACGAAATTGGGGAATTCTGGAGAAAAATCTTTATTCTGCAGTGTAAATTAAAAAATTAAAATCTATTTTGTTGAATTGTGGTTTTTTCCCATAAATTTATATTTTTCAAAGAGGTAATTAAAATTCAATCTAGAACCTCAATTTATCTCATATTTCATTCCTAGAACTGCTTAGATAAGGAACCTGTATATTAATGTAACGATAATTCACTTGAAAGCAGTTTAGTTTTGAAATATTAGAGAAACAGAAGTGAATGTTATATAATAATGAAGAAAATAAACATCACTTTAAAAATTTCTTTAATGTTACAGCAAGAGTTTCTCATGCAATGTAATAACAGATATCTGACTTTATTTTTTTAATAAAGAAACTAATGCTCTAAATTTATTTGCTCTCGAAATTTTATATTGACTTTTTAAAAAGGGACTTGAGAGTCAATTTTCAAAATTTACAACTTAAAATTGCTGAATAAAAATTAAATTAAAATCAGTGAAAACTTTGAAGGGCATAGAATTGGTTGTTTCGAGATTTGCATTATCCCAGAGCCCCTGAAAGGTTTAAAATGGCCATGAATTTTTCTGAAATTATAAATAATTACATTGTTTAAAATATGGTTAAAAAACGCACAGCTAATCAGTAAACATTTCAACAAAGGTGTAGGTGTATATTGTTCAAGGGTATATTACCAGAACTTCATTCAATACTGTTGTTAATGGTTTATTTTACATACAAGAAAGATCTATAAAAAAGAAATTAAAGTTTCTGATGAACATATACTGCATATATTAATGTAAATTTATTACTACGTACATTAATGTAAATATTTTTTTTAATTCTGTTTTATATTTTATCTGTAGACTAGTAGAATGCGACTAGTAGAAAATTAAATTTGAATTCAGCTAATATCACCTACAAATTTTCGCAGATAAAAATGATCAGTTAGCAAAATATTAATATTCTTCTGATTTAGTAAGCTACTTATTTTATGTACCGTATTCTTACAATATTTCATATACGAAATGCAAAGTCATGTAATGAACATATAATTTATCTTTATCAGAGCAGATTCTTTTAAATGTAACAACATTGAAATTACATCTACAATGATAAACAGAAAAGTTTAAATTTGTAAAGGTACTCTAGAATTTTTTTTAAAAAACTTATATAGCACGGAAAATTAACATTCGTAGTTGAAATATTTTCTTACTACTTACTTCATTTCAAGATTTGTCTTTATAATTATTCTGACCTTACAAATCATTTCAATACTTTTAAAATCGTTTAATTGTTTTTAAGAAACAACCATTTTTTTAAAGTTCCTATATTTAAGTAACACGTTTCAATGTTCAAACTTACTGAATTAAACAAACGAATCAAAAAGAAATAAAACAAAAACTAATGAAACCAATTTTTTTTTGTTTAATGCAAATCGTTATATTCATGTAAAATAAATCTAGATTGTTGTTCCAAAATCGATACAGAATTTATATGAAAAAACATCATTCGTCATTGCTTTTTATCATACATTTTCGAATAAACTCATTGAAAAGCAGTTCATGCTTCATAAAAAAACAATGTGGAAAGTATCGCATTAAACAACATTAAGTATTCGAAATTTTCTCAAGCATGTTAACTCTCGCCAAATTTGACACTTTCAGATAACGTTTAAACTGTTGCAGACTCTTCTAAAACTCATCCTTTACAGTAACACAATACCATTGTAAGCGAGAAAATTGATTGACAGTTTTATGACTCGTACGCATATGGGTGTACGAAAGAGTCATACAACCATCGTATTACCTCGATTCAATTATAATTCTGACAGCTTATACAGATTTTGAAACACATCTGATAACTTTTAAGATTACAAAACTAAAATAATTATTCTGTTTAGAGAGAAAATAAATAAATAAAAGCTTTCTAGAAATCAAAAATAATTTTTAATCGCATCGCAAAATTTAACGTCATATTCAGATCCATGAATTTTTTTTCAATTCTTTAAAATTAATGTAATTATATTTGAAACTTCTTGAATTTACTCGTCTGCCTTTTTCAGATTTTGAAACGATCGGATAATTTTAAAAAATTTGAAACTGAAATTATTATTCTGCTGCGAGCAACAACAAAAAAAATCGTTTGCAATCATTCAAAATTATTTTGAGACTTTTAATCACACAACAAAAATGTTGCCTTGAGATACATAAATTTTTTATCAGTTCTTATAAATTAATTTAATTATACATTAAAATTATAAAGTTTATCTTTTTGCTGAAGATTTAGAATTTTTTAAGACCTCTTCTACAGATTTTAAAACCCATCGAATAACTTTAAATGATTTTGAGACAGAACTAATTGGTCCACTGACAGGAAAAAAATTATTTTTATTTAAAAAATATTTCATAGTACTAGCCAAAATTTAGTGTCCCATTCAGATACATGAAAATATTTCAATCCAATTAAATATTATTAGACTGATTCAACAAATCATAATTTTCAAATAGTTAAAAACATTAAATAAAAAAACTGCAAAAGAATTGTGAATATTGAAAACGTGATTCTACGTTAAAATTTCATTATACTAGATTTATAAGATGGATTATCATAATTAAACACTGCAATTAATTACAATTTAATACAGTACAGTAAAATTCCTTTAAAAGGTCATTTATAGGAATGCTCAAAAATAGAAATAAGAAATGCTCAATAAGAATGATTTTCGAATGTGTAACATACTATAACAGTTTCACTGTAAATGTTTTTCAGAACAGCTTCTTCCATGTTGGACACACCAAATTCATTCTGTTCCATTCAAACTTTCTTTTGATTGGACCTATCTGTGTATTCTTTTTATACTTAGCTAACACATATAAATTCTTCAACATCTGAAATATTAAAAATTCGAACGTGAATAAAATTCTAACGTTTTTCGAGTTGCAACAATTATGGCACAAAATGTATTTCTTACTGTTCCTATATGATAACTATTTTAGTACTTCAATAAAACGTTCAACACATTTTTGAAGCGTAGAAAAAGGCTCATTAAGCATTTTAATAAGTGTTGAAATCTCCGGATTCCTTCTCCCAATGCTTGCCTTCCGTAGGTTTCCTTCCATAAAACAAACGGTAAACATGGGTTTACGTCCGTTCTTTCAAATTACTGTATTCACTGCGTAGAAGATGGGGGGGGGGGGAATGAATTCTATCCTTCAAGGAAATGACTTAAAAATGATTTTGAAATTTAAGTACTTTACATAACGCTACGCACACTTTATCACAAAATTCAGCATTTATTATTAGATAAATCACTTAACAGTTTTATCTCCAAGTTCAAAATATATTGTTCAAAAGCTCTAAACACAGAGAAGGAATACTCTTTCTCTGTAACTCTAAAAAACTTAGGCAAATGCTAAAAGTTTGTATTAGCCAGCAAGAGCTAAATATTTATCGTCTGCATTTTAAATATTTTTAGTAAATTATCGTTAGCAATTCTTTTAATTAAATGCAGAGAATAATATTTTTTAATATAAATTAAGAATTAATCTTCTGATTTTTCAATTATATTGGGAAAAATATAGTCCGCTTTAATTAATTAATATCGAAATTAAAATCTTATCTGTTGTACTTTTAAAGATTTCAAATACAACTATTAGTTGGAATAGAAGGCGATATATCACTATTTTTTGACACATTAAAAGCTAAGGGGAAGAAAAAGTTTGTCTTTCTTTAATATGGCAGACTGGCTGTTGACAAGACACCAAATTAGACTGCATTAAAATTTGTTTGTAGCAGAAAATTATTCTATACTAGCCGCCTTTGGCGACCAGCTGGCTCGCCATGAGTAATGCGTTCTAAAATTTCCAATTAAATCCCATATTCATTAGCCAAAATTTAAGAAATAGTTAAAGTTAAAAGATTCAGTTATTAGTAGTTAAAGAGTCGGTAACTTTATTCGGAAAAACTTTTTGAGTTTAATGCTCTAATAATTTATCAATTATGCTTCCAAAATATTAAAAATGTTTTTTTCGGTGATATTGCCAAAATGTTAAAATGTTTTTTAAAGAAAGCGAAAAAATTATTGAATTAATGATACAGATATTACAAACGATTATAGAAATATGCCATTAAGTCGGGATTTCAATGCATATCCTGTCTAAATTCAATCAGGTTTACTGTAAATAAAGATAATTTATGGAATTAATGATATAAATATTGCAAACGATTTCTTAGAATCCTTTGCCTTGCATTTATTTTTTTTTAGAAGATATCACATTTCATATTTATGTTATTTTATCCAGTCACGTGCTGAAAGTTGTATTTCTTTAGATTTGATTTGCGATGATAGTTGGTGCTTTTTTATTTGAACTTCCGGCATTCTTTTATTTTATCCAGTCACGTGATAAAAACATAGTTAAAATATTTCTTTAAAAATTCGTTAAAAATAGAAGCTTGCGTTATAAATTTAAAAAACTGATACCGTTAGAAAGCTAATTTTTTTATCTTTAAATTGATATAAAAATCATGTTTGTGCAATAATATTTTCGGAAGTTATAGCGGAAAAACGTCAAAATTTTGCTTAAATTTTAATTAATTCAAACTCTAATTAAAAATTCAAAAAACGGGCTCCGAGGTGCACATTCCCGACCTCCAAGGTATACATGTACCAAATTTGGTAGCTGTAGGTCCAACGGTCTGGCCTGTAGAGCGCCAACACACACACACACGCACGCACACACACATTGAGCTTTATTATAAGTATAGAAGTAATAAAATAACAAAATGTAATTATAAGTAATAAAATTACAAAATGTAATTCAAAATTTAAGAGGCAAACTTTTTCATGCGATGGTATAATAAATTATTTTTGTTAAGTATATTAATAGATCACTATAAAAATCAGTTTCATGATAAGGCTTTTCTTTGGATAGGAAAATATTAATTTTCTCAAATATTATATTTAATCCGAGGTTACTTGAGTTACGGTTAGGCTCACGGAGATGAATGTATAGATAGATGACATCAGATAGGGAGCACGGCTATTTGTCCCCATGTTACATTATGAAATAAATGAATTGTTTAAAACATCTTTTAGCAACAACAACAAAAATGGAGTCGTAAGAGTCAAATATTATGAGAAACAATTAAAATTTGGCTTGATGGAATTTATTGAAGCAAGAACCATTTATGATTAAACAATCATTTACATCAAACATATGGTGAGAGGTAATCTTATTTTAAATTTTGTTTCTAAATTGCATCATTTTCCAGGAGTTGTCAAATTCGTTAAAAGTAGTCACCTTTTAAAAATAATCTAAAAGTTATTCAAGAATCACATCAAAAAGTAAAAGCCTAATCATTTTTAAAAAGATAGAAAACATAACAAGAATGCCTTTTAATTTGATCGGGGAGAATAAGTGATCGCGTTCATTATTAAATTATGAACATTCTATTAAAATGTCAACAACCATACTGTAAACAGCGACATACTGTACATTGGGGCGATTTCCTCCAAAAGCAAATGTTTATGTGGGAGCTGCGTGTGACCAATTCTTAAATTGTCAAGTTCTCTACTAGGCCATCGGTTCATTAGGTGTTTAATTATTTTAAACTTATTTGCCTCAGTTAAGATTTCACTGAGTTTGCCATTTTAAATGCAGACGGGACTTAACATGGCTTTTTATATCGAAATAAATATTATTTATATCAATAAAAATTTGGAATTTAATAGAAAGTTTTAATCAAACCTAAGTGATAAAGCTTTCTGATAGAGCTCATAGATAAGAGATGAAATATCCACATCCATTTCTATAACCCCTAAACTTTTAAAGCAAAAACCATTTCTGATTAATAAGTAAAATATTATCAAAGAATAGAATGACGATGAATAATTTTAATTGTCATTAATAAAATACACAATTGTTTAAATAAGTTTCATTTTCTTCATCAATCTGAAGCCGGAATTAATTATTTTTGAGTATTTTAAATTAACATGAATCAAAATATAATTTTTGCATGTTTACTTTCATTGTACATTTCGAATTATATGCTTATAGATCTATCCATCTTATATAAGCTACGTTTTCATTCACAAAATTTCCAAAACATCCGATAATCGTTATTTGCAGTATAAATTAGTGATTTCATTTATGGTTAATTTATATTTTAAACAACATAATTTTAACAGCATGTACATACATTTGATCAAAACAGAAATGCAATAACATTTTAGCCAAGTTGGGTAAGTGGTGTACATTCCATTTCTTTTCGCTGTAGTTGCCCTTTTTTGAATATCACCTTAAAACGTATGAAAGTTTTATTCTCAAATGGATGGCAATTTTATAACGTATGTTTTAATAAAGTTCTATTTTACAGCTTTCAAAATCGTACTCTCTCACCAAAATCATATTCAGAAAATTCTGTTCCAATGACAATAAATTTATTCAGTTTCGAAAGTATGTTCCTGAAAGTTTGAGACATCAATTGCTCACTCATTTCAGATGATGTAACACTCTCATTCATCATATAACATTCTCAGTCAACTCAATGTTGGCATTTCCCGCCCCCCCCCATAATTTTCAACGAAAATGCAAACAATTTAACTTTCAATTTAAGCGAATAATAGTATTCACTGAGATAAGAGGAAAAAATCGAGCGTTCGGAATTTTCATACTGCATTTAAAGAAATAAATTACATAAAATCGAGGTTTTTCGGAAATATTTTTGTCTGCCGAATTTCGAGCAGCTGAACAACACTATCTAGGTACTACATTTGCTTAACAGCTTTCGTATAACTATTAAAATGTTATTCTGCAATAACCAATTTTTTTTAATCTTTAATTTGCGAACCAGAGCAGATCTCAGAAACTTCTAAATAATTAAGCAAATTTTTCAAACGAGAATTGTTTATTCAAACCTTTTAATTCGGAATGCAAGAAGCGGGAGAGAATTTAACTTCTGGCAAGATATTAATAAATTTCAGAGTTTATTATTAATTTCTCTTCAATAAAGATTCTAATTAAATCTGCACATACATATATATACACACAATATCTCTAAATATAAATTAAATATATATATTACATTTTTGTCTTAATTTAATCCAAAATGACATTTTTAAAATGGTTTATTTTCTGATACAATTCCATTTTTTAAAATTAATGCAAGTTCTCACATTCTGAGTGCAGGGATAAAATTTATCAAGTTATGGAAAAAGGGAATGAGAAGTAGATAAAACTCTTTTAGAAGACTTTTAATTCCCTTGCTTAAATAGACACGTGTAAAGAATCCCTGTCGAAATCTCATTGCAAAAACTACAAAAGGGAAAATAATACATGCTCTTCTAATTGGGCCAGTCAGTTCGTGATCGCTTCGTATATATAAATTATGCTTCTTGTATGAAATAAAGATTAGTTCCAAGAGTATCTTCTTTCTTTGGCCCCAAAATAGTTTTAAAATGTGTGTGTGTTAACATTAAGAAGCGATTACATCATTTTGAATTAATACAAATAAAAGAAAAAAATATAAACAATTAGAACCAACTTCATATTGTAAAATAAAACAAGCGTACAGTAATGGATCGTTAATTATATATTTTTTACCTTTTTTGTAGATAAATTCATTTTTTTTTAAAATGCAAAACAGCATAAAAGGTGGGACGTTTCACTATTTGTATACAAGTAATGCAATGAGCAGAAAAATTTCTGTGCATCAAGTTTGTGAGCCCTTACTGTAATTTATATTTTAAGAAGTCTACAACAAAGAAACAAACACTTGCCAAATTTCAAGTGTTAACTTTATGATCAAGACTTCTTAATGTGTGAATAACTCAATATTTTGAGTTATTCACACATTAAGAAGTCTTGATCATAAAGTGTTAACTTTATATGCAAACTTAGATAGTAGTTTGATAGATTTTAAAAGGAGAAAAAAACCCAGCAAATTCTCAATGCTAAAATTAAGTTTATAATGACTACTTTCCTGTACCTTTAATTGTACTATAAGCATTTAGAATTTATTCAAGATGCACTAGAATTATTTCAAGAAAATATGAAAATAAATTTTTTTTATCAATAAAAATATTTGATAATCATGTGAAAGATAGCTGAAGATAAATAGTTGAAAATGCTCTCTAAAATTTCAGTAACTGTAGGCATTTAACATTTTTTTCTGTTTATTTTATAAAACTACAAGGAAATGGAAACTTCAAAATGTTGTCATTTCCACCCTCTTTGCGTTAATAATACGTGTTAGATTTTTACTTTACTTTGACATCTCAAATCAATTTACATCTAATCAAAATTACTCTAGTTATGTTATACAAGTTTTTGACTGGAGGGTGATTTTGGGTTCTAGAGGCCATGATTGGTGAACATATGCACACATTTTTCCATTGAAATCTTTTTATAAGAAAATAGAAGAAATCTAAAAATTTGAAAATTGAGAAAAAAAAAAATTATATTTATAAAAAGCTTTATTTGCAACCTCCCCCCCATTTGTTTTACTTTTTAAATCCTTTTACTGTCAGCACCAATTATTACAAGTGCCAATCACTCTGCTAAATTTGGCCATTCCCCCCTCCACCTCTTTCATGTTTTTATCATGCACTGCCACTTACAGACAGATAATCCCATAAACAATATAATGCAGGAGGAGGGGACTTTACATTAGACAATCTTTTTAAAACTTTGTCATTTATTATAAATGTTTCACATGCAAAATAAATTACTTAAAAAAATGAATAATCAGTTTTTTACTTAAACATAAATTCCAACCAACCATGACATGCCTCAATATTGAACAGAACATTACCCACCAGTATGAAATTGATAAATACTTTTTAAATAACTGATGCTTCTTTAAATTCCCCTACACTTTGTATTCTTTCAATTGGTCAGTCACAAAAACAGCAGTCCAAACCTGGATACATTAAGAGAGGACAGAATTCTATAGTAAGATTTAGAATCTTCTAAAAACAAAATTTGTGAAACTAATTTAATAAGTGCAGTACTTTCCTTGGAATGGAAAATTAAAGTTAGTTATTGATTTGTTGATTATATATTTGCTATTTGTTTATTTTCTTGATCTATTTCATTTTCAATTATCTTTATAAAACTGCATATTCCAATTTGAACATTAATACGTATCATACTTTCACTATACATATAACAGTGTCCTAATGAACATAATTGTTGTTCCACTGGAATAATACACTTTGTAATATACAAGTTTTATTAAATTGTATTTATAAAGAATAACAAAGTTATACAATTCACTCTAAAATGAGGTATTTAAAAGTCTTTTCAATTGAATTTTCATTAAACGTTATCAAAACGGACTTTTTAAAAAATCCATATAGACTGATTTTTTTTTTTTTTTTTTTGCAAGTGGACAAATTTAAAACTTTCAGCAATTTATTAGCCAATAAGCAAAGCAGTTTTAAAGCTAATTTAATATCTAACATCAACTAGATGAAAAAATAAAATCGTTAATGCTCCAAAAATGCAATGTTACACTTTGACATTTATAATATTAGACCTTTAATTTTAAATAATAAAACATGAATAATATAATATATTGCATTTGAAAGATAGTCTATAATCGAATATTAATGAACAAAAAGTTGAGGCAAAACATCTTTATTTAACAAACTATTTCTTTATAATAGTTTTTACTTACTATCATAGAAAATATAAAATTTTAAAATAGAGAATGTTAAGGTATATCCAATAAATTGACAGAAGAGAAATTATGAATTGCATAGCTATAATGATAAGAGATAGTCAATGAGCATCATTAATGAGTGACTTAACTTAAACACTAACTGACATATATATATATATATACATCCACGATTATTCACATATTCACAAATATACAACTTCACTGCATCATACACCAGCAACTCCATGGCAAGAAGCACTTCAGACTTCAAAGTCTATAGCTTTCAATACAGGCAGGTACAACAATTCAAATACCTGAACAATGAAAATCTGGTTAACAATGTATCAGAAATAAATCTTTGAAAGTTTAAATCAGATAAATATGTAATCAAGGCTTTGTGGAAGTAAATTGAAATATCAACTCCTTGAAGAAAACCCAATTTGGTCTTTAATGTTTTGAGCTTTTAAGAAAACTGACTTCTGATCTAGATTCAACATAGGCACTGCAGTCTAACAATGGCAAAAATGTGACAGGTACTGAAAACTTTCATTTCAATCTGTATCAACGGCTAGTCATCTGCTCATACTATGAGATCGCTCCTTGCTGCCCTCCTTCTGCTGATTCAATTTGTGCAGCTTTTGTTCTGTAGGCAGTTTCTCAAAGAAAGGATGGTCCAATGCTTCTGCCAGAGTTATTCTCTGAGAAGGTTCATATTCTAACATTCTAGAAATCAGTTCATATAGAAGCCTGTGGTCTTCATCATCAACCGGTATGTACCTCTACAATAAAATAATTCTAGAATTAGGACAGAATTTGCTATCTAAAGTAAATCACAAAGTAAAACAATGTAAAATTATTAATATCAAAAACATAAATTAAGAACAAGGTTGCTTTCAAATACCTTTTCAACTTCACAAATTTTTAGTATGCAAAGGAAATTATATTTAAGTAAATACAATGAACAATAAATTAGCACCACTTTTAGGAATTAGAGAAACAAGGTATTAAAAATTTTTAAATCCCTTACACACACAAAATTATTTAATGAAATTACCTTCAAGGATTTGCAGTTTTCTCTGACATATCGACCAGCTGAACTCTTGTGATCCCAATCAAGCCTTCCATGATAAAAATATTTTGTCCTAAAAATAGAAAAAATAAAAAAGGGTTAATTATTAAAATTAGCTTAATTTTTAAAAATTGCAAATATACCAATAATCTAAATAAATTCTTTATAAATATATTCTTTCTAAGTATCACAATATTTAGTAATTAAAATTTATAACCAATGTGCTTAATTTGAAATGATTAATAATATATTTATATAAACCTAACCGAAGACACATTTAACATAATGAGATTGCAAATTTATCTAGCTTCACCAAAGTATTTTTAAATTTGAAAATACAGCACACGACAATTAAATTTAATTTTCATTTAAACTTAACAGAATTTAGAAAATATATTTTTAGTAATTTAGAATACCGACAATTAAAAACATACACTAGTGACTTAATAAACATCAAATATTTTTTAAACATAATCCAACACTTCAGAATCCTTATTGCTAATACTAGAGAAATACGTCTAATATAATAAGTTCAATTGTAGCTTTAATCCATAACACTACATAAAAATTAAACAGAAACATACTTAGTTTTACGGCACATTCGATAAGGCAGAGGTCCTAAAATTCTTTCCATCATAGCAAGATGCTCTCTGTTGTCATGTGTCTATTTAAAATATATATTAAAATATTTCAATTAGAAATCAATACATTTTTCATTTAGAGCAACAATTTCTTAAAACAAAGGTTATTTACCTGAAACAGAGTAATTCCAAGATACATCTCAAACAAAATACATCCTATGCTCCATACATCACATGGCTGAGACCAACCAAGTTCTAATATAACTTCAGGAGCTCTGTAATGTCTAGTAGACACAATTGTGCTATGATGTTCATGATCAAAAGTAGCAGACCCAAAATCAATCAATCTGATATTTGAATTAATCACTTGGCGCACATTTCTTCTCTAAATTAAAACAAATGAAAAAGTTTGTAGCTACAAAAAAGTTTAAAACTGAATTTTAAGAATAAAGACGAACAACTTATACTCCAGACATTTATCCTCATTGAGTTACTGCAAATCAGCTTGAATTCCTTAAATATATACTTTTTAAATTAAGATGAAAATTTTAGAATTACCAATTGATCATTAAGTGGCAATAAAACAAACAATAATAATAAATTTAAAGAAACAAGAACAAAAATTTTTATAAAATGAATAATATCTATAATATATAAAGTTACCTTTTTCTTATTGTACACTAATTCTGATGAAGAATCTTCAAACAGGATATTTTCTGGTTTAAGATCTGTATGTGTAAGCTGGAAGTCATGAAGAACTGCAATAAATTTAGTAAGAATATTATTAAGATTCTTAGAAAATAATGATCATAATCAATACAATTGACTGAATACTCACATTTAACAGCATAACAAAGTTGATAACCCATATGCCTAACTTGGTCCAAAGGATAAGGGAAATAGTTATTATTTTTCTAGAAGGAGAGGAGAGAGAGAAAAAAAAGGTTAACTTTGCAAATATTGTTTTATTGTAAATTATTAACAGTTGAATATAAAATAGATGGAAACCATACCAGGAAGTCAAATACACTTCGTCCAAGTAGCTCAAAAACAATGCAGACATGGCCATGGTAATCAAACCAATCCAACATTTTTACACATAAACTGAAAAATGAATAATAAAATTTCTGAATATAAAAATATGTACCACTTCAACACAAAATAGTTAATGGAGATGTAACACTTCAACTATAAAATGCAGGCTTAATATTAAATAATGTAAAATAAAAATAAACAGTGAATAGGGAGGAGGAAAACAGAGCCCTATAAAAATAATAAGCACAAAAATAATCAGTCAATGTAAGAAAATCAGTTCTCCATCTTGATATAAAAAATTTAAAACTGGCAAAATTATAGATGGCAAATTAATAAAACTATAAATTATATTTCACCGCTTTACACTTACATTCCAAATTCTCAATAAATGAATTAATTTAAATTAACTTTATCTTAATACAACTAAGAAAACATTGAATATTTCAACATAAGCCATGCCATCTTAAAATACATTATTTAAAATCAATGATGTTCAGAAGCTTTTGATTTGAAAATGAAGATTAAATGTATAATGTTAAGCCAAATAAAAATTAAATTTCCAATAGTTTAAAAAAGAATGATTACAAAATATAAATTCAAAACAATACGTACTGTTTGCACTCAGAGTCCACTTCTGCCAACTTTTCCAAAACATTGATTTCCAATTTAGCAGCATCTCTGTATTTTTCAACATTTTTAATGATTTTAATAGCTGCTCTATTATCTGGATCCTCACTAAAAAAAAAAATTAAGATTTTTTTTTTAAAATTTACAACTATAGAAATAGACAATATTGAAAAACAGCACAAAAAATGTAAGACAAAATTCCAACTTCTTCTAAAAGAAATATTTAGGCTTTATTGAAGTTCAATAGCATTTTATACATTCCTTAATGATATATTTGATATGAAGTTACAATAAAAATTCTATGAACTCTAAATATTTTGATTAACGTTAAACACCCTTAATCTGCAATGTATCATATAAACAAAAACTAACCAGATATTTGTTTTCCTTTTAGAGGCAGAAATCAATATTAATTCAAGAGCATAAAATGATTCAAAATATTCTTTTTGGGTAAAAAAGTTTATACTATCACTGTTAATGACTACCATAAAACAAAGAAGCTAACATTGCATCTCTTTTCAAACTTAAATAACCAGGCAATTAATCTGTTAGCTAGATAATCAACTTACAAACAGTTTTGCACTGAAATTTTTGGACACTTAGTTCACAGGCTTATTGCAAGCCACAGAAGAATCAATATTACAAACACTCAAATTAGCAAAAAGCAATCTACAAACAAGAAGTTAATGAAGAATAAAATATAACAAGAAGTTATATTTTATAAAATATAACACATTTTATTTTTGCTGATGGTTTTTTTTAAAAGCAAAAGCACTTTTTGCAATGTTTATTATTATTTTTATAATTACTTAGTATCTAGATAACTTTAACCAAGAATTATTAAAGGCCACTAATTTTTAAATATTTAAGTCTAGAAACCATACATATAAGAAGATAAGGGAAGAAACTTACTTATTCAAATCAATAACTTTCACAACTTTTCCAAAAGTTCCTTCACCGAGAGTGGAAAGAATTTTATCTGCAAAAATTAAAATTATATTTCAAGACGGAACAAAATAATAGCTTTCAAATAAGCAAATAATAACTATCAAGTAATCATTACAAAAACAATTTAAAATATAAATTAAACAAAACAGTAAAAGAAATATGCAGACAGATTGTAGGCTATG
This sequence comes from Argiope trifasciata, assembly GCA_026543055.1. Taxonomy (NCBI): domain Eukaryota; kingdom Metazoa; phylum Arthropoda; class Arachnida; order Araneae; family Araneidae; genus Argiope; species Argiope trifasciata. The sequence goes on from JAPMOQ010062438.1 coordinate 86,799, forward strand.
AAAAGTGAAAAGATGATTCATGAAATGACAAAGTACAAACATTCTATTTTTAAGAATAGAAGCTGATTTTTTCTTTATTAATAAGTAAATCTAGAAGTCGATGCATTTGTACTGACAGATGTATTTAGATGATTCTGATAATTAAAAAAATTTAATCAGAGCTGTATATATGCATTGCTCATACGATTAAACTTTAAAAGCATTAATTTTGTTTCAAAATCAAGAAAAGATTGAAATGAGAAGGAAATCTTTTTATTTATATTTACTAACCAATTTTCATAATCTAATTTTAATGAATAGTATTTTTCACACTCTGTCTTAATTTAGTTATCTATCAGAGTGATATAATGATCCTGTATAGAGACTACTCCCGAGTTTAATTAAGAGAAAAGATTCTAATATTAAATCGGTTCTTATGAATACAGCACTGGAAACTTAAAAAAAATATTTTACGAATGTTCAGTACATCGATCCTGAAGTATGTCCCCGCTCCTATACACTAGGTGTCCATCCTCATCATCTTCCACGCTTGCTTGTCGGGAGTGAGTTTCATCCGCTGGCGCTGGGGACTGCTCAATTCAAATGTTGCCAAAACAGAATGCCAAACCAGCAATTCGATCCACAAAGGAGTTCCCACAGGGGCAATAAATTGTCATTCATGGACAGGAGCAGTAGTAGCAAAGCAGATTTCAGTAAAAGACCAACCGTCAGGAATTCAAGGCAGCACCAAACAGCCAATACGGACGATGGCCAAGTCCATAGCAAATAACACAAATAGGGAGGCAGGGTTTGTGAACAATCAGTTCAATAGTGATATATACAATAATTTCAAAATAAATAAAAATATTAAAATTATACAAGTATTTATTTGCATCAAGAGGACACATCCAACCATTTTTAACTGACTCTAAATGAATTTTTCTACAATGTTATAGATGAATTACATTTTTTAAAAAAATCATTAAAATATTCAAAATTTACAACCTGACTAAAATTTAGAAGAAAAAATAAAGATCTGTGAATGATAAGAGAACAAATAAAATTCCCAAATACAACAAAGGATGTCCTCATATTCCAAAGAATCAAACAGCAAATGTATATGGATGCAAATATATACAAGTATACATATAATTATAAATAAAAAAATTATAATATTTAGCTTACTTAAAATATGTAGCCACTAAAATTTTTCAAACTTAAATGCCACAAGTAAGGTTAATAGTTAATTAAAATTTTTAATAACAGTATAAATGAAAATTTTCACTGATAGCTTATATTTATTACGTTATAAATGGAAAAAAACTTAAAATTGAATTACCTAAATTTGATTTAAACAATTAACAGTCTAAAATTAAAAATTCACACAGAAACAAAAGAAAAATTTGATACGAAACCAAGTCATTTATAGGTTGGCGCTCCCTGGATGAAAGGACCTCCCGCATTTCATCTGCTAAATTATCATAAACTGTATCACTAGTTGATACATTTATACAGCTTGTTTCACTATCTTCTACTCGTACACGAGAAGAAAATCCACGCAAGAAATTCGTACACGCTTGCATAATGCATTTATCAGACAAAGTATCCAGTAAGCAAGTAGATTTCTTTGTCCCCATTTATTGATCAACCAATTTAATCAGTTAATTTATCATAATAAAATGCTTCAAATATAATCAAATTCATAATAAATCCTTTTAGAAAATGCAATCTCCAAAAGAACTGAAAATTTTCTGGCAGGAGAAAAATTAAGGAGCCAACTGAAGTATTTATTTTCAAACTGCATATGGATTGATATATTCCAGATACCTGAAGAGTATAGATATACTTTTGTGTTTAATCCAATATAGGAAAACTCATAATGGTATTCCAAATTTTCAGTAGGACTTCAAATTAAAGATGGCAGCTTTAAAACACAGACAGAAGAAAGTGCCATTCTATGAAAACGATCAGTACACTACTGAAGATTCTTAGTCAACCTCACTCTGGTGAGTATTTTTGCTTAGCTTGGCAGATTGCCTCGTCAGTGGCTTGAGCAAGCCAAACCGTGGTGCTGAACGCTATATTAGAAGTGAGTCTTAAAATAAACCCTCCATCTTTGACGCAAGTTATCTCCGGCATCGCGCACATAAGAGATCCAATTCTTATTCGACCCTCCAAAATTTACGGTTATATCAGCGCCACAGAAAATTAATAAAATAAAAATATTTATAGTTATTATCTAATGAATGTAACTTAAAAAAAAAAGGTTAATCCACTTTTTGAAGACTACCAAGAAAAAGAGCAAATGCGTCGATGTACGGGGAAAAAAAAAAAAAAAAAAAAAATCAGTCTCCAAACGCGAAATAACTTTAAAAATTCCACTGCTTTAAAGAATTTTAAAGGCGAATAATATATAAAAATAATAAGTTTATCATAAAAGTAAAAATCATCAACATGCAAGGAATGTATTTACATTAATTTAAAAAAATGTCCGTGAAGTCAAAATGACTCGGATAGATTATAAAATGCCAACTATTTCAGGAACGCTATTCGAGAACTTGCCGTTTCTTTTTCACAAAATGAATATAAAAATTTCAAAAATAAATAAAATGAATATTTACCTTAGACTTATTCGTTTTGTTTATTAAGCAGAAATTTAATATTATTCCTATTGTCATGACAATATTAACAATTAAAGATGAACAAACATACACAGACGAACTGAACCTAATCCACACTTCGACTGAACTCTGAAGTGAAAAGAAACCGTAGCAGTTCTTTCACTCAGAGCAGTGATGCGCAACGAAACGAATACTTAAGTTGCGGATAGGACAGGCAAAATATATAATCAAAACACTTTCCCCCCCTCCCTTCAGTGAAGCGTGCTAAGACCTTCAATACAGCTATCTTTTCTGACGAATGAGCGAAAAGATAGGGACGAAACATCCATAAATAAAAAAGATTGTTTTGATATACTTGCTTCAGTATCAACGAATATGACGAGTGAAATGTGCTTCTGGTTAGAGATATTCGAAATATTAAAAACAAGCATTTGGAAGACGAGACAGAAAGGATTATAAAAAGAGCAATTAAAATAAATAGTCGGAAAACAGAGTAAAGGTCACTGATAAATCCTGCACGTAACAAATATGTGGACTCGTATTTTAGACACTAGCGATCTAGATTTTAATAATAGAAGTTAATAATAAATTCACAAATAAAGAATATACATATATCGCTCATAAAGTTCTACAAAATAAAAATTTTCAATTTTACATGTAAAATGCGTATCCACGAGATTGCCAAACGGGCTCTCGCGCGGTAAACAAAACTACAAAGCCAATATATATTATCAATAACTCTAGGTATCTTCGTCAGTTCATTTTAATGCGAATCATCACTTTTACCAATTTATAATTCCCGACAAGAGATATGGAAAATAATAACGAGGTCAATGTCGAACAGGTGGCATTTCAATGCAGTTCCTGTAATAGATGTTCAAACTGAAATTTTTATTGGTCGTTAGACAAGCGTTCGTGATCCCAAACTTTAAAATAAATAATGCCTTTCTCAAGGCCTAACGGAACTTCCGGAGGACTTGATTGAGGATATATCCAAAAGCTCCCCCTCCCTGTATTTTATTATTTTCTTTCAAGACTTTCACAAGTTTTATTATTACATAACTTTTATTAAAATGAGTTTCTATTGTTCTTAATTTTTCTATTCTAAAATGTTTATAAATATATAAATAAGAAGTTTCACAACAAATTTATTCCAGTTAAATAATAAACATAAATTGAAATAATACTCAATCATGTATGAATATCAGCTTTTATAATGTTTAACATTCTTATTCTTAACAATAGATGTTGTTACTCTACAGTCTCCTTCCTGTAAATGTAAATTTTTATACACATTTCTTCTCTAATAACATAGTTTCCTTTCTTTGTAGGAAAACTTTTTACATAATTTCTTCAGATATAGCATAAATTGCTTCTCTTCCCAAAAGGAAAGCATTTATTATTTCTGTATTCTTAAAAAATAAATTGAGATTTTAAAAATATATTATAAACCAGATATTACACAATCAGTAATTTATTATCATAAACAAAAATCAAAGTTCTTAATCAAGTATTTAATAGAAAATTTAAGCAGAGTTTTTTCAAATTCTATTCAGAAGGTTAATTTCTTTGTAAGAGATGAAAATTGCAGTTGATTTTACATAAGCATTTATTCCAACATATATATTTTTTTGAGAGCATTTTGATCAAAATCTATATTTTTAACAATTATTTTTTAATAATATCTGTCCCTATTCTCAATTCCATTATAACATGTTTCAGTAAGTTTTAGTGATAAAAACATACGATTAATTTTTAGAATACCAAAGGAAATTTTTACTTCATAAAAAAACTTATCCCAAATTTAAGATTATTATTTAATTAAATGAGCATAGCTTTTGAATTTCTAACAGAATACTCTTAGAACTTTTCTAACCCTACCTCAAATAATGGAATATACTTTTTGAATACTTCAGTTTGTTACAAAATATCTGAGGGGGGAAAAAAGTAAGTTTTTTCAAGTTTAATTATTGGGTTAAAACTATCCTTTAAAAATTCAGAATATCAAATAAGTTCTATGAAAAATCTAATTCAACAGTTTTAACTATTTCAAACTTTTAAAGAGCTATCAAATTTCAAAATTCTGAAAATCTATTCAAATGTTTCAATATTCTTAGATATTTGGAAATTTTTTGAGTCAATCTGAATATCTTTCCTAAGGCCTAACAAAGCAAAAGCCAAATTAAAAAATTTAGGGAAAAATAATTTAATAGAGATAGCTTGATAACTTATTACTCAAACATGACTTAACAAATGCAAGTTCGTTCAAAATAATAAAAGTAATTCAGTTCATTAATAAAAACGAGGAGAATGAAAGAAAATCAAAGTATTTCCATATAATTAGAGCAATGAATTCAACTCAGGAGGATAATCCGTAACATGGTTGAAAATAAGGGATTTATGATTCAAGACAACATTTTTTTAATATAAAGCAAATTATATTAATCACAATCACATTAAGTGGTATCCACTGCAGTTATTTTCCCTCCTTATCAGAACATGAACCCTTTCTTTGAATGATCCTGACTATAAAAGATAAATAATTTTAATTAAACATCATGGCCCCTCAATGGAAATTTTTGTGTGAGAAATAATGGATAAATACTGGTTGAAAATAATGACTTGACTTTAGACCTGACTTTTACTCTAAATTCCTGAACAGGACTGAAAATAAAGAAATTGTCACACACACACACACACAAAAAAGTACCTTCTTTACATTCATGAATTCACCTGGATCTTTTTTTTTTTTGAAATACTTTCTATCTCATAATTTTATTGAATTATAAATACATATTTTTTCATTAACACAACACAAGCACAATGTTTCTCAATTTATCTTCGATGTTGACAAAAATATAAAAATCATAGCTACCATTAAAAAAATTAAGCAAGCACTTATAAAATTAAAAATGAAAAGCTGAATTAAAAAAAAAAAATCCTTCCTGTAAATGTAGACATTGATACAGAAGCATCTTATGACTAAAATTTTTGAACATGTAGCAACAAATAAGATTTCACATAGTTGAGATGGAACATTTCCTCCTATGTTTACCACCATATTTAGCAACACTGAAAACTTTATTTGCACCTTCTAAAACTGAGAACTAAAAAGCATTCTAGGAAGGCTATCATTTTAAGATTAGAAAAATGTTATGAGTAAGATAAATTCTAAAACAGAGAAAAAAAAATTGATTTATTGCTTATCAATCCTGAAATTTAATAAAGGGCTTTTTCAAACAATTCACATCTTGAAATATTCATTCACACAATAAATTTAATATATATATATATATATATATATATAATAAAAAAATAAATTTGTCTTATTATTTTTTTAGTTCATAAGTAAAAGAAACAAATTCATGAAGTTGAAAAGACACTAGCTCTATAAGAAGCATAATGGTGAGGTGGGAGGGAGGTCAGTTGATGCATTCTACAAAAGCCATTTCCAGCAGAAAATGTTACAATCCTATTATATAATTGTTTCATTAATTTTTCTTAAAAATTTATTCTGTAATAAGCAAATAGCAATTTCCCATTGCATTTCATATCCCGCAATTCAATGATTTACAATGCACATTAGGGTGGAATGGGAAAAAAAAAAAAAAAAAAAAAAAAAATCAATTTTTGAATTTTAATTTGAAATGTTTAAAAGTTATCTTTTGATGTAGATAAAATTTATACTAACATTATAAATATGAAAGTTTGGATAGATGGATGTTTGTTACTCAATCAAGCCAGAATAGAATTGGATGAAATTTAGCACAAAGGTAGATTATAGTCAAGAGTAGAACATAGGATACCTTTTATTCCAGTAAATTAAGTGGTTGATTTTTTTTGTTAATTAAAAACTTAACACACCAAAAAGCTGAGGCCAAACCATGCCAATTATGAGTCCTCCCCCAACAGTAATCCGGTTAAAGTTAGAATTTCAACCAACTCTGTTAATTTTTTTAGTTTTTGATGTATTTAATATAAAATGTTTTTAATTAATTGATGTTTCAGATTCATTCTGACGTACTTTTAAATTAAAAGAAACAGAATAAAGGAAATAATTTTCTAATCTGCATCGCATTACCCCAACTAGCATTGAAAATTAGTGTGATTGTTGACAAATGTTTCCATTTAAATTAAGTTTAAAAATTATTTTTTTAATACTGTTGTAAATATCTCATTCTCAATCAATAACTAAATGAATTTGACGATTTAAAAAAATATGGACTTGATTCGCTGTTTTGTTTATATTTGGTATACAATGTAATTAAATTGTTTGAAAGTTAATTTGTGTTTTTGTTATTAAATTGTATTTAAGTTATATATTTTTATTATATGCTTATACTTTTAAATGCATCATTTTTAGGTTAGGTTTAATTTTTTTTGCATTTGTCATTGTTTGATAGTTTTTCGTACATATACATCAAAATTTCCATGCAAACAGAGTCGTGGGTAATAGCTAGTAAATTATATATATGAAAATTACTGAAATAGGTCTCGAGAAGCCTCAAAAATGTTCAAGTTTCAAAAAATTGAAATTTTTGTTGCATTTTGAAATTTTTTAAAATAATCAACTTTGGATTTTTAATTTTTAATAGTGTGAACAAGTTGCCATTTGGCATAGATAAGATAAATAAAAATTATTAAGAGTATAATCTTGAGGTTCTTCAAGGACGGTAGTTTCATAAAATCACACCTTGCAACTTTAAGGTTTTTTTGCACCTTGATAATGAAATAAAAAGCTTTCAGTAAGCATTGTCATATGATTAAAAGTATAAAACGTTTTACATTACACTGGCATAACATTTAATTATTACCAGAGCGATTTTCATTGAAGTAAGTTGGAGATATGCTATGCCTGGTAACAAGGTCAGAGCTGGTTTCAAATCAGTAGCTTTGCAGAGTTCAATTGAGTTGGCTATTGTGTAACTTATTTGTTAGTTTGTACTTGTCTGTTTTACTAGGAATTAAAATGGTTCAGTCTAAGTTAGTGAAGACAATTATTGGAGTATTCTATTTTTGGGCGATTAAGTGATTCGTTTGAAGTTGAGCAAACTACTGACGAATCTACTACTACAGTAACATAGGACATAACCTCAAAAATGCTTCAAAGAAGAAACCTTTAGTAAACTAAATATGTGACACTTTAGTTTCTATAATGGAACAAATATGGCCAAGAGCTTCTATTCTTGTTGCTTCTTGCAAATGATAAAAGTTTATAATGCCAAATACATGAATTTATAAATGACTAAAACAGAAAATGTTCAGATACGTTTAATTTCAACCCCACAGTATTAAGTTCATTTAATTAAGCGCTTATTTAATATTGCTGACTTACATTTTTTTTAAAGTCCCAGTTATGGAAAAAAATTCTAAACATTAATGCTCTAACAGGGAAATACTTATAGGTAATATTAATGTTACTACAAGAAGCATTTAGAGGAAGAAAGACACAAGCAAGAAAAAGAACTACAAAAATTGTTAAGTTTAATCAAAAATGGGCAAAAAATAGTGCACCAGAAATGATTACTGGTGACCAAGACAACGTTGAAGATAAATTTCTTTACATAAAGTGGTAAACAAACCAGATCCCTCAAATAGACAAGCTATTAATCAAGTGCCTGTGTGGTTTAATATAAAGTTAAAACTTAAAATAGAAGGCATCTGAAGTTGATAAAAATAATAAAAGGGACTCTTATCAACTTCCCCCGGGCTTCCTAGCCACATGCAAGCAATGGAAAACGCAGTGACTGGTGGCAGAATTGGCTCAAAATGTCTGAAGTTCAATTGCAAGAGGATGCATAAGAACGAAAATTGACTTGAATATCAATTTGCCAAAATTTATTTTTAAAAAACTATTTAAGGTTGTTATGAAGTAGAAACAAAAAATTTTGCAACTGTAACATTTGTAATCATTAAGGATACAGAAGTAGGAAGTACAAAATTTGACATTTTTAAAAACTATTAAACATTGTAATTAATAATTTTTTCCAACTACAATGCTTAGATATGTATTCAAAATCGCCTTTTGTTACAATATATAAATAACAAATATTTTATCAAACTTTTATTATTTTTAAATACAAATTTTAAGCTTTCCCCAGTACCTTGATATACTGTTGCATTGCAAACAAAATTTCAAATTATTTTTTAATTCTAATAGCTAATTTTTCACTACTACTGTCAAACTAAAACCTTCAAAAATTTTTTAAGGGCCCCTTTTTAAAAATTTTAATTTCTTTTGACAAATTTCAAGCTTTTAGCACCACCTAAAGATAATGCAACATTGAAACCAGATTTTTAAAATTGTATTTGAACCTTAAAAGTAACTTTTCCACACTATTACCAATGTAAATTCCATGAAGTATTTTTTACGGCCCCTTTTAAGCTCATAGCATCACCAAAAAATGTAATATTTCAATCAAATTTTTAAATACTGCTTTTGAATATAAGACACACTGCTCTGCCAAAAAGGATAAAGCTTCACTCTTAACACATTAAAGGCGGGAGTCGTAGTACTATGATTTAATCCGCTTTACCTAGCGTACTTTCATCAAGATCCCCTGCCTTTATTGTGTTAAGTGTTTAAAATAACCTTTAAATTTAAGCACTCTTTATTATGACATTACACATTACATTAAGGGTTAAAAATAGCTTTTGAAGTCTCCTAAGTATACATGAGAAAAATTGATAGATCTTAATGCAATAATCTATGTGGATTGCCAATAATCAATTTGTATTTACATTTTTTTTACCATTACAATTTTTAAATAAACAAAGATAGATTAGATATATTAAAAAACATGAAATGCAAAATTTTTCATATAAATGACTCCTACTCTTCTATATAAACAATTTATTCATGCCTACAATACTGACTTTCTCAATTGAATAACTGAAAAAATGTTCACGGAATGACAAATATTTAACTAAAAAGCTGACTCGCTTCTTTGACTAAAATTTTTTAAATTAATAGATTCTTACTGCATATACTACAATACAATTATTTATAAAATTTAATTAACAAGGTACTAATATCACTGCACTAAATAAAATAAGAATAAAACCCATTTAAAAAAATATATGTTTATTATGTACAATTTTTTTTAAAGTTTGTTATTATGAAGTAAGGAAGAAGAGTAGCACATATTTATTTCTATACAAGCTGGCAAATGAATGACATCGTTACTTAGTGAATCTCTTAATACAGTATATAATCTGCATACCAAGGACAAAAAATGTCTTATATATTCAGAATGGCAGAAAGTTTCTTCTTAGCCTATCTAAGGAGTTCTAAATAGCTCATTAAAAATACAATAGTAAGAAACAAACTTGAATATATAAAACCCAAAAAATTTGTACAACCAAAAAAGGGTCAAAATTTAGAATATGTATAATGAACCTTTAAATTGAGATAAATAAAATCCACCAAATGAATACATTAAAAATATGACCATGTAAATGAATGATTTTATATAACCTTTACAATATGAATTCTGAAATAACAATGGGGGGGAGGGGGAAACGCAAGGAGGAAGGAATATAGCCCCGTAGAATAAAAACTATAAATCACTACTTTAACAGATTATAAAAATGTAGCTACAAATTTCTGTCATTGTTTAATGCAAACATATTTCTCATGACATGTATCTCAGAATAAGTTTTCCTGTTTCATAATAACACTAGAATGAATTTCTCAGTACTTGAGCATAATTTAAATGAAATACATTATTTATTATATTACAAATCTGGGTAACTATTTCCAAACAGTTTAGTTTTATGTGTATATATATGCCACTTGCTTGATAAAATATATCTTAGATGCATAACTTTTACATGTTCATTTTGAAATAATTTGGTACACTGGTATCTTCATTTCTTGTAATGATTTAAAATAACTAGTAACAATTACCATGCTACAAGCAAAACTTAGTACTATTTGCCCTCAAGTGTTATTTAAACAACTTGCATTATAACTTCTAACACTGCCCCTTCCTCCATTCTAAAGGATGTAAAAAAAAAAAAAAAAAAAAAAAAAAAAACTCAGTCATTTTAACTGAATTCCAATATTGAGGGCATAATTTAAATGCTTTGATAATTGCTGAAGTTAAATGATTTGTACAAGGGATTTAAAAAAGCTTTAGTTGATAATGGGACAATTCATTACATTAATTTAAAAGTCATAGCTATTAATAGCTTCATTCAATTTTAATTGTCATAAACAAAAATCCTATCAGTAACAATACACTTTTCAAGTGCTGTTTGTGGTAAAAGTATTAAAAATATTCTACTATAAGAGAGAAAACTGATTTTAAGAGTTTTGTGACTTATTTTTAAATTGTAAAAAACAAAATACAATTTAAAACAGAAAATATATGTGTAATTTTACTAACTGTACTTGCTGGATGCTTTTAACACATCAATTTGCGTGCTTGTATTATTTTAACAAAAACATATAGCATATACTAATTACAAATCTATCCAACGTTCAAAGCACCATGGTAAAACTCATACTTGTCCGACAGTCAATATATTAACATTTATAAACTGTACCTTTCAATAAATGTTATGATTATAAGGATATGAACATTGTTACTGAAATATGTGGCTAATGAAACGAAAGGTTTTTCTCCTAAAAGATACTTCAATAGACAAAATTAATTTGATATTGTACATAGATTTTTCAGTTACAAATATAAAATTCATTTCTAAAATGTTTGAAATATTTCCAAAAACTTATAATTTTACATCGTTACAGACAACTGTTACGATAAAAAAAAATTTAAAAACACCTTTCCTCCATGTTTTAATACCAAAAGGATTCTTGGTTCATTACAGGTAAAATATTTTTAAATACAAACAAATTGTCATTTCAAAATACATTGGAAATGACTTTGGAAAATGGTCATTTGATTGCTTGCAATAGTTATAGCATTATGTGTAAAATAATTAAATATTTCCCTTTAAATATAACCTATATGTAAAACAAAAATGACTAAGTAAATTAAAAAGTTTTAGCAAATAAATAGAAATTGAATATAATAAGAATTATGAGTATTAACCTGTTTCTAAATGACTTGCATTTCATGATCTTTTCAAAATATTCAACTATCAACCTTACTAGTGGCAATACTTACACAGAGCAAGATATCTAAGTTTGTGATAAACCTTACAACCGGAATTTCAAGTGACATCAAGAAACAAGGACTGACCTGTGTGGAGTGGAATTTTGAACGATGAGGCCGTTTGCTTCGATATTTCCTTTTCGATGTATCCTCCCTCCACTGTGGACGGTGCACGCTCCCTGAATGTGCAAAGCTGCTACTAGAAGAATCCCCTGAACTTTCATCATAAGCATGCTTTCGGTTATGCTTCTTTCGGTCACCACTCCTTGGGCTATGGTCTCTATGACGATGGCTTCTCTCCTCATGTCGGTCCCTGCTATTAAAGAGAAAAACATTCATCTTAATATAATATATATAAAATTATATTGCACATTATTCCATTTCAATATGTCACAGATTTTGACAAAATGTATGCAGTTAAACTTAAAACATATTTATGAAAACAACAAACATTTAACATTAGCATATATAATATAGTGAACATTAATTTAAAATAGAGCCATATTAATTTTAAGCAAATTCTTCAAAAGAATTTATGTTAAGAAACATGAAAGGGAAGGAAAAAAAATACTAAAAATCAATATTCTGTAGCATGTTTAATTCCTTGATTAAAAATGTATTTTATTACTTTTAATATTAAATTTCATAATATTAAACATTTAATTTCCATACTTAAGGGATTATTCTTTAGATATTTAAAGAAATTGCAGAATTATATATTTAGGGATGAAAACTTTAAAATCAATAGAATGAACAGCTGGAAGAAATGATAGGGGGAGGGATTAAAAACTACAACAGTTGCAAAATTATTTTTATTTTCTATCTTATTGAATAAAATTTGCCAAAAAATTCAAGAGAAGTTTAGCTAGCAATCATTGAAGGAAGTTTTTGCAAATGATTAAAAAATTTTAGTGTTTAAAATCAATACATAATTTAGGAGATTATATATATTTATAGCTTTATATTTACAATACTCATTAAATAATAAGTCTAGATTATTTGGAAGTAGAATAAGTATCTCAAAATTCTAGGATGTGTCAAAATTAAGGATAAATGCTTTATTAAAAGTATGCATTTCAATGGCTTATTAATGACTAGCTGCCTGTGGTGACCAGCTGGTTTGCCAATCTTATTGCTGTTTATAATAAGTTAATTACTTTACGTAATTTATCTTTTAACACTTGTATCAAAATATTTTTAAAGTTGAAATTTTGATGGTCATATAATTCATTCGTACAGTTATTAAGACCTTAAGCCCCTAATATACTATGTCTCTAAATATCTGTCAGCTTTCGTAAAATTCAACTTTAAATTAAAATGGAAATGATAAAACAAATTCATATAAATTTTTTAATCAAAATCAAGCATTTAAAAAATATATAAAAGTAAATGAGAATCATTATATGTACTACTGAATAATTAAATTAATTTATAACAAATTTCAAGAAATTCAAGAATTATTCAACAAAAATTTAGATTCACCATAGTTTTATTTTTAAAAGGTTTTAAATCACACAAATAATATTTTCTTTATTTTGGTCTATAAACATAATTTAAAAAATACTGAAATTTAAATTTTATACATCATACAGATTTCTACCTTCATTATCAAATTTGACCGACGTATGAAGTTTTAAATAGAATTGTTTGGAACATTCAACATTTTCATTCTTAGGACAGCAAGCCTTGAGAAATCCTGGGCTTTTATTAGAGTATAATCTTTGGAAGGTCGATGAAGTGGTTTAGAGTTGCTCGTTTTTATTGAAAAGTGATCTTCAAATATTCATAAATCAACAAGTCTTAGAGACTCAGTTAATTGAAGTTTTTCTCTTGTCATTTAAATGCTAAACATTCTTCATTTATTAAGCATTATGTTACATAATATGTAGCTGTTTACTTCATTTAGACCCTTTTTTATAGATGCCTTCCTATTATTAAAGTTTTACAAATTAGCCACTGGACCTTGAATTGAATATTATATATATTTTAAACCACGTGTCTTAAATAAAGCCGATTTATTTAATTAATAACATGGTAAAAATCATTAATAAATTTCTTTACTTTTTCTTTTTAGAATAAAACATTTCATGCAGACACATGCTGATAATTTCATTCTTATATGTTTAAATTACAATAATTAATTTTTTATTTGTTTTATTTATCAATCTAATGGCAACATAATTATATAATTTTTTCCCTTTTCCTCGTAACATGCAGATTAAATTTCATTTTGTTTGAAAAATATAGTTAAAATATTTCTTTAAAAATTTATTAAAAATAGAAGCTTAAGTTATAGGTTAAAATACTGATACTATTAGAAAGCTAATTTTTTGTCTTAAATTTAATGTAAAAATCATCATTGCTTGGTAAAATTTTCAGAAGTTATGGCAGAAAAACACTGAAATTTCGCTCAATTTTTTTTATTTGTATTAAAAATTCAAATTTTTTTTTCTCAGGTGCACATTTCCGACCTTCAAGGTGTACATGTACCAAATTTGGCAACAGCAAGCCTAACAGTCTGGCCTGTAGAGCACCAACATATGCACACTGAGCTTTCTTATAAGTATTGATATATTCAAAGTTTCAAATCCAATATATTTTTACTATACATTCTTTTAACCGATACAACATAATCTACAATTATAAGCAAATGTTTACACTTACTATATCAAGATATCTATAAACAAACATTAAAATACCTGTGTGAACGCTTTCGTTTCGAATGCCGTCTATGATTATGCGAATCAGAAGAATATTTCTTCTCTGGTGAATATCTCCTATCAGGTGAATACTTCTTAGTTGAATAATTATTATCACTATGACTGTCTGAAGCACTTCCAGATCGCCTTCTTTTTCTCTGATGATGCATACTGGACATGAATATACTAAAAAATAATAGACAAAACATTTTTAAAAAAAATTATTTATAAGTACATAATTAAACATACTGAAATTTATAAGTAATTTTTGCATAGTACAAAATAAATTCTCTAAAAAATTTAAGTAATTGACATCTGCATTAGTAAAAATACATAAAAGACTTTACAAAATATAAAAATTTTGCGGTGTACATCATTTTACTGTTACTAAAATCAATATATTATCCCTTATCCCTGACTTTTTAGTTAGTGTTAACCTTTATTGTACATGTTCCACGACTAGCCTTCCCAATTTTCTTTGCCAATGTTTAATAACTTATTCAAATTAACGAAACAAGTCTTAGTGTTACTTATATTTCCATATTTAAATAAGATTCTCAGTTATTAAATTTTTTTAAAAATTATGCATATTTTAATAATAAACTGACAATTAAATATTATTAGGATAATTCAAATAATGTACTTAAGTGAATTATCTTTAAATTATCATTTAACCGAATATCATGTATCATTACTCATTTGTTCAATGAACTTCAGATGCATCTCATAAAACCTAACAAAAGAATCTTCAAAAAGTTTAGATTTTATAAAACATAACATTAACTATAATCTATTCCCATATATTGAAATTGTGTAAATATATGCTTTTACAGCTGCAACAGGCATTGATTCCACAAAAATGTGGGTAAAATAAAAAATGGAAATGTTACCTTCCTATTAACAGTAAAATAAAGCTACTTATTAATTGTAATAGGTACAGCAGCAAATGAGCTGCACATTTGGATGGCATCAAAACAATAAATACCAGTCTTGTACTTATAAAAAATGTATCTAAAATGATGAATGATCTAAGGTTTGAATTCATAAATGCTTTAAATTTGATATATTTATTCTCTAAGAGACAAAGGAAAAATTTAAAGACTCTAGAAATTAACTGTATTCTTCACTTACATATTTGTTAAACAAGGATTAAGTTCAACACTCCATAAATTTATTTTGGCAAGAAATGATATTAATAATAGACATTTTTCATCATTAGTCATTAGGATATTTTCTCCAGTAACAAGGTATCCTCAATGTAATTTACAAAAATTTATAAACAAGGTTTTCTTTGTAAACAAAATACATTAGTAAAACTTTTAGTAGCTTGTATATTAAAGGCCAGAAAGAATGACATTTATGCTAAGTTACTTTAAGCTATCACTATGAATGCAGATTAAGATATCAAATGACTTTTGAAAGATATTTTTCTTTGGATAAAAAAAGGTCCCCTCTCACATTTATAGTTATTAAATATTATAATTAAATTATCATTTTAATGCATCCTTGCTTATTTCATAGATCATCAAATAACATTACATCCGAGATCATATAACAAGGCAGGATAATGTCTACACAAAAATTATAAACCAGTGCATACAGAAGACTCACTGCATAATCATATTATACAGCAATCATATCAACTCCTGAAAAACACAGTATCAATGAAAGAATCACAAATTCACAGTGCGAAACAAGTGAGATTCCCCTAAGGTAAATGTGTTCTGAGCTATGTCTAGAAAGATGTACAATTCCTTCTAAAGGGTCACACATAGAACTTTAGCAATAATCTCATAACATTTTTTTTTTTTGAAAAAACCTATACAATTCTGTTAAAAGTGACATACCATATCGTCATTTATAGTGCATTTAATTGTTAACTTCTGTTTGAATCAATTTGTATTAATTGTCTGACGGAACCATATTGAATCAGATGTAAATTGTGCTCACAAATGGCACTTTATAAGTGATATAAAAGATTCATATCATTTAACATTTGAAAATTTAGACACGAACAATTATACCATTTCGTTGACTAATAATTTGCACTGCAAATTTATATTTGCATATTGTTCAATACGTAATTGAATAGGTAAGAATTATTTTGGAATAACGAAAATATAATATTATAAATCAAATCCACATAAACCTGTATTATATAAAAAAGGTTTTATAAATGATATTATAAAACAGTTACTTTTAATGTAATGAAAAGTTCAAAGATTAAACAGCTAATAGAAGTATACTTTGATGAAAGAGAAGACTGCATTACGCAACAAAATATTCAATGAACTCAATGTTAGAAACCAAATATGGATTATATTACATTGGAGGAGAAAGTTGACACAAGCCAACATATTTCTGAAATTATAGAACATATCAAGAGAAGGACGAACACTTTTGATTACTTAGAGTATATATTCTCAAAAACGTTATTTTTATTTGTCATACGAATTAATTCTATGAAAATCCACGCTGCTTCACAAAACCATCATCAAGTAATTTTTAAAAGATTATTATAAATCAAAAAGCAATCTCATTATGTAACCAACCGATATTCAAGAAGAAAAGGAGCTTTATTTGGAAAATTTAAATTATAACAAAAATGAATCAATCCAATCAATAAAATAGACTTCATCTTTTCTGTTTATTACAAATCCACTTATTTACTGTCAATTGAAGAAAATAAATTATGAATATAAAGTTTAAAGCACATCGTGAATGCTCAACACATAAAAATGGCGACTAGTTTCCCATCAGATTAGGGTTACGTAGTATCAAAAAATATAATTAAGAACATGATCAATCAAACTTACTTTAATGTAAAGATTACACGAAAAAATAAACAACTTCGTTTAGAATTTCTTCTAATAAGGCAATGAGAAATTTTCTTAGTTGAAAATCTCGAGAAAATAACGGCGCAATTACTTCAAACGAGATAACGTCAATGGCGGTCCCGTACAGGTATACAAACTACATGTTGCCAACTTTCTTAAAATTATTTCAGAACAGTTCAGAATAATTCTTCTCTGTGGGAGATATTTTTAACAATAACGATGAACTTTTTCGCTTTGCTACCTGACGCACTTTGATATAATCTTTTATCATAATTTTTATGAATATTCTTTTATTAACCAAATCTAATTTTTTTCTTTGAATTACTAACAATCAACATTTCATTTTTTTTCACATGAGAAGAAAAACATTTTTGACATAATGTCATTTTTTTTTCTATAAGTATGAAGGCTTTGTAAAACTTTGCTGTAAATGTTTGCATTACGTTGCTTTGCACTAGAAATTGTAGATTTCTCGTATATTTTCGATTAAATCAATCCGAAAATTCAGTTTACAGTCTATCCGTCTTCATACATACTAAAATTTGTTGGATTATATTTCACAGATTATGTGTAACAACTATGTTAACACAAACTTTCTTCACTGAAATTGCAAATTTGTATCAGATTTTTCATTTTAGAGGCAACATAAAGTTTTCTGTCGCTTTATCGTGTGGCTGAAGGTATTGTGGTGTTCGCGCTAATGTGGAGATTGAATTCCGCCAAGCATCGAACTCGCGACTTTACGATTGGCAACCGCGTAACATATCTTCTAGACAAAAGTGATCACTAATGTCCAGTGGCTGTTGCTGGCTTATTAAGCTATCACCACAATACTCCCCCATCACTGAGTCGTGGAGAGATGAACGATTTTATAGCACAAACCGTTATGGCTAAGGAGTAGTGTGTTTCGGTAACGCCACGCGTTATGCGAACGAAGAGCATGTTTCACTAGCGCCAAGTTCTATGGCGATCGAAGAGTGTGTACATCGTCCAAAGTCACCAATACGGCGCCTTGTATTGTGCAAATGTGGGGATTGAATTCCGCCAAAGATCGAACTCGCGACCTTACGATATGCAGCCAAGTAACATATCCGTTAGACAAAAGTAATCACCAATGTCGAGTCACTGTTACTGGCTTATTAAGATATCCTCACTTGCGATTTGAAGTTATGCTACAGCTAAATACTTTTTAAATGATATTTGTTCATATGCATTATTTAACATAATAAATCCAATACTTCTTTATATATACTTTGTAGAGTAAGAATGGCGCAATATTTTTGAGTCAAACTCCAGCTCCTTTCTTCTAACGTATCTCCTACTTCTTGATGTTGATCCAACAAGCCAATTTTTAATTGAGGAACGACGTTTCTCGATTATTGAAAAAAATAAGACCAAGAGAAATATGAAAGTTGACGTTCAATGTTAATTTTTATAAAAATAGCGTATTTTAAAGTAGTGATACTTCTTGGAGCATAAATAGAATGCAGGACATTTTTTTATTATTATTAGCGAGCGTTTGGAATAGAAAATTGTCTCAGACGATGATTAATCCATAAGAAGAGAAATAAGCTTAATTAAGCTGGTGGG